>JANPWX010000033.1:6419929-6458695 GCA_024734555.1 Trochalopteron elliotii
GGTGATGTGTCGTGGAGGTGAACGGGTTCAACGTGGAGCAGGAGACACATCACCAGGTGCGAGATGGAGCGGGGGGACAGCGGAGACGGCACCGGGGTGGCCCCGGGCCGAGCGCCTCGCCGGCGGGGCTGTGCCCGGCTCCAGCATCCCTGCGGGGGTTTCGCCCGAAATATCCCCGCTGGAGCATCCCTGGCCTGCGCAGCGGGGGTGGGTGCAGCGGTGAGGTGGGTGCCCGCCCAGATGCCAGGCCTGGGCTGCAGGGGGGCTTTGGGTGCCCCGGGACCCGCAGCTCGGGGTGCAGGACGTTGTTACAGTCGTGTCAAGGTGGGAAAGCCGGAGGTGTGTGGGGCTGGGCAGGGCTCTGCCCGCGTTATGCAATCTGTGGTGGAAAGGAATGGGGAGACCCGGGCTTTATTTCCGGCTCTGCTGTGGGTTTTCTTGGCTGCTTTGGGCGAGCTGCGCCTGCTTGTGCAGCCCGGAGTGTGGGAAGATGCCTTAAAATCTCCCGATAAAGCTGTGCAGATGTTCGGCGGTTGGGCTGGCCAGAGAGCGATAGGAGGGCTCGGAGGGGAGTTGTGGCTCTTCCTGACCACGCTGGGACTGGACAGGTCTGAGGGTGCTATTTCTCTGCTCTCCAACAGCTCTGTCTCCAACAGAGGCTGTGGCATTTTCTGCTTGTAAAACTGAAACTTGCATTTGTCAAACAATTTAATCTAAAAAAAACCTCCAAGAAATGTGGAAAAATAACAGGCAATGAGGAGAAAAAAAAAACCAAACAAGCAGTGTGGTTCAAGCTGCTGCAGTCCTGCTGGACACTCAGAGCCTGGCAGGGGCACAATTTGCCTCGTGGCCTGTGGGGCTCTGCAGGATTTAGTGTTTTAGTAACTTAAAACATCTGCTCAGCTCTGCTGCCAGCAGTGCATGGGGGCAGAGCTGGGATGTGCCTCGACCCCACAGAGTTTTGGGGGGCTGTGTGTTCCCAGACCTCACCCCCAGGTGTGCATGTTGCTGAAGGTGAAGCTGAGCCTTCCAGGTAGCTCCAACAAAGTCCTGTGGACTCCTCTCCATGAGCCTGGTGGGGTTTCCTGGCCAAATTTGAGCTTGTTTTGATGGTCTGAGCCAACCGTGTGAAAGTCGATGTTTGTCCTGCTTGTGATTTCAAACCCCTTGAAGGAGGATCCCCATCTTTGATGTGGCTGGGCAGGAAGGAGGGCTGTGTTCCTGTGGTGCCTTGGAAGCCACCAGAGCTCCCTGCTGGCTCTGGGCTGCTGGGGACGGGTGATAGTGGAGCCAGCTGTGTCTTTGAAACGTGCTGGGCCTTCCCAGTAGGTCAAGTGAAATGGGAGGGGGAAATTTCTCTTTCTTCCCTTTTTTTTTTTTTTGGTTTTGTTTTGTTTGTTTTTGTTTTTGCTGCTGGCGGCAGGACGGAGCCCTGGCACTCTCTCCCTGCTGCAGAGCAGTGATTGGAACAGGGTGTCCCATCCAGGGTGTCAAGGAACTCGGTGCCACATGCTGACTGCTGTGGCACTGGGACCTGTCAGAGTGCAAGTGGTGGGAGCAGGAGCAGCCCTGCCTGCTCTGGGATCACCCTTTTTCCTGCCTCAATACCACAAGAACCTCTTCCTTCCCCCAAAATCTACCCAGCACTGATGGGCTGTGAGAAGGGCGATGCCCTGGAGGGTCACACGATGGCTCTGAGCAGCCACCTTAGCATGGCCCTTCCTGGTGCCCAGCCTTGAACAAGTAACACTTCTCCATGTGCATCAGAGCCCGCAGCACACAAGGCCTTGCTGTTTGGGTGTAACTGTGTTTCCAGCTGAAGCTGGCAGCATTTTTGTCTTTGTTCTCTGTTTTTTTTTTCCTTGGCCTTGCCCAAGGGGTGAAGGCAGAACGTGTTCTTGGTGCATTTTGTGTCTCAAAGTTGCATCCTGGGTTCCTCAGAACCGGGCAGAGCCACAGCTCCTGCCCTCTTGCTGTGCCTGGAGCATGGAAAGGACCCTGGAAAGCGTCCCTGTCCCCAGGGAGCCTGGCAGCATGGAGCAGGGCACAGACACCTCTGCTGTGGGTGGCACCGTGAGTCCTTCCTGGGCTGGTGTTTGGCGAGGGTGGAAGGGGCTCTGCTGGGCTGGCGCTGCTGTCACCAGGGGTGAAAGTCTGCTTGGGTGGAGCAGCGGAAATGGTGGGGCTGGGTCGGGTGCTGAGAAGGTCCCAGATGAGCAGGGGAGAGGCTGCATTGTCTCCAGAAGCCTGCAGGACTCCGGGCAGGGAGCATGGCTCGGAAGCGGGTACGGTGCTGGGCAGGACCTCGCCGGGGCTGCTGCTTTGCCTCCTGCCTCTGCTCGGTGCCCAGGGATTCCTGCTGCCTTGGGGGGCTCCTCACAGCCCCTTCTGCTCATCCTGCTCCTGAGGAGGGGGCAAGGGACTGCTCTGTGCCACTCTCCATCCCTGCCTGGCTCAGCTCCTGGCACTCGTGGGACCTTTGCTCCATCGCTGCTCTTGCTGTGGCTGTTGGGGGGCTCGGCCATGGGGTGAGCCCAGCACTGCTCCACGCCAGCTTTGGACTTTTCTGTGGACCCTCTCAGTTTCTCTGCAGTCTATGGGACCCCTGTGCTGCCTGGAGCACCCAAACTGTGGGGTCTGGGGGATGTCGCTGCAGGGCCAGCACGTTTGCTGTCTGCATCTTTGCTGCCAGAGACCCTGTGGGAGAAGTGTCCCTGCACAGGCACTCCTGGTGTCAGCAGCACCATCTGATGTCAGATGTAAACGGATCTGAATGGGAGCAGATGGATTTTCTGGGCCTGATGGATCAGCACCCTCCTGGCTGGTTACGGGTGGGAGCCTGGGATCGCTGCCCTACAGACGGAGGCTGCAGTGGATGAGTTACTTCAGCCTTGTCTGCAGCCTGTAAATTTCTTGCAGGCTGGTTGTTTTTTTTTTTTCTCTTGTTTGCAGATACTGGCTCTGTTGACCTTGAGTGGAGCTTGCAGGGAGTAAATAAACGCTGGTTAATTGCGTATTAGGCTCGTTTGTCGCTCTAACCTTGGCTGTCTGGCCACTGTGACCTAGATCAGAGCCCTGCAAGGAGCCCTGGGGTGCTTTTGGGGGTTCCCAGTATGTCTGGGGTGTTCAGGGCCACCCCATGGCTGGGGACTGGGTGAGCAGCACTGCCAGCAGTGCCACCCCTCCTCCTCCTCGGGATGAAGGCCTGTGCAGGGAGGAGGTGCCCTCAGCAGCTGCCAGCAGTGAGTCTGGAGGTGTTTTCCCTGAGGATGTTCTGGATTTTCCCTGTTTCCATCCCAGCCCACTCTGGTGGGATTTCCCTTCTGCCTGGCTGTGGGATCAGCTCCTCCTGGCTCTCCCCACTGTCGGTGTTTGTCGGAGCCTCTGCCATTCCCTGATGGCTGTGAAGGAGCTGGGCACAGCAGGACAATGTCCCCATTCAGCCCTGCCTGGAGCTGGACCCTGCCAGGGACGGGCTCATCTCCTCCCAGCACTGCCTCCCCTGGTGTCTGCTGGTCCCCTGGGGATGGATGCATGGATTGGGCTGTTCCCTTCCCAAATCCGCCCCTAGCCTGCACAGTGGTGTGGTGGGGGACAGTCCAGTACCCGCATTGGTGCTTGGAGCCTTCCTGTGCCCCTGGCTCAGGGATGTGGGAGTAGAAAAGACACCCTGAATTGAGGAAAAGAGGGTGTTTGCTTGGTGGGACAGACTGAGCTGTCCCTCCACAGGACAGTGCCAGGCAGAGGGCTGCTGGTGCTCCAGGAGCAGTGACAGCCTCTGACTGAGCAGGAGGTGATCCCAGGTGGACTGGGCAGAGTTGTTGTGTGGCTGCAGTTCCTGGGCTGGAAGGAACCAGCCAGGTCCTGAGTGGGGGTGTTTTTTGGGAGATTTCTGCTGCTGCAGAGGGGCTGTGACAGCTGGGATACACTGACAGGATGGTCCTTTCTGGCCTTTGGGTTTTGGCTCCTCCAAGGAGAGGCTGGTACAGGGAGAGCATTTCATTTTAGAGCTCTGGAAGCTCTTGACTGAGCAGGAGGTGATCCCAGGTGGACTGGGCAGAGCTGCTGTGTGGCTGCAGGACCTGGGCTGGAAGAGCATTGCCAGGGGTCTCCCAAAGCTGCATTTCTGCCCTTTCTGTCCCATCACCGGTAGCTGGAAGCCCAAACCTTTACCCAGAGTGGATCTGCACCGTTGTGGGGGAGCTGATGGCCTTTGGGTGCAGCTCCTGCTGTGCCTGAGCATTCCCTGGGCTCCTGCTGAGCTGTCCCTGTTGTCCCCAGGTCGTGCAGCGCATCAAGGCCGTGGAGACGGAGACTCGCTTGCTGGTGGTGGACAAGGAGACAGATGAGTACCTGTGCAGCCTGAGGCTGACCTGCACCGAGGACATGGTGCACAACGGGATCCTGCTCAGCCCTGCCAAGGGCCTGCCCAGCGACAACGGAGAGGTCTGGAAGCCTCAGCTGGACCTGGGCGGGGGCAACCTCCAGAGGCATTCCCACAGCTTCTCCTCGCACAGCAGCAGGAAGGTGAGGGCAGGGCGGGGCTGTGGGGAGAGGCTGGGATCCCCTGGGATCTCATTCCTCTTTGTTCTATCAGAGAAAAACCTGCTGTGTGTGACTGACACCCCAAGCTGCCCATTTGGAATCTTTCGCTCCAAGCAGCACTGGCTGCTGGGGGCTGTGCATTCCCTCCCCTCTGGCCCTTCTGAGGGTCTCCTGAGCTGCTGGGGGGGCTGTGAGGGGCTGTCAGTCCTGGAGATGAGTGACCCCACATGCTGGCTGCTGGGGGCTGTGCATTCTGTCCCCTCCTGTGCCCCTGAGGATCCCCTGAGCTGCTGTGGGGGTCTGTCAGTCCTGGGGATGAGTGACCCGACGGTGCCTCAGCCAAGGTTGGTGTCCCAGCCTGGATCTCAGCCTGGCCCAGGACAGGCTGCCCAGAGCAGGGCTGTGGCCAAGCTGGAGCTCATGAATGAGCTTCTCTCCCTCCATTATTTGCAGGAGGGAGGGAACATCTGGGGCGGAGGCGTTCACAGCTTTTTTTTTTTTTTTTTTTGCTGAAATAGGAGGGAAATTGGCTTTTTTTAAGCGGCCTGGGTCTGTGATTCGGCGCTAAGTGCCTTTTATTGGTAAACTCCTTTCCAGAAGGGAAGGAATTCGGGGTGGAAAACGTCCAGTTTCCATGGCTGCCGGGGCTGTTGGAGACGGCGCAGGCTTGTGCCGGGTTGATAGCGGGGCTGGCTCCGGGCTGCCCCTGCTCCAGGTGGGAACGGCAGGAGCTGTGTGGGCAGTGTGTGGCCAGGCCGGGCACTCCAGCCCTGCTCCAGGGCCATCTGTCCCCTCCCCTTCCTGTTCCCCCTCTCCTGTGCTCGCTGCTCTGTGCTGCTCAACAGCCTCTTCAGCACGGAGCTGCTGTGGGCATCCTCCTCTTCCTCCTCCTCCTCCCTGGGGGCCCTGTAGGGGCTGCAGTGCCAGGTCGGTCTCTGTCCCCTCAGAGTGGCTGAGTGCTGGCCCAGAAGTGGCCACCAGGCTACCAGGAGGACATCCATGGGAAAGTCAGTAAAGCGCTGTGTCCTCAGGAGCCCCTCGTGCAAAATCCCCCTTGTGCAGATCAATGTGATGCTGGTGTGAGGCAGGAGGGGGGTCTCACCTCTGGCCCTTCCCTCTGGAGCTGTTTAGAATCTTGCAGAAAAGGATCCCTCCTTCCCTGAGGCTGCCGGGGGCAGGCTTGGAGGCAGCATTTTATTTTTCTTTATTTACTGCCTGGTTTGAAGCTATTGGAAGGTCCGTGTGAGGGTGCTGGTGGCTGTGTTTCCCCTGGGGGTTGGAGCCTTTCCCAGGGAGAGGGTGGCTTTTTCCACATGGGGCATTTCCTCTCCTGCTGTGTTCCCTGTGCTGGTCGGGATCCAGCAGCCGGAGCTGACGGGAAGTCAGGCCGGGGGAACAGGACGGTCCTTTCCGGCCTTTGGGCTTTGGCTCCTCCAAGGAGAGGGTGGGACAGGGAGAGCAGGGCTGGGGTGAGGTGGGAGTGGGGAGGGGAGCCCCTGTTCCCCTCAGAGGGGCTTTTCCTGTGTATTCAGTGCTGGAGACAGGGCTGGTGTTTGGGCTGGATAAAGGGAGCTGATTCCAGGGGTGATTTCCCCCTCGTGGATTTGGGCTGCTGAGCACCTTGGGGTGGTTTGCTCCTGCCTCAGCAGCTCTCAGGGGAGCTGGGCACTGCCAGCTGTCCTGGCCAAGGTCACTTCTCTGTGCCAGAGCCATGTGTGACTCTGGGGTGAGGTCAGGGGTAGTAGGAGCTGCGTCCTTCTCCTGTGCCTTGCCATCCTGCTTGCTAAGAGTAATAAAATAGTGGAATGGGCTGCCTGGGAAGGTGGTGGAGTCACCATCCCTGGATGTGTTTAAAGCAGACTGGATGTGGCACTTGTTGCCGTGGTTTAGTTGAGGTGTTGGGGCTGGGTTGGACTCGATCTTGAAGGTCTCTTCCAACCCAGATTCTGTGAACTCAAGGTGGTAAAACCTGCTCCAGGTTCTTGGTCTGGGTGGTGTGTCCCTCTTGCTGGCTCCCAAAGCAGCAGGAGGCCAGGGCATGGTGGATAAGAGGTGATGGACCCTGATTTCTGCCCTGCTCAGCCCCCAGCACTGTGTGCCCCCATGGGCCAGCTCAAGTCTGACCCTAACCCAGCAGATCACAGGCACTGGAATGTGCAGCTCCTGAGTATGGGGGGGTTTGGGGAGATTTCTGCTGCAGCAATGGGGCTGTGACAGCTGGGATACACTCAGAGATTTGTCCCCACCCAGATTTAGGGCTTTTCTGAGCTTTCCTGGAGGCCTTCAGTGAAGGAGAGAAGGCAGCTCCTTCCTCTCTGCAGACCTGTGGCCCCAACCTGCCTCTGTGGGAACTGGGGCTGATGCTGCAGGCTGCTCCCAGGGAGCTGCATTTTTGTGAGCAGCGTTTGTTTATAGAAAGGCTGGAGTCTTCCTGGATTTGAGGCCGGGGTTGTTCAGGGCAGCCTGAGGAGACAAGCAACTGAAACAAAACGAGGAGGTAAATCTGGTGCTTGTGAAGGAGCAGGGAGGGTGGGCACAGCTCTGACAGCCCCCAGGGCTGCCCCAGATTTATTTCCCAAGAGGGGTGACCCTCTCCCCCCCCGGAGCTGCCATGGGTGGGGAGGTCACCGTGCACCTCGGTAGGGACCTCGTGCTCCAGGAACCTCGGGTGATGCCATGAATAATTCAGCATGTATTTAAAATCCTGCCCAGGGAGCAGGTCGGCAGGGCTGGCAGCCAGCAGCTGTGGCTGTCACAGCTCTGCTGTCCTCAGCACCGAGGGGACTCGTGCCCTGGGTGGCTGTGGTGGCACAGGGAGCCAGGGCTGCCTTGCCCTGTCCCACAGAGTTGTGCCTGTTCCTGTGTCTGCTGGGCTGGGAGGGTTTGCCCCTTGTCCCACTCTGTCCCCTGGCAGGGTATGTGTCCTCCCTGTCCCCAACAGGTTCTGGCGGCCACCAGGCTGTTTCCTGCATTCCCAGGGCTCTGGCTCTGCCCTGGCAGGTCCAGAGGTGGGGGCTGGGGGGTCTCAGCGTGGCAGGGGCTGCTCCAGGTGCTGGGTGTGAGCTGCTTTAATGGCAAAGGTGCCTTTGGGCTGTGCCTGGGCTGGTGGTGTGTGAAAGGCAGGTGAGCTGCAGGGCTGCCAGGACCTCACCTGGATGCTGCTGGTCATTCCAGAGGTGGGCAGGTGTCCTGGCCAGGGTTGGCAGCACCTTTGCAGGGGCTGTGGCTCTGCTGTCCCATTCCTGCTGGGTGCTGGGAGGGATGTGCTGGCACTGGGACCCTGTTATGGCCATCAGGGCTGTCCTTGAGACTTGCTGCTTTCTCCAGGTGTGTTTGTAGGAGAAACAAGAACAGCAGCAAAGCCAGGGAGGCATTGGGGGTGATGCAATTCCCTTCCTCCATGCTGTGGTCTGCAGGGGATGGGTGTGCAAAGGGACCTTTACAGCCTTTGTGAAGGATAAACTTCTCCAAAGTTTATCTTTTGGAGGACAAACCCACGCCTTGGAGCTGCTGGATTCAAGACTGTTGAGTCTGGGAATTTAATAGTGGGGGGAGTTAGTGGCTGGTTGTTGATTGTCCTGTGCTGGGGAGGGACACCTTAAAATTGCTGCTGGCAGGAATTGGAGGCAACAGGGTGGTGTCCCTGGGGTGACACAGGCGTGGTGGCAACTCCTGAGCTTCCTGTGTGTCTGGGGACAGCTGTGCTGCTCTCTGAAGGATGAGGTATAGATGCCTACTGGGACCAGGTGTAGGGTCAGTGCTGACCTCGAGGCAGTGAATATTTACCCTTCTCTTTGGGTCAGGAGTAAGAATTTTTCTCTGTTGCAAACAAACAAACCCTTCGTGTTGTGATGTCTCTTCTGCCACAGCGCTGCAAGGGGAGTAAGTCAGGACAGATGTTTTTGGAGCACTTTGCCAACTCAGTTGAGGCCCAAAATTTAGGGCTTGTAGAATAACCACAAAGATGTAATAAAACCAAACATGAGCAGAAATGTCTGCAGCAATTATGCAATTTTAAAAAATAAATAAGTGGATGGTTTGAATTAAAGCACTTCCCTGCAGCATCTTCCACTCCCCGCGGCAGGCTGGGATCTGCAGGGAAAGATAGCAAAGCTCAGCCCTGGCACAGCCTGGGTGAGGTTCCTGCTGTGCAGGGAGAGGTTTGGGGAAACCCTCGGGCACAGAGCCCAGGACCTGTGGCTGTGTCCTGGTGCACTCCCTGCCCTTCCCACAGCAGCTGTTTTTGGGGATGCTGCGGGTCTGAGAGGGCAGAGCTGAGGGGCAGCCGTGTTTGTGCCCGTGGGGGCAGCAGGGATGTAAGTAAAAATTTTTAAGTAAAAATCTGCCCATTTTTACTTGAAAAAACCCCCTCTTTGCAAAGCCAGCTGTGCACCCACAGCGTGGGGCTGCTCCTGGCTGAGGACATGGCACGGATGAGGAAGGGAAGGTGCCTGGAGAGCCTTTGCCAAGCCTCGAAATCCTTGCCATGGGCATCCCTGTAGCCGTGAGGGATCGGCATGCTGTGGGAGCTGAGCCAGGAGTGGCACATGGATCCCTTTTTGGGATTAGTGCTTCAATCCCAGAGCAGCGGCAGCAGTCGGGCGGAGCTGTGGGGACGCTGGCGCTGACCCCGCTGCATTATTGATGTCGCCGGGCTGTGGCATCGCGTGTCACCGGGCTGGGGGTGGGCTCTGGGAGCTGCTCCAGCTCGGCACCTCGGGAATGGAGCCTGGGGAACGTGGGGATGCACATCCTCATCCCTGACGGTGTCCAGGGCCAGGCTGGACGGGGCCTGGAGCAACCTGGGATAATGGAAGGGGAAAATGAGATTAATTTGGAGGTCCCTTCCCATCCACACCATTCCAGGATTCTGTGATGATTTTGGGCGCCTGTGCTGCTTGCAGAGGCTGGGAGGCTCCACATCCCAAAGCCCTGCGGGTCCCCACGCTGGGAGTAGGGCACCCACAAAGCCCCGACTGCCTGTCCCCTGTGCACTGACCCCGTTCCCTTCTTTTGGTGCCGGTTTAGGGCCAGCAGTGGGATTTGTGGAGCTCTGGTCGGGATGAGCAGGAGTCCCCCAGCTCCAGCCTGGCCCTGCTGGGGCAGTGCAGGAGCGGGGCTGGGGGCTATTTTGGTGCAGGAGCGGGGCTGGGGGCTATTTTGGGGCCGGGGCAGCTCAGGAAGCCCCTCCCGGGGAGGAGAGCATCCACCCCGCAGCACAAACTTCCTCCGCCGCGGTATTTTTAGTGAAACACACAAAGCGGGTGGGAGGCGACAGGCAGATTAGCATCGGGAGGAGCCGTGCCCTGCCAAGAGCCTTTGTTCCCGGAGCCACACGCTCCCCAGGGACGCGAGGGGACAGTGGGGTCACCCCGGGACCCCCCCAGCTCCCTGGGTGCTGCTCCCAGCCCGGAGCCAGCTGCAGGGCGCTGATGCTGCCGACACCCGGGATTGCTGCGGGTGGTCCAGCCGGTGCTGATCCCTTTCTGCATCCTCGAGTAATCAAAAACTTTCCCTCGGAATGATCGGGAGGCTGATATTAAATGGGAGCTGCTGGAAGTGCAGCTCTCCCCGGCCCCCTCGGCTCTCAGGGATGGGCTCCAGCAGCTTTCCTTCAAACCCAGCTCACTCGTGGGCTCCCAGCCAGCTGCCGATGGTTCTGTTCAATGGCAGAACTATTAAATGGTTTTAGAATAAATTAAAAATCTTCTGGCAGCGGCGGGGCTTTCTGCGTGTGCCCTGGCAGCTGCACAGAGCCTCTGCTGTGCCTCTGCTCCATCCCTTGGAGCTGCTCCAGCCTGCTCAGGCTCGTGGGCTTCACATGGCAGGGGAAACCTTAAAACAATATTGGGTTTAGGGTTTTCTTGGCTTTTTTTTTTTTTTTTTTCTGGATTTTCTGTTTATTCCCGAGACCTGAGTGAGTTGTGGAGAAGGCACTGCCCATTCCCAGCTGTTTATCCAGGGCTGTCCCAGTGCTATGTGGATGGATAAATCACCCCCGGGGGCTGGATCTGGACCTGCTGGTGCCTCAGGTGGTGCTGTGGGTGTAGGGGAATCCCAGCTCCTCCTGGGCTGCTCCCACCCGGGTAGAAGGTGCTGGAGTTGTGGGAATGGAAACACGTGGAGCAAAAGTGCCATGTCCTGCTGACTTCTAGTGGGAATTCACAGGCTGGAGGGGGTAAGGCTTCCAGATATGCCTGAGGTACAAAAGACGTTCTAAAGAGCTCCTTTTAATCCTTTAAAATGCCATTCCTTGAGTGCTCACAGCCCTGACAGCGTGGCATCGCTTCTGTGTTGATCATTCCTGCCCTGCTGTCTGGGGGAGCAGGAGCGAGGCTGTGAGGGGGAATGAGGTACCCAGCACTGTAAAACAGCTCAGGGTGGAAGTGAAGGTCTGTTCTGAGCTGGTTTTGTCTCCCAGTCCTTTGCTCTGACTCTGGATATGGAGATTTTGCAGGCACTGCTGGTGGGAGACTCCAGGCTGGGATATTTGTTTTAATTTAAAAATTAAACTTGTGATCAGTAGAGGCTTTCTCCACATCCACAGGTCTCCATAAATAAGGAATTGAACCTCAAGGTGTTGACATAATTCTTTCTGGCGAGATCCATATTGTAATTTAATTTCATTACATTTTGCCTGGACTCCTGAATGTTTTGGTTCCATTGTTGTGCACGTTCAGACCACATCCAGACGTGGAGCTGGATTTTGTTGGCTCAGCATCTCTCTTTTCACACTAAAGCTTTGCAGGAGTTTGTTTCCAGGTACAATAAGCTGGTGTGGGATGTTTTTTAGTGGTGAGCCTGTGAAAGCCAAACTTCAGTAGTTTTATGAGCACTGGGAAGAGGAGAAAGACAATTCCCTGCAGGTGCCAGTGCTGTGAAAGTGGGCAGAGAACTCTGGGATGGTTTGGGGTGGAAGGGGCAGGTCAGTTAATCCACCCCCTGCCATGGGTAGGGACACCTTCCACTGTCCCAGGCTGCTCCAAGCCCTGTCCAGCCTGGCCTGGAATATTCTAGGGATCCAGGGGCAGCCACAGGTGCTCTGGACACCCTGTGCCAGGGCCTCACCACCATCACAGGGAAGAATTTCTCCCCAGTATCCCATCCATCCCTGCCCTCTGGCAGTGGAAGCCATTCCCTGTGTCCTGCCCCTCCATCTGTCCCCAGTCCCTCTCCAGCTCTCCTGGAGCCCCTTTAGGCCCTGGAAGGGACTCTGAGCTCTCTCTGGAGCCTTCTTTTCTCAAGGCTGCACAGTTTGGACTGTCTGGCTGTGGGTCTTTCCCTTGGGAGTGTCTCCAGCCTGGCACTGAGCTGTCCCAGGGATGTTTGAGGGGGCAGGAGCAGCAGTGAGTGAGTGTCCAAATGTATTCCTGGGCCTCTCCATCCCCCTCTGCTGCAAGTGGGGTCGCTGCTCCCCCCCACACGGGGTGTTCTGTGATTAAACCCTCTCATGGAATTACAGGGACTAATCCCCTTAAAGACACGAGCAGCACAAAAAGGTGGTGGGAGGGCTAATCCCTGTGCTCCAGCCTGAGCTCCCACCCTTGGGAATGTGGCCCTGGCACCTGGCTGAGCTGGCATTCCCTGGGCACTGACGCTGTGCCCTGGGGAAGGGCTCCAGGGGCTCTTCCCAATCTTCCCTGGCAGCTCCTGCCTGCCTGTGTCCAGCACTTCCCACCAGACCAGCAGCCCCTCATGAGCAGCCAGAGGCCATCCCAGGTAAATCAGTTAATTCTGGCCTTGGGGTTGTGTTCATGGTTAGCAGGATTTAATTAAGACAAGACCTAATTAGTTCTAAGCGGGTGAGTGGTTGGCTTTGCCTGGAAGAGTTTCCTGCTCTTGTCTGGCAGCTGGGCTGCACTGGCATTGGGGGGCTGAGCCAGGGGGATGTGTGACACCCTGTATGGTGCTGGAATGTGGGATCAAAGCCCCCTGGGAGTGGCTGGTGGGTTGTGCTGGGCTCACAAATCCCTCTTTCTGGTTCTGGGGCTGTTCCCTCTTTCTCAGGGCTCTGTGTTCCCCCTGCCACAGGCACGGGTGGCAGTGTGCCCAGAGCCCCAGGACTGGCACTGTCACCCCCTTCAGCCCAGGTTTATCAGCAGAAGCAGGCTCTGGCTCTGGGGTTATCACAGGGGATCCTCCCCTGCCCAGGAACGTGGCTCACAGGGCTCCAAGGGCCGCCCCAGCCCCCTTATCTGCCCCAGCCCTGTTCAGCTGGAGATAAGCCCAGCTCCCTGGCAAGGGGCATCATCTGTGACCCCCTGGTTTTTAAGGAGCTTGGTTTAAAAATGTCATTTTTGGAGCTCTCCTGATGGTCCCTGATTGTGTCAGGTCTCGTTTGATCCCTGTGTCCCAGCAGTGTGGGGGATGGAGCTGGTGCCAGTGTTGTGCAATGGGGGCAGTGACAGCAGGGTCGAGTTCTGGAGGGGGAGGTCAAGGGGAACCCCAGCAGAACTGGAGGCTTTGGGTGCTGTGCCCGGGTCAGCAGGTTTTGTGCAGAAGCTGTGACTTTTGGGGGGTTTTTGGGGGAAGGGAGTGGTTTACATGTTGAGCTGAGGGCTGGGAGCAAGGCCCCCCTCACCCTCCTGCTGCTTTCTGGAAAATTGCACCCCTGGATGTTTTATTGCAGCGTTTCTAAACACAAAAGGGCTCACATTGGGTGACCCTGAGCGCGGGTGCCCCGGCGCTGGCTTTGCTCTCGTTACAAGGAATGCAGAGGATGTTTGGAGCCCTCCCCCTGCCCCATTTCCTCCTGCGAGCTGGGCTGCCCGGCCAAGACAAATATTGGGAGTAAACTATTGAACTTCCCTGGGCCCGGCAGTCACAGAGCAGAGCCTGTTCTCCCCCTTCCTGGGCAGGGGCCGGGCTGGGGGTGCAGATCTGTCCCCCTGCCCCGTGCCCAGCACACCCCTCACTCCCAGCTGGGTTTGGTAGCAGAGCAGGAGGAGAAAAACAGCCCCAAAGGGACAGCAGGATGGTTTGTGCCTTCCTCCCCACCCTGCACATGTTTTATTGGGCTCTGCAAGGCTGAGGGTAGCACCCATGAGCTCTTCCTCTAGGGTGGGGGTTTGGGGGCTCGTGGAGGGGAGCAGGATTTGTTGTCCTTGCTGGCCTGTGGTGCACAACAGTTTTCCCCATTCTGTATGAGATTCCTTGACTGACAGCTGGCTTTCTGCAGGGCACTGGGATTCCACCCTATCCCTGAAAATCAGGCTCTCAGGGCAGGTCGTGGTGGGTTTTTGAGCAGCCTGGTGCGCTGTGGGGTTTGCTGTGTGGTGCTGCCGTGGTCCCACAGCCCTGGCACGGGGAAAAGCAGGAGTACAGAGCCTGAGCAGCCTCAGTCCTTGGGAAAATACCTTTGCCAAGAGCCCTCCCTGTCCTGGGGTGTTCTCGGGGGTGGGAGGTGCTCCCTGCAGTGCCTGGTGCATCACAGAGCCCCCTTCACCTCCAGGGGTTTTCCTGGAGCCTGCAGTGCTGAGCCAGGGCCGTGGGAGCACAAAGCTGCAGGACTGGATTCCTGCTGCTGACCTGGGGTCACTGGAGGCAAGGAATGGGGCCAGCTCCAGCGAGTGTTTGGTGATTGCTCAAGGCTTGGCCTCCAAAAGCAGCTGGGGAGGCTGAAGGGCAGAGCCTGGAGGTGCCCAGGTCCGGCACAGCCCTGGCTGGAAGTGATGCTGGGCTCGGGTGGGAGCTGTGCCTGGGGCTCTGCCCTGTGCAGGAGGCTTCATTTGGGATGTGCCATGGGGGTGGCAGCTCTCTGATTTGGGGTGTCACAGAGTGGGACACGTCTGTGCCCCAGGGGACGTGAGCTCCGTGCTGCAGCACAGCCCCTGTGGAGGGAGGGAACACTGTGGGATTAGGGAAGTTCATTCCCAGCATCTCCCTCTGCCTTCCCATTGTCCAGAGAAATCCCTCCTCTCGCCTGGGGGTTCATGGTGAGCGTGGGAAGGACTCTTCCCCCTGTTCCAGCAGCTCCAGCCCTGCTCAGTGACCGATGCTCTTTTCCCTCCCACCCAGTAGAAAACAGATCCCTCAGGATCTGCTGAGATCCCTTTTTCAATCCAGAATGGAGATTCCACATTTCTCCTCTTAGACACATCCCAGCCTTGCCAGGGCCCTCATGGTCCTGGAGCTGATCCCTGTGGAGCAGAGGAGCTCTCTGGTATCCCTGTTCCCTTGGCAGATCCTGCTGGAAAAGTCGTCTCTCTCTCCACGAAAACACGTGCACGTGGCGGTTTTGGTCTCCTCCATCCTCCCTCCCTCCCTCTCTCCCTGGGCTGGGCCAGCTGCTCCCTGCTCCAGCCAAGCCTGTGCTGCTGTTGCTGGCTCCAGCCCTGCCCAGGGGGGAGAGCGTGGGTGCCTTTGCTGTCTGAGTCTGTTCCAACGCCAGCAAAGAGGGGGGAAAAAAGTGCTGCTGCTTCCCTTGGCTTGTGGCTGAGAAAGTCCCCAGCTGTGGGGCTGCCAGGGAATGGCTGGGACAGCTCTCTTGGAGGGATAAATCTGGGGGGATCAGCTGGACAGAGCTGGTGTCCCCACAGCAGGGATGTGCCCATCGGGGACCCTCAGCGGGCTTGTCCCCTCCCTGCTGGGGACACGAGGTGCTGAGCAGGACGTGGCCCGGTGCAGCCCCGTGCTGAGAGGCCCCTTTGTGCTCAGGGATTTCCATAATGCTGCCGGGATGTCGGAGAGGGGCAAATCCCGGCTTACCCCGTGCCTGGGGGCAGCCCTGGGGAAGGTCGAGCTCTGGTTTCTTTGGCAGGAGGTTTGGTGGGGGTGAAGCCCTGGTGGGATCCGTGAGGGAGCTGCTTTTCCCAGTGCTGGGGGGGTGGGAGTGATGCCATCCCACAGCCTGGCAGTGTGGGCTGCACCTCCTCACCCTCCATATCCTTCCTGCCCTTGTTTTCTCCTGCCTGGCACTTTGTTGGGATGACAACCCCTGGCAGGGTGCTGGCACAGCTCTGCATCCCTCAGCACCTGCCGAGGGCCAGGCTTGGGGGTGAGCTGGACACTTTGATGGAGGGCACAGGGAAGGTGCAAACCACCTCTTGCTGCTGCTGTGGTGACATGGGATGGTGAAGGGCCTCGTTAATATTTTGTGATTACTTTTGCACCACGCTGCCACCAGTCACCCCCTTGGCTGTGTCCAAAAGGGCTGCAGGGCTCAGGGCACGTCCAGGACCCTGCTGAGGCTTGGTGCTCACTGTGGGCATCATCCTTCCCTTCCTGGGCTGGAAGGAGCTGTGCTGTCAGTCTGGGTTTTCCATGGCATGGCTGATCCTCCTCCTCCTCCTTGCAGGCACTGTCATCAGAAAAATCCCAGAAATCTCCAAATTACCCTATCAGCTGCAGCCTGGCCGTGGGTCCTGCTGAGGAGCCGTGGCTGGACGTGTTCCATTGCTAATTGGAATCACTCACTGCCATCCTCACCCGCTGCCTTTGTGCTGCCTGCTGGCACAGAAAGTGGTGGGATGTGTCCAAAGGGCACTGGGTGTGTGCTGGTGCAGCCCCCCAGGTTGGCAGGAGGATGCTGGGGGAACAACACAAACCTCAGGGTCTGCTGCTCTTAAAATACCTTTTTTTTTTTTTTTTTTTTTAATGCTTCTGTGGCTCAAACCCAGCTGGAGAAATTGAATTGGAGTAATTTGAATAATGCAAGAGATTTCTTGTACTGGAGGCAGGCAGGTGAGGGGCCTGGTGGTGACACGGGGCTGTGACACTGAGGTGAGGCACAGTCTGTGCTGTCACCATCAGGAGCCTGCAACACCCTGCTCTCCTCCTGGTGATACTGAAGGTAACTGATGATTTTAGGGTGATCACAGGCTCTGCCAAAAGCTTTTTGGTGGCAGCTCAGCCATGTTTCTGCTGATCCTTTTCCTCCAGGGTAGGGATGACCACGGGCACTCTGCAGTCCCTGGGAGCATCTGAAACTTTGTCTTGCTGCGAGGTGAATGTGGGAGCTTTTTTGGGAAGAAGGAGCATTCACTCAGTGGCTCTGGGCTGTCAGGTCTGTGTTGGAGGAGTAATGTGAGGTTTTCCTCTTTTGACCATTGAGGAGCTGAAACACCTCGGGGATGGGCTGGGTGGAAATCAGAGTTGTGGCTGCGTGAAAATGGAAACAGGTTGTTTGCTGCTCCTGCCCAAGAATTTATTCCTGGCTGCTGGAAAACCTTTGCCTGGGGAGGGTCTCTGGATGCTGGAATCACCTTCCTGCCCAGTCCCAGCTCTGGCCCTGCAGGGAAGGGGAGGAACATCTGCTTGTGTTTGGTGGGGCTGGCGTCCCCCCAGCCCCGACCCCCCTCCCCCTCTGTTATTTATAGCATTTCACCAACATCTGGAGTTTGAGCCTGCTCGGCGCTGGCTGGCTCCAGCTGGGGGTTGGAGCTGGGGGAGACGTGTGCGGCCACAGGGAGGGAGGGGAGGAGAGAAGGAGGGAGGGAATGAGCCCCGAGCCCTCCCCAGCAGCATGCGGGGGGCTGCTGCATCCCAGCGTGGAGCTGAGGATCATCCAGGGCTTGGGATGCCCCAGAAACATCCCTGCTCTGTTTTTCCAGCCCCAAGGATGGGGGGAGAGCTGCCTGCTGTGTCCTCTCCCCATGGTGCAGACCCAGGACTGCTCTGTCTCCCCTCTCTCTGCCAACCTCAGTCCCACTCTCCGGGTGGGTTTTGAGGATTTGCTGTCGCCCTCTCCAAGTGTCACCGAGGTCCCCTGGCCCTGGGGGATGCAGGGTTACAATAGCCCCCTTTCTGGTGCTGCTTTAATGGGAAACTTGAGTCATTCCTGGGAGAAGGGGAGGGGAGAGGAGAGGAGGATCCCTGGCATGGAGGAGAATGGGGACAGTGATCCTGCTCCAGCCGTGGCATTATCCCAAACTCTCCTGGTTCTCATGGCAGGCAGGGCTGTGGGCACTGCTGGCAGCCACGGGGAGGGCTCCTGCTTCTCTCAGCTTTCCTCATCTTTGCAGTGTGGAAGACAGTGAAGTTTCACCCCTTCCCTTCCCAGGCTGGTGATAAAAATCTGCTTAAAGTTAAGCACATCCCTAAATCCGTGCACAGGCAGCAGCCTTTGAGCTTCCAACAGAACTGTGGTAATAATAGTGGCAATTAAAGCTGGCCCGAGGCTCGGCTCAGCTCCCAGTATAACCAGTACTGCCAAGGGAGGGTGCCCCAGTCAGGGGTGTAAATGGGGTCCCTTGTTCTGGTGGTGGAGTGGCCCCTGGGCCCCTTTCCTGCATCAGTTTCTCCCTTTCCTTGTCTCTTTCCAGGCTCACAGTGTTGTCCCTCACTCCTCTGCCTGCTGGGGTTTGGATTTGGGTCAGGATCCTGCATTTCTGCTCCACAACCCCTGGAGGTGGCTGTGCATCCCCTCCCCTGCATCCCTCAGTGCTGCTGCCTGCACTGGGGAATCCAAAGTGCAGGGGATGGAGAAGTCCCAGCTGGAGGCAAGACAGTGGAAATGGGCACCAAGGCTCTGAGCAGTGTTCTCTGTCCCCTCAGGACACCTCCATGTCCCAAACTGTCCCCAGGGCAGGACAGGAGCCCGGTGTCCCCCAGCCCTGGTGGTTTCTGCCACTGAGGTTTGTTTGGGAGGGAGCAAAGGAGCCATTTTCTGACTGAAACCAGACAGAAAAGGAGAGGAAACACCATGGCAGCTGACCTAAAGTATGTTAACAATGTAAATTAGACAGGAATGCTCTTTGCCTGCGTTTTCTCCAGCTCTGCCAGGCAGGGATGGAAAGGTTTGACCTGTCCTGGGTGATCTGGAACCTGGAGTGCATCCAGGGGCTGCAGTTCCCAGCAGGGCAGACTGGAGCCTGTCTGGCAAAGCCCCTGGGGTGGGCGTGGGGGGCCAGGCTGGTGTTGGGAGCAGGGTGAGGTGGTCCCAGGCAGGGCTGAGCCGATTAGGGCTCAGTTAGGGCAGGACTGAGCCCTGACCCTGGTGATTATGGGCGGCACACGCGGGAGCTGAGCTTGGTGCAGTTCCAGCAAATCCCCATTCCAGGGCACAAGCAGCTTCTGCTTCCATCGTGGGACACCCTGCCCTTCCCACCTGGCCACAAGTGTCCCTTCAGCTTGGGAGGAGGTTTGGGGTGATCCCCGTGCTGAGGGCTGGGTGACATCATGGCTGAGGCACTGCAGGAGCCGGGACTCACCAGGATCCCAGGGCAGATGGTACCAATGGCCTTGGCCTCTAGAGTAGCTCTGTGTCTGTGTTCTCCTCTCCCTCCTCCTCTTCCTCCTCTCCTGGAGGACCCAGGAGAGCCAGTGTCCACACTGGCACTGGTGTTTTATTCCTGGAATAAATATTCCTGGAGTAAAACTATGGCTTTCAAGGTGTTTTAGCCCATTGTGTGCATGAGGGGCTGGAGACAGTCCTGGGTTAGGGGTTTGGCAATGTGGCATCCTGGAGAGACCATGGATGTTCCTGCAGCTTTTTGGGCTGGTTTTGAAATGCCATTTTAATCCCTGCTCCTGCTCAGGGTCAGGCTGGGGGATGCAGGTTGGTTTTGTGAGTCAGTGTCCTTTAGGACAGTGGTGACACTGGGGAGAACTCTGTCCTGGGCTCAGGGCTGGCTCAGCAGTGACAGCAAGAGGGTCTCTGGCACCAGTGGCCTCGTGGTGTTGATCTGGGGAGGGGATTTTGTAGGGTCAGGTGGGTTTGGTTGGGTAACAGAGCTTGAGGGCTGCTCTGCTGCCCCTCAAAACCCAGGAGGGGAGTTTGGTTCCTTTTGGTGCTTTCTGGGAGTGGATTCTGCTTTCATGGAGGCTGCCAAGTGCTAATTAATGGCGTGGAAACCCCTCGTTAATCAGAGCTGGTGACGTTTGTGCCACCAGCCCCAGGTGTGGGAAATGGGAACAGCCCTGGTCACTGCAGGGGTGACACAGAGCCAGTGCTGGGGCACCCCAAGGGCCAAGGGGATCTCTGGGGACCCCCGGGGACACGGGACTTGTCTCTGCAAGACCCCAGTGAGCCACAGCGTGTTCCCAGGTGACCCCCATGAGCCAAGGGATGTCCCCAAAGGACCCCAGTTCCCATCAGCAGTGCTGGAAACTCTGAGGGAAATAAAAAATCAGATGCTGCAAAGAATTGCCGTGAGATTGTGAGAGCTGGCAACACCCAATCAGTGGAGGTTTTTTTAAAAATTTTATTGAAAGGGTTTCATTGTTATTTAATGTCTTGTTTGTGCATTTTTAAATGGACCAGCTTGAGCTGCGCTTCCGAAACCTTTTTCCTTGGAAAATGCTGCTGGTTTGCCCCAAGCTGCAGCTCCAGGGATGGGGTGTGAGTGGAGTTCATCGTGCAGGCAGCATTTATCTGCACAGACATTCCTGGGGATGGCACAGACAGCGACGGAGTGTGCCCTGCTTAACCCAGCTCATAAAATCAGCAGCCACTGGAAGTACCTGTATTCCTGGAAAGGGAAAAAAACAAAACAAAAAACAAACCTAAAAGAAAGCTTCGTTTTGCCTTTTTTTTGGGGGGGGGGGGGGGGGGGGGTGGTTTTTTTGTTTTTTGTTTGTTTGTGGGGTGGTTTTTTTGTTGTTTTGGGGGTTTTTTTATTTGTTTGTTTTTTTTATTTTGTTTTTTGGGTTTTTTTGGTGGGTTTTTTTTTTTTGGTTGTTTTGGGACTTTGTTTTGTTTTGTTTTGTTCTTGGTGGGGTTTTTTTTGGTGTCTTTTTTTGTGGGGGCAAATTTTGGCTTTTTAAGCCCCCCCAAAAAAAAAAAACTCGAGCTGAATTTTGTTGCTTTACAGCATCCATGTGAATGTAACTCGATCCGAGCTGGCTCTGGAGCGCTCGGCGTGTGAGAGGCGGCGGAGCCTCCTCGGGAGCGGGGCCGGGGCGCTCCCGCAGGCGGGCGGGTGCCCTGGGAAGCCCAGATAACGCTCCGCTGTTCCCGGGAACGCTTTGTGGCACGGCTTGGCTTTCACAAAGCCCAAATTCCCCCCGGGAGCTTAGGAAATATCTTCCCAGAACACGACCAGGGAAACGCTGGCACGGGTCGAAAAGGAAAATAAAAAGAAGCGGAGCTGGCAGGAGAGGCAGCGGCTCCGTGTCTTGAGCTGGGGGGAGCGAGGGGAGTGTCAGGCTCTGCTTAATCCCGGAGAGGGGCTTTGCAGAGCTCAGCTCCAAGAGCTGTTTTTTTTTTTCCAGCAGCCAAGGATTGCGTTAGCTGGGAGGTTTAAGAGCCCAGCAAAAGCCCTGGATCATCTCTGCGGGAGGATAAGCATTTTTCTCCCAGGATTTCTGCCCAGAACAGATGCTGAATTGGGATTATTTTTTTTTTAATGTATATATGTACATATTTAAAAAGAAATGTTTTGGATTCGTTCCAGTTAAGGACCTTAAATTCAAGATTCTGCAGTGAAAGCAGCACAAGCCCACATAGGACATGGCACCCTCATGGCCAAAGGGATCCTACCCTGAAGCTTTTCCCTGGGTGGTTTATTTAGTGAGTAATTTGATTTCACTGCTGATCCCAGGGGATGCCCTGGAGGAGGAGGAGGAGGGACTGACCCTGCCAGGGTGTCCCCAGGGGATCCCCATGCTGGGACAGCACCTCCAGCACAGATTTTTGGGTTATTCTCAGTGATTTCTCTGTGTTTTCACACTGCTGTAGGAGCTCTGACCCTATTAAAAAAAAAAAAAAACAGAGCGGGAGGAAAGTAGTTTTAAAAGGTCCACTTTAAACCCCAGTAGGTGATCCCAGATGGATTTTGGTGATCCCAGATGCACTTTGGTGACCCCAAACTCTGCACAGAGCCCTGTGTGTCCTTTAAGGTCACGCCAGTCTGACCCTCTGGGGCCACTTGAATCATTTCCTGTTTTCTTCAGATTTTGAAGAACTCCGAGGCAGGCTGGAAATGTTTGCAGATAGGGTGAACAGGCTGCTCCAGGGCCATGGGAGAAGTGCTGCAGGGTTCAGTGTGCAGAGGATGGGGCTGCAGGGCTGCCCTGGGTGTGGGCAGCAGGTAGAGGAGGGGCTTGGGAGCCCCATCCTGGTTTGGGTTGTTCCTTGATAACTTTTCCCCTTTAAGAACCGAGTTGGGATTGAGCTGGTTTTTAATAGAAAAGACTCATTTGCTAAGGGAATCTCTGTAAAATTCAGGAGCAGTTTGCAGCAGTTTTGAGTGTGCCCCCATGCCTGTGATGGGCACTGCTGGTGGTGACCTTTGTGTGTGGCCAGTTCTTGAGGAATTTGGTGGTTGAGGTGCCCCTCCTGTGCCAGAGGAAAGACAAAATCCTGAATGTTGGGCTCTGGAGAATTCTGCTTCAACAGGGAGATTGGACTTAGATGAACCTTCAGTGGTTCCTTCCCACCTGAAGCATTCTGTGTATAAAGGCTGGTTACTTGGCATCCCTATTTCTTCCTGGGTGCTGGTGCTGAACCCTGATCCACCCCTGTCACCCCTGGGCATTGCAGCCACAGCCAAAATTGCCCAGAGAAGCTGTGGCTGCCCCTGGCTCCCTGGAAGTGTCCAAGGCTAGGGCTTGGGGCAACCTGGGGTAGTAGAAGATGTCCCTGCCCATGGTAGAGTGGAATAAGGTGATCTTTAAGGTCCCTTCCACCCAATCTGGAATTTTATGCAAATTCCATCTCCCAGCACAGGGATCCCTGGTAGTGATCACTTTGTATGTCCCCACTTTATTCTCCTCTGTAAAATCTCTCCTTGAGGGGATAAAGGAGTTGGGAGGTTTGGTGTTTCACGGTGCCTTTTGGCCAAGAGAGGAAGGAGGAGGGAATTGCTGCCTGGATTTTTAATTTGGAGGGAAAGGCTGTAAGAGATTTCCCAGACCAATCCTCTGTGTGGGCAGGCAGGGAGCAGTGGTGCTCCTGCTGAGGGAAGGTTAAAACTCATCCGGGGGGGATGTTTTCCTTAACCTGTGGCTGAAAATGAACACCCTGAATCTCCGAGGTGCCTTTTGTAGGGATGTGGTGCTGTGCCACGAGCTGGAGCTGCTGGTGGGAGCAGCATCCCAGGAATGTAGGGGTCCTGAAAACCTGGAGAAAACTGGGATTTGTTGTTCCCTGGCTGCCCCAAGGAGGCATAAAGCATTTTCCATGGCATGAGGGGAAGCACTGAACTCCTCACGTGCCCCTGTGCTGTTCATCCTGCCAGGCTCAGCCTTCCTGACCTGCAGGGAGCTCTTGGATGTTCGGGTTCATCATCCTGGTCCCTCCTCGCTGGGAGGGGATGGCACCAGTGGTGTCACTGAGACCAAGGGTGTGGCCCTGCCTTAAATACCTGCCTGAGGTTAATCCCAGGTCTGGGTGAGCCTGGGCCAAGCAGAACTGGGCCTTGATTCCTCCCTGCCTGGGGCTGGGGCTCGGCTGCTGCCCAGGGGGGTCCCAGCCTATGGGTGGATTAATCTGAGCCACTCCTGGTGAAGGAAATGCATTTTGTTTTGTTTTAATTTTTCTGGAGTGGTTTTGGACAATTGGGTTTCGAAAATAGACTCAATGAGAGGAAATCCATTTGTTAAGCTGTCCCCATGCTGAGGACGGAGGGGCAGATACGGCGCTTCCTCGGGACTTTATTTACGGTCACATCTGCCTGAGAGCCACCCCAAAGCCATAAATTAACCCCCTGCCTTGGTCTCCCCGACCCTCTCCTCCATGAAGCAGGATTTGAACGGACAGAAGGAGCTGTGCCCACGTCTCTGCCACCTGAAGAAAGGCCCCAATGGCTACGGCTTCAACCTGCACAGCGAGAAATCCCGGCCGGGGCAGTTCATCCGCTCTGTGGACCCCGACTCGCCGGCTTCCCGGGCAGGGCTGCGGCCCCAGGACAGGCTGGTGGAGGTAATGGGGGGACAGCAGCAGGGCTGGGACCCTGGGCAAGCTGAGACAGCCCCCATCCAGTCACCTTTCCCATCTGGATAAACCCCATCCCATCTGAACGGCCCCCATCCCATCACCTTTCCCATCTGAACGGCCCCCATCCCATCACGTTTCCCATCTGAACATCCCCCATCCCATCACCTTTCCTATCTGATCCCCTCCTATGTTCCTCTAACTTGCAGTCCTAAGGCTGATGGGGCTGCTCTTGCAGGGAGTTTGAGCTCCTTCCTCCCCTGCCAGGTGGGAATTTGTGAGCTCTGGAGTCTGGGTAGAATTGCAGAGTAGAAATTTGGAATTGTTGAGGTTGGAAGAGCCCTCCCAAGATTACTGAGTCCAGCCATTCCCCTTAGCAGTGACCCATGTCCCCAAGGTGCTGTGCTGGCTCTGGCTGGCACCAGGGAGGGTTGGGCAGGTGGGCATGAGGCCAGGCTGAGCTGATGCCCTGCCAGGGAATGCTTAGAAAAATAGGAGAAGAGGCTTTGCAGAGATTTTAAGATACAAAATTATGAAAGATGCGGGAAAAGTGTTCTTGGGAGCATCTTGCTGGTTACCAGGTGCTGGACAAGACTTTTTGTCCAAGATGGGGCCAGAAAGTTTGCATGGGGCTGGGAATTGTCCTCTCTTTGGCTTGTGTGTTGTGTTTTTCCTGGAGAAGGAGCTTCCCCCACCCAGAGCTGCCTGTCTGGGCAGAGGGACAGGCAGGGACTGAGGCAGCAGCCAGCACAGCAGCCATCACCCTGTGGAACACATGGATATCCCCTGCTTGGGCTGTTCCCTAGGAGGCTGAACCCCAAAACCACCCCATAAGGACTGAGCTGTGGCCCTCACTCCCAGCTCAGAGCAGGAATTTGGGGATTTGCGCTGGGGAAATCTGGGGATTTGAGCTGAGAAAATCCTGAGACCAGTGCACTCTCCTGCTTTCCAGGCCCATGAATAATTATTCCCCAAGCCAGTGGGAGCTGCTGCCTCTCCCCAGCAGCTGAAAGTTTAATGCTGGGAGCAGCGTGGGGCCAGGGCACGGGTGGCAGTGGCTGGGTGGTGTCACATCCAGGGGTCGTGTTATTTATTTATGGCCTTGGCCCGGGGCCTGGCACACACAAAGCAGCTCGGGGTGAGCTGGCGAGCTCAGAAATCCGATCCCCTCCCTGCCTGCTCTTTGGGGCTGGGATAAATATTTGATGCCCCCCAGGCCTGTGCCAGGGTGGGGGGAGAGCAGCCCTGGGCTCAGCCAGGGGTGAGCTCTGGGCATGGATTGGGGTGAGCTGGAGTGGCAGGATGGGGATGGAGCAGGGCTGGAATGAGGTGCAGAGGGTGGAAGGTGTTTCTTTTCATCCCTTCCCTTGCATCTATGCCCTGAGGAGCAGGGGGAAGCAGGAAAGGGGATCCCAGAGTTTGGAGTTCAGGCTCTGCAGTGTTCTCGTCCCTCTGGATGAGGACGAGCCCCGGGGCGGTGCAGGGGAGCCCTTCCCGGTGGGACAAAGGGTGATTCATTGCCACCGAACAATGTCCTGAGTCACCATTGTCCCCTCGCTGCGGGGAACAATCGGGATCACGTTCCCTGCAGGTCCCGGCTCGCACGCAGGGGAGGGAGAGATGAATCCGTGCACCAGGCACAGGGAATCGCCCATCAGGGGCACAAAAATCCAGTTTTCCATGGCAGAGGGATGAAGGATGGCACGGCGATGCCACAGGGGTCCACCCAGCCCACTGTCTGTGCCCACAGGCAGCCCGAGATTCCTGGGCACATCCAAGGGGAAGGCTGGGTTTAACAGCACCAGAAAGGGCTGGCAGAGGATTCTGGTGGGAACCTGGGGTCTATGATTCCCCATGGATGTGTTTGGGATGCAGGCAGAGGCGTGAGGATGCTCTGGCAGGGGCAGTGGGGGGGTTTAGGAGGTTGTGGCTGGCTGGAGAGGGGGGGAGGAAAAAGCCTTTAGCCTTCCTGCCATCCCAAGAGGAATAAAAAAAGGGAAAATCCCACCCCTTAGGGAAGAGGTGGATCTGGGAGGAAGGAGCAGCCTCTCGGGGCACAGGTTTGGGTTGTGACACTGTTGCTCTGCAGGTGAACGGGATCAATGTGGAGGGGCTGAGGCACTCGGAGGTGGTGTCCCACATCAAATCCAGGGACAGCGAGGCCAGGCTCCTGGTGGTGGACCCCGAGACAGACGAGTACTTCAAGAAGCTGGGGGTGACCCCCACGGAGGAGCACACCAAAGGTGAGGCCTTCCTTTCCCATGACTCACGGGTGGGATCTCAGGAGCGAGGCAGAGTCACATTTCCCTCCTGTCTCATCCCTCAGTAGTTTCCTGAGCACCACCCAGCTATTTATAAATAGTGAGAATACACCCTCACCCCGCCAAAAAACACTTTGTTGCTTTTACACGGTGAGTGATTAACTGTGAAACTCCCTGCCACGAAGGTGGGGTGGGATTTTGGAGGGGAGCCTTCAAAGCCAGGCTTAGCAGGGCTTGGTCTAGGGGAAGGTGTCCCTGCCCGTGGTGGGACTAGGTGAGCTTTAAGGTCCTTTCCAACCCAAATCACTCCACAAATCTCTGATTCCCTGACTACTCTTTGCTGCACTGGAGGAACCTGTGGGCCCTGGAGAGTCCCTGTGCAGAGGGAAGGGCTCCATGCTGGCTGATCACAGTGTGGATCCGTGCAGGAAATGTTTTCCTGGCTGCTGAAACCTGGCAGGGAAAGCTGCTCCTCCACTCCCCAACCTGCCCCAGTGCAGGCTCCCAGGCTGGGCTGTCCCCAGCTCAATGGGGAGCTCTGTGTTCCCAGCACAGCTGTTCCTTATCTGATTTCCCGGGATGCTCAATGGGCAGATTTGTCCCCAGAAATGGGTCAGACAATGCTGGGGAGCCACAGGGTGTCAGATGCTCCCAGGAGGAGCCAGGGCTGGCTGCTGGCACTGCAATAAAGGAGTCCTTGTTCTTGGGAGGGTGCTCCAGGCCCTGCATTCACCACGGAGCAGGAGTTGGGTCTGCCTGGCACCTGCATTCACACCAAAGGGCTCTGGTAAATTCTGCTGTTTGCAGGCTGAGAGGAAATAATAATTGTCCTCTTTAACTGAACTCCTCCAACCTCAAACTGGCACTTTGCAAGCCTTGCAGCTCATCCTGAGCACCTCAACCTTTAAGCCAATGAGTGACGTCTAGATTAGTTTAAGTATTTAGGTATTTAGAATATTTTAGGTATTTCTAGATATGGCTAATTTGTTTTTTAATTCCAGTTCCACTTTTCTATTCCTTGCCCATCTGAAGCCTGTTTTTCATGTAAATTATTTAAAATTTAGCTACTTAAGATACCAGAGACACAAACATCACTTCTGTGTGAGCTGACTTTTTTGGTGCCCATTGTTCAGAGCTTATCCTACTCTAGACCCAAATCCAGCATTTGCTGCAATAAAATATTTAAGGATCCCAAAGCCACACAGAGGTTTTTGCACCAGCACACTCTCAAAATCATGGTTTAGGTTTGTTTTTCTGCTTTGCCCCAGAAATCCCTGCAGTGATGCAGCCCCCAGTCAGTCCCTAGGGAAAGCATCCATGCTTGACATAATTCAGTTATTAATCCTGTCCCAATTAACACATCTGTTAGTCTGGGACAGTGAGACATGGTAATGCCTGGGGCAATGACTTGATCGTGGTGACTGGCAGCTTAAATGCATCAAATTTGCCATTGTGTGGGCTATTGTTAATCATTGGAAGTGAGGAAAAAAAAAATTCCAGAGTGCCTGGAGAGCAGGTTGTGTGCCAGACACTGTTGTGACAACACCATGATGCTGATTTTGATGAAGATTTTCAAGTTGACTTTTAAGATTTTTGATTAAAAAACTTCCGAAAACAAACTAATGGTAAAAAAAAAAAGGGGGGGGAGTGTGCTGCAGATAGTGCCTGTAGAAGGAGGTTACTTGGTCCTCTTCCTGGCAGGTGTTTTCCTCTGATCAAAAGGGTGAAATGGAATGAATTCAGGGGATTTAGCAACGATGTGGTTCTAGAAGGGCACAGGGAGAGGGGAAAGGGTTTTGTGTGGGCTGGGAAACAGCACAGGAGAAAGTCAAGGGGCAAGATGAGCTGGGTGGGGTGGGCAGGGGAGAGGAGGAAGGTGTGGGGTGGGAGGTGATGCTGCTGAGGGATGCTCTCCTGGGCCCTGAGGCAGCAGTTCCAGCTCTCCTGGGCCCTGAGGCAGCAATCCCAGCTGAGGGTGCTCACTGTGTGTTTCCTGTGTTTACTGTGTCCAGGTGTGGTACCCCAGCCCATGACAAATGGATCTGCACAGACTCAGGTGAGTCCTCACCTGCCCCTGGGGATAGCCCGGGTCAGCAGCCTGGGGGGATGTGTTGGAGTGAGCAGGAGGGATCAGGATCTTTCCCTGGCTCCCCCCTGTGCCAGGTGAGCCTGGATGCTCAAATCCCCAAGGCTCATTTAGCTCAGCTTTATTGCTGCCGTCTAGTTTTAATTGCTCCCCACTACAGCTTTAATTTAGAGGTTGAACAAGACCAATTTCAGCCCCATTTAATCCCAGGGAGAGAGGGAGGAGGTGGCAATGTCCCAGTTCTAGCAGGAGGGGACCACGCTGTGCCTAGGGTGAGGATGTGAGAGAGCAGGGAGCTCCTGTGTGTGCAGGGTCCCCTCAGCAGGACCATCCCCTCCAGGCTCCATTCCATCCCTGGAGCATCCCAGCATTGCTGTACCCGGGTATTTGTTGTGTTTAACTCTGTCTGGCACAAACCAAAGTGATGTTTTCCTTTCCTCCAGCTGAATGGAGGATCCACATCTTCATCTCACAGTGACCTGCAGAGTCCTGGGAAGGAGTCTGAGGTAAAAACCCCAAACATTCCCTGTACCTTTTACACCCTGGTGTGGGTACAATCCAATACACAGTGCAGTGCATTGATGAGTTTTCAGTTTATCTCCCAGACATGGGTTCACTTGTACCCACCCAGTGACCAAAATCCAGGTTCAGATTTGGGATCTGAGGTGCAATTGGGATCTGAGGTGTAATTACACTGATGAGCTACAGCAAGGCTGGGGATCTGTGAGGAGCAGGACTGTGAGGCTCAAGTGCTGCTAGCAGGACCAGGGCAGGCTAAAATTAAAGAAAAAATACAATTTTTTTTTAATTTTATTTTTTAGTTTGGAGCACAGTGAATTTATCACAGTGTTTAAAGGAGAGGAGGAGTTGTTTTTGGTGACAGGCCAGGCTGAAGGGGTTTCTGTGGTGTGGCTCAGCACTGGAAAGGGACAAAACTTGCTGGGCAAGGTGAAGTGGCAACCAAAAGTCAACACACGGCATAGACTGGCATTCTCAGGCATTAATGATTTAGCAGGGGTTTTTTTTCCTCTTAAAATAGGAAGTGGGGATTTGTATTAAGAAGTAGGAGATTTGCAAAGTGCTCAAAAATTCATTTTTAGCACAAGGTCCTGCTATAAATGGAGCAAAGTCTCCATGCAGGTGCTCTGTGGGGTCTCTGCCCTGCTGTCCCCTGCCCCAGGACGTTTGGGAGCAGGAATGTGACAGCACCAAGTGCTCACCTGGCCTCTCTGAGCACCCAGAGCCCCGAAGCCTCTCGGGCACCAGCTGTGTCCAAGCTGTGTCCAAGTGCCTGCAATCTGCCAGTTTCCCCTTGAGCATTGAATAATGCATGTCCTGATCCAATGGCTCAGCCCTGGGAAAACCAGGCTGTGCCCTGGCAAAACCAGGCTGTGTCCTGTGGGGAGTACAGCAGGTTCTGCCCCTGAGTCACCCCTGGGCTGCTGCAGGGTCACTGCACGACAAGTCAGAGTCCCTGGGGTGGAGAAGTTGGAAAAGTGGGATGTGCTAGAGCACTCGTCCCATGGAGTCACCCTTGGGCTGTTCAGGGGTCACTATCCTGGCAAGAAACCAAAGTCCCTGGCGTGTGGGGGGGTTTCCTGGGCTCAGTTTGGTTTTGTTCAGCCCAGCCAGGCCAGTGCTGTTATCTCAGTGCTGATGGAAGACCCTGCCCACGGTTATCAGCAGGGTCTGTGCACTCTGTTTCAGAGCTAGGCATGCGTGGTGGGGCTCTGAAATGTTTCCCTAAAACCAGAGATCTCCATGCTGTGTGTTTACCCACACCTGACACGAGTGCAGCTGGGCAGCACCTCCTGTTTTTCCACTTCCAGCTGTGCAGTCACACACTCTTCAGGCAGGAGAAACACCCCCACAAGATGAAGTGTTGTAATGAGCTCCATGGGAGCTGCTGCCAGTGAAACCATGGACACAGCACAGGGAAGGGGCTTTGACCTTCTGCTCCTAAAAAAACCCATCCCTGAGCATTTGCCTGTTGTGCAGGCTGGAAGAAATCCTTCATGGGAGGGGTTGTTAAACACTGGAAGTGCCCAGGGAGGTGGTGGAGTTCTCAAGGAACTCAGGAGACCTTGATTTAGCTAAGGAACCTTTGTTAGCCATGCCAGTCAGATACAGCAGAGGTGGTGCTAATCCAAGGTGGGAACCAACAGATCATGAGGACATCAAAGATGAGAAAGGCAGTAAAAGAATCTGGGTTAGGCTCGCCATATTTCAAACAATTAGAAACTGGAGGTGGCACTCAGTGCTCTGGGCTGGTGACAAGGTGGGCATTGAGCTTGGGCTGGATGATCCCAGAGGGTTTTCCAGCCTCAGGGGATTCCCTGAGAGGCTGTGGGGCACTGCAGTGCCGTGGGAATGCTGACAGCTCTGTCCCCTCCCCGTGCAGGACGGAGACACGGACAAGAAGGACCCGTTTGAGGAGAGTGGGCTGAGCCTGAGCCCCACGGCCGCCGAGGCCAAGGAGAAGGTGAGGGCCAAGCGTGTGAAGAAGCGAGCGCCGCAGATGGACTGGAACAAGAAACGGGAGATTTTCAGCAATTTCTGAGCCCTGCTGGGGCTGTGCCCGCCCTCCTCCCGCCCCAGCCCGGACGTTTCTGAGGTGCCTCGACGCCCTTGTTCCTTCGGTGTCCACGTGAGATGCTTTGTGCTCTGCTCTTCACTGGTTGCTTTTACCAGCAAGGCGTATTTTAAAGTCCTTTTTATTTTTTATTTTTTATTGTTATTATTATTGTTATTGTTGTTACTCACCAGCGATTCTCATAAGACAAATGTGACCAAAGCTCATTTTTCTTGCTTGCTCTTGAGCCTGGCTCTGGCTGCCCACCGTCCCCTTGTTCCTGTGAGAAAGGACTGGAAGAATTGTAACTCTTGTTTCTTACCTGCATCATTTAGGCTTCTGTTACTTCTTTTTTTTTTTTTTTTTTTATGTGGGCTGTTTTTGGCTTTGTGGGTGTCCCAGACTGAGCCCCATGGGATGCTCTGTGCCCCTGTGGAAACATCTCATGGCTTATGGTGGGTGCCTGCAGGGTGGGGATGCCAGGGACCCCCTCCCCAGCTCCCCATGCCCAGCATTAGCTACTCCTGCCATGGGAACATGGACTGTGGCTGGAAATTGTTTGTTGGCTTTGCTATTGAAGCAAAAACATTTGTTTTGTTGGTTTGTTTTTGTTTTTTTCAATGAAGTCTCATGTGTTTCCAGTTAGTTTAGGAACCTCCCCCCACCATCAGCAGCTCCTGCCCCGGCAGTAAAAGGCCATTTTTCACCCCAAACAGCTCTGCAGAGGGGAGAGGGTGAGGTTTAAAAGCAAACCCCAAACCCAAAGGGCACAGCTCTCCCCACCTGCAGCCGTGGATGTGGCAGGGGAAAGAGGGAGCGGGGCCAGTCCTGCCCCACGGAGCACGAAGATGAGAACTCTGAGATGCTACAGAACCTCTTTGGACAGAGCTGGAAGTGAGGATGACCCAACATCTGCTTCCAGGAGGGAGCACAGACATGCAGCTCTGAGGTGTGGGGCTGGTCCAGGTCCCACTTGGGCTGGGATTTGGTGTCCCAGCCCAGGAGTGTCACCGTTGGAAGGGACATCCTCCGTGTCTGTGGGGCTGGAGATGGAGCAGGCACTGGTGTGATGGAGTGGGCAGCACCTTTGGCTTCCTGTGGCCTCCTCCAAAGCCCCACTCTGAGCATTCAGAGTGTATCTTTAAAGCATTACAGATTAAGTCCATTTAAGCTCTTTTATTGTTGCCTTTGGCTGTGTGAGTGAAGGTGACTCAGCTGAGCTGCAGAGCTGAGTTACCTGGGCCTGTCCTACTCCCTCCCATGCTGCAGCAGCAATCCCACCCCTGCTGTGGGAAGGGACTGGGAATACAAAGCCACTTTTCCAAGTCACCTGGCCATGGGTGGCATGTGAACACAGAGCTGTGGCTGTGCCCTGCCTCACTCCAGCCCTTCTGGGATAAAACCCTTGGGAGGTCAGTGTGCTATGGATGTGGGAATGGCTCTGCATGGATTTCCTAAGGTATTTCCAAATTCTGGAGCTAGAAGGTGCCTTATACCATTCTCTGCTCTCCTCAGCAGCGGGCTGGGGCTCGGCACAGGGTGTTTGGCTTCCCTGGGGAGCAGCTGGTGCCTGTGGCCTTATGCTGCTGGCAGGGAGAGTGTGGAGAGCCTCAGGGGTGAAGGAGATGAGTTCTCTTTCCGAAAGTTATCTTTTAGGATTGTTGATGGGCTGAACAGGTTGAAAATAATGAGTTTGGAGAGGAACTGGTGCAGGTGTTTGGCTGTGGGTGACGAGACAGGCAGTGGGGTGATGGGGGACGTAGAGAGGCTGCCTCCCCTCGGGGCTCTGCCATTAACAGGACACCTCTTCCCCATCCCACTTCAAATTATCTGCTCTCCTTCTGGCCCCCAAAATGCTGTCTTCTTTCTCTGGGTAATGTTTGGAGGGAGCCCTTCATTTCCATGGTCTGCATTGTTGCTTCCCGTGCCCGCGTTGCCAAACCCCGGCAGCGCCCGGGCTGCACAGGGCAGAGCATTCCCAGGACACTCTGATACACATGAGAGAGCACAGATCTGGTGTAAACACCCCAGTTCTCATCCCAGACTGCTGTAGTTGGGGGCGGGGTGGGGAGAGAAAGAAAAAAACCCAACTTGTGTAGTGTTGAATGTAGATCAAAAGAAATCAGGTGTGCAAATCCGTGTTGGTAAGACTGAAAATCTTAATCTCTTAGTCCATGGAAAACTGCTCCTGGTTGAAGCATTACTGCATTCCTGACATCTTGTAGCTCAGTAGTAATTATTCAGTTCCTGTACATTTAACTTGGAAAAGAAAAAATCAATAAAGTCTAAGGCTGTCAGCAGCATTGCAAACCCACCATGTACACTGTAATGTCAGTAATAAACCTGGTTTGCCATGTACCCAGCACTTATCTGCTCCTTCCTCAGCTGCTCAGGGAGCCCGGAGCGGAATTGCAGCCCTTTAGCACATTGTAAACTTTGCTTCCTCCCTCGCCTCTTTAAAGAGGAGCTGGAATTACTCCTTTGAAGCTCCACAATGGAGTCAGCACTGCCCTTTCTTTGAAGAACAAAACGCAGGGGTGGTGGTGTCCCTCTGTCAGCTCCTGGGGACACACAGCCTGGCTCCCGCGGCTGCTGTAACCCTTGTGGCACACACAGAGCGCCACTGGCTCAGCTCCTGGCCCTGCTCTGCATCACCCCCTGTCCTGCTGCCAGGACCCAGAGGTCACTCATCCAGGCTTTCCCCCTGCTCCTGCCTTGGGAAGGCTTCAGCTGCACCTCAGAATCCCAGGATCACCAAGGTTGGAAAAGATCTCTCCAGGATCATCGAGTTCAACCTCTGCCTCATCTCCCCACCTTGTCCCCAGCCTGGAGCACTGAGTGCCACATCCAGGCCTTCCCTGGACACCTCCAGGGATGGGGACTCCAAACCTCCCTGGGCAGCCCCTTCCAGTGTTTAACAACCTCTTCCATTAATAAATCCCTCCTGCTGCCCACCCTTGATGTCCCCTGGCACAACTCTTGTCCTGTTGGCAGCACAGCTGGCTGTGGGCAGGGCTGGGCTGTGTGTGCTGCCCACTCTCAGCTGGCAGGGCAGGGCAGGTTGCCATGGTTCAGCCCTGCTGAGGTCACCCACGTTCTCCTCCCCTCAGCCAGTGTCACACAAATGCCAGCAAACCTCATGGCTGCAAAAAAACCCCTCACCACCTTTATTTAACGAGTATTTACAAGCAGCAGCAAGTCCTTGAGGACAAAGCTTTTCTCTCCAGTGACTCAATGTGGCACAGCTGGGATGTGCTCAGCCATTCACCCAGGCTGGAGCTTTCAGCTCTGTCCCAGCAGGACTGCTGCCTCTCAAAGCCCCTTTTTCCTCTGGAGAGCTGAGCCATTGCCAGTGGCTGTTCCCTCGAGCTGCTGTAGCAGGCTCCTGTCCCCTGCAGTCACACTGCCAGCCCTGTGCCAGGCCCAGCTTTAGCAGGGCTCAGCCCAAGCAGCTTTGTGGCTCTCCAAAGGCTGGATGATCCCTCAGAGTCTCTTGGCAGCCGGGCAAATGTCTTGGTTGAGGCACTGGCTGCAGCGAGGGTTCACAGGCAGGCAGGTCTGCTGCCCAAAGCCCACCAGGAGCCAGTTTATCTCCTTCCAGAGGTCCCTGCAGTGAGAGGAGAACAGCAGTGTTGCCATGCAGCTGCTTGGAAGGGGTGAGGAACAGCCCTGTGGTGTTAATGGGATGGATCCCTTTTCCCTTCTGCCTTCTTTTCCTGGCTTCCCCTGGAGGTGAGTCCCAGCCCTTGCTGATCCCTGCTAGGAACAACTCTCCCAACCTTTCCTGGTCCTGCTGAGCTGGGGGGGAGCAATTCCTGTGCTCAGGCACATGCCAGGTGTGGAGATGTCTCTGTGTATGTGTCAGCTGGTGTTTGATACTGAAAATTAATCAGCAGTGAAGGCCAGGACCCAGCCCTGGGCTGATGCTGCTGTGACCACTGGGCTCAGCAAGGCCCTGTGTGGAAAAGCACCTGGCTTGGGTCATGGTAAACTTGGTGAGGCAAAAGTCAGGGAACAAGAGCTCCACTAGTGGTGACTGATTCATCTGACAGCAACAGAACCACTATGCAGGTGAGATGCTGCTGCTGTAGCTCTGGCAGAGGGGAAACACCTGCAGCTACTGCAACCCTGGAAAGAGGAGGGAGCCAAAATGCAGTCCCTGAAAGTGCCCCAAGCAGGACTTTGTGCAGACACGGCTCCTGCAGCCAGCAGGGACTCAGGGCTCACCTGGGCAGCCACTCCTCCAGTGCCACCCGAGTCTCCTCGGGGTTCTTGGTCTCCTTCTTCACCCACTTGAGCCTGTTTGAGATCCTGTGCACGTGGGTGTCCACAGCTGGGGAGGGAGAGCCCAGAGTTTAGGTGGGGCAGGCACACCTGAACGGAGAGAGCAGAGCCAAAGCTGCCTGTGACAGCCACCAGCCCCAGGGCAAGGCTCCCCCCAGCAGCAGCAGCAGCAGCCAGGTGGAATGGGAGCAGAGGGCAGGGGAGGCTCACTCCAAGAACAAACATTTTCCTCCCAGGCCTGGAGCCAAAAACATTTGGGGTGGGTGTCTCTCCCCAGGCTCACACAGCCTGAGCCAGCCTCCCTCCCCCAGGGTTCCCCTGTTCCATGGAACAGGCACAGGGCAGCCTGGCCCCTGTTCCCTCTCCACATTCTCATCCTCCAGGAGTTTCGGCTGAAGTTACGCAAATCGTGATCTCTGCCCCTTCCTCTGCCCACATGGAAAACACATTTCATAATACCCACCAGCAGAGAGGGCTTGGGAGGCTTAAAGCAGTGTTTATAATGTGCTTTGAGCTCAAAAGCTCTGAATGCAAAGTGTATTATTGTTAGATCAGCAGTGATAAACCTGTCTCTGGGGCTAATTGGGCAAAACCCAGGAAATTGCTGTAAACAGGAAGACTAAGCCTTGCCTCCCAAATCAAAACCGAGCACACAATTATTTGGAAAACACTTGGCTGGTTTGGCTGCCTCTGGACTTCCCTCCCCCACAGCAGGAGAACAACAGAGCCCAAGGGCTGCTGGATGCAGTGCAGAGGCCACGGCCTGTCCAGCTGATGGTCACCAGAGGGGCTGCAGCATCCAGCTCCCACCCACTCACTCATCCTGCCTTTCCCAGGGCTCTTCCATCAAGCAGCACATCCTTTTGGAATACTGATCTGTCCCCAGGGGCCCCAGGCCAGGACCTGCAGGTGATGGTCCAGCCCCATCTGCCACCAACTCCCCAGGACAGTGACTTCCCTTGGGAATTTCTGCTATCAAATTTGGGGAGAAACAGCAGCTGTGTAAATCCTACAACTCACGGAGTGACAACTGAGGGTCACATCGTTCCCCCACCCAAATACTCTTCAGATCTCTGAACCAAAGGGGTGTTACCAGGCTCCTGGGGGCTGGGGCTGCAGTGCTTCCACTCCGCTTGGGGAATGGATTGGGATTTAGGAGAGGGATGGGAAAAACCTGGTCCAAGTTACCTATCCCAGCCACGCTGTCCCAGGCAATGTGCATGGCCAAATGGGCCATTTTGGGCCCTACTCCTGGCAGCTGCACCAGCTCCTCCACAGTGCTTGGGATGTCACCCCCATACTTCTGCTTCAGGATGGCTGTGGTCTGCTTGATGTACTTCACCTTGTTCTGGAAAACCAAGGGGAAAGGCACACAATTCCAACACAGGGAAAACAGACACACAGCCCGGAAAAACAACCATTCCTGAGTGCGTGTTACACATGGGAGCTGTGGAGGAGACAGAACCTTGACTTCTATTTCAAACCAAAATGCTGAGAGCTTGGAGCTCCAACCTCCCTGCACACTCCAGAACCTGCAGCCAAGAATCTTGCTGGCAACACAAAGTGCCGAGACTGGTGTAAAATCCTGCTTTTACCTGACTCCAGGCGAGAGCTCCCCACAGGAAGGGCCCAGGGGGTTCCTGCACTCACCCTCCAGAATCCCACGGGATAAATGATCTGTCCCAGGGTGTCATCATCCATCTGCAGCACGCTGTCCACAGTGAGGCCGCGCCGGCGCAGGCGCAGCATGGCAGCACTTGTCACCTGGTCCTTGGTCTGGCTGGACAGCATCAGGGCCAGCAGCACCTGGTAGCGCATGACCTGGGGACAAAAGGGACACTGAGACACCCTGGGAGGATCTGGGAGGATCCAGCACCACCCTTAGTGCAGGGTGTGCTCCCACCCTTCAGCCCTATCCGCCTCCAAGAGATGGGAAAGCTGCAAGAGGAATAATCCATAACCTTTTAATTCCACCACACAACAAAGAGAGGAAAGGAACACCTCCAAGCTCAGCTGTCAGTATCCGTGAGAGGGCAGGGCAGAGCAGCTCTGTCTGCTGGGATCTCACTCCAAAGATGCCAGTGCTGAGCCACAAAGGGCTGGACAAAGCTTTTCCTGAGGATGGCGTGCTCAGGAGACCCACAGGATGCACAAGTACAAACATGTTTCAGGCAACTTCTGCTCTAAGTAGCTTTTAGAAATCCCAAGCCTTTCCCACTAGGCTTCAGGAGGAACTGGGTGTCTGGCTCCAGTGAGCTGCTCAGGGAACCAAATCTGAAGAACTGACAGAGACTGGGAGGACAAATCCCAGGAATTCCTCTGCTGCTGCCATGCATGGTTTAGCCAGGCCATCACCTTCTATTTCCCAATTCTTTCTCCCCAGATGTGATTCCATCCCACCAGAGTGAGGAGGATTATGCAACTAACCCAAAATGACCCAGGATAACAGGGGACACAATCCTCCCTCCAGCCCTCCTACAAAGTTTACAAGACCACAGGTGCACGAGGAAATATCCCTGAGTGCATGGAAACAGGATAATCTCAGGGTAAAAAGAAATGGTGCGAGGAGCTGAGGGGTTACAACATCCACTTTTTCTTGGAAGCAACAACCCAGCTTCCCCAGGGAAGAGAAGCTATTTCCGTGTGGTGCTCCATGGTCCCCTGGCCCCACAGCTGCCAACCCCCGTGGCTGAGAGCGTGTGACATTCCCTGGGTCCAGGGTCAGAGTTCATCCTTCTCCCCAGGGATCCAAGCCCAGGGCAGGCTGCCAGCAGCAAGGACAGCATTCCACGTGAGGCTGTCCAGCTGTGTCCTCCAGACCCCTCCCTCAGAGCCCAGCAGGTCCCACTGCTCCTCTGAGCCTGCCTCTGGATGAGCTCCACATTCCCACTCCAGAGGCTCCTGCTGCTCCAGGTCCTTGGGGTTGGATTAGCTGGTCTCCAAAGTCACTCCCAACCCTAGCAATTGTGAGATTCTGTGATCCCCATATTCCTACTCCAGTGGCTCCCACTTCTCCTCCAAGCCTGCCCATGGGTGCTTCCCACATTCCTTTGCATTCCACAGCCACCTTGCTGGATACTTTCCTTGGACTCCTAATGAGATTTTTAAGGAAAAAAGGAAGGTGGCTTCACGCCCTGCCAGCCTGCTCCATTAGGTAGCACTGCCCCTCACATTCACCACATCCTCTGGGACCAATCCCAGCCCAGAGTCCTGATCCAGTTTCTGTCCTGGAAACATCCCAAGTGGGACAGATCCTGGGGCAGCATGAGGATGAGGGAGGCTGTGTTTTCCTGTGCCTGCTGGAGCTGGCAGCAGGATGCTGTTACCTGTGGATGCTGTTCCCTATGGGAATACTGTTCCCTGTGGGAATGCTGTTACCTGTGGAGGTGCATTGCTGTCATAGCATTTCTGCACTCCCATCTCATCCACGGGAGCATCCCTGCTCCTCCTCATCTCCCGGATTCGCTCCAGCTGCTCCCGCCAGTCCCGCGGCTCCCAGCGCGCCCTCCGGGGCTCGGCCCCCTCGCCCTGCCCCGCTTCATAGGCGATGGTAAGGCTCTTCCGCCTCCTGCTCTGCCTCGGGATGCCGGGCGTGCCCTGGATCTGCCTCCCTGCACGGGATGGCACAGAGAATCCAGCCTTGAGGAAAGACTCACCCCTTACGTGCCACCAACCGCCCATGGGACCCTGAGCAAGGCAAGTTCCCTCCCCTTAGTCCCAACCCAAACACTGCACATCCCCAAGTCCCAAGCAGAGCCAGCACAGGGCGAGGGAGGGCAGAAGGACCTGGGAGACAATGGCAACAGGTGACAACAGTGGTGTCACATGTGACACGATGGGGACACGTCTCCCAGACACTGGTGAGGCTGCTGAAGGTGCATCCCCATGCCAGGACAGCCACATCCCTCGCTCCGAGGGGGACGTGTCAAGGACATCCAGCCCCTGTCCCCAGCCAGGCCGGGCCCCTGGTGCAGCCCCAGCCGCTCCTCGTGCCCAGCACAGCCTCGATCCCCCCTTCCCGAACTCCCCGGAATCCTCAATTTCCCCTCTCCTGCACGCCCCGTGCCCTCGATCCCCTCTTCCCGTAACCCTAGGAAGCCGCGATCGCTCTCTCACACCGTCGATCCCCTGTGCTGTACTCCCATCCCCAGTCCATCCCCTGTCCCATATCCTCATCCTCTGCCCGTACCCCGAACCCCTGTCC
>JANPWX010000033.1:6459076-6567998 GCA_024734555.1 Trochalopteron elliotii
CTGCGATGTGACCCCCTTTCTGTTTGTGGGGAGCTGTGCTGTGACCCCCGTTGTGTTTGGGGTCTGAGGTGTGACCCCCGTTGTGTTTGGGGTCTGAGGTGTGACCCCCGTTGTGTTTGGGGGGAGCTGGGCTGTGACTCCCGTTGTGTGTCCCCAAGCGGTTGTGGCATGTCCTGGCTTGGAGTGAGATGTGGCATGTCCGGGCTTGTTTGGGGGTCACAGGGGACAATGTGCCATCGCCATTGCGGTGGGTTAGGGCTGTGGGGGTCCCCAGGGTGTGTCCCTGGGGACAGAGGGCTGTGTGTGTCCCTGAGGATGGTGGGCTAACGGCTGTGGAGTGTCCCCTGGTGACACTGGGCCAGGGTCCATGGCATGTCCCCTGGTGACATTTGGCTTGGGTCCATGGTGTGTCCCCTGGTGACACTGGGCTGGGGTCCCTGGTGTGTCCCCTGGGATGCAGGGACAGGCTCTGTGGTGCATCCCTGGGAGCCCCAGGGATTGCTGTGCCCAGGGTGTGGGAAGGCCATGGGCTGTCTGTGGGGTTATAGGGGTATATGGGGATATAGGGATATATGGGGTTACAGGGATATATGGAGTTATAGGGGATATAGGGGTCTGGAGTTGTGCAGGGTTGTGTGCCCAGGGCAAGGGTCCCCAAAGAACAGTGGGTGGGTCAGGGGGAGGCAGTTTCTGGAGGTTGTTGTTGTAATGGCCATCCTTGTTCTTGCCCTATCTTTCTCTTGCCATGGCAGCACTTGGATATTCCAGCCCTCAGATTTGTAAGTCCTTCCTCTCTTCCAAATGGACAGCACAGCACGGTGTGCTTGGCCTTTGCTTTGGGAACAAGTATCCAGCTCACACATTCCAAAAAGTGTGTGCATGTGGATGTACTGCAAAAACCAGCCTGTGTGGTGGGCTGGGCATTCAGAGCTCCCAGGAAAGCATATCCCAAAGGCCCTGTGTTCCATGTGGAGCTGCAGGATGTGGGTGCTGAAGGCAGGAGCAGCACGAGCTCCCTGTGTTTCCTGTCTTGGGCTTCTCCCATGTTTGAAAAAGGTCAAGACACCCAAGCTCTTTAGAAAAGCCCCAGTGTGATGCTGTAATCGGGGTTTTCCTGCTGAAATATTCCCCTTGGGCCTCCCTTACCAGAACCCTGTTCTGTATTTGCAGGACCTCAGCTCTTGGCAGCAATGGCAAAGCCTCAGAGCAAGGATTCCGGGCTGAAGGAGAAGTTCAGGAACCTCCTGGGGCTGGGAACATCCCGGGGAAGTTCAAAGTCATCGGAGGGCAAGCAGACAGAGTTTATCATCACTGCAGAAATACTCAAGGTGTGAGAACTGGGTGAAGGTGGGGGTAGTGCCTGGGGTATCTCAGCTGAGGGGATCAAGAAGTTTTGCTCCTTTTCTGGGTGTTTTGGCATTCGGTTCTTCTCCATCATTCCCTCTCCTGATCTCTCAACTCATTCTCATCTCTTGGATGTAGAACTCACCTACTTTGCAGCTCCAGCATTTGAGTTATTCACTCCTTGAATACTTTGGAGATACTTGTTATGCTGGGTTACAGGGTATTTCCCTGTCCCCTCTTTTTTTTATAGTCTGAGCTTGATGGAGTTTCTGTGGTGGCAGTTTCCACAAGCTGGGAACTGTTTCTGTTTTATGAAAACCCTATGGTTCTGTGGAAATGAAAAATAAAATAATTGATTCCAGTAATTGGTACCACAAGTCTGTAAGCAGAATAGTTGGCACACAAGGAGGAAAATACATAAAAAAGGGGGAGAAGGAGACCAGAATTCCATCTCCCCTTGGAGAAATGGATGAGTGTTTCTGGTAAGATAAACTGTTAGCTTATTTCTCCATTTCTTTCCAGGAACTGAGCATAGAGTGTGGATTGAGTAACAGGATCCGAGCAATCAGTCAAATTTGTGAAGTGGCAAAAACCAAAAAAATTGAAGAGGTGAGTTCCAAAGTGTTCAGTGAGTGTTAGAAGAATGAAAATTTAAGCAGCAGCTTTCAAGAGAATCATAAGAGATTCCTGGTGTGTAGAAAGCTTTTTAAAATGGGTGATCCCAGAGCCTGCTTTGTGCTGTAAAAGGAAATTTATCTGCCCAAGGTTCCATCTCTGGAGCAGAGGGGATGGAGCTGTTTGGCTTCCTGGACCTTCCTGGAAGGAGTATGTTGGGGATATTCAGGATAGTTTATAGGAGATGCTTAGAGGAGTTTCTTTATCTCCTCCTGGCTTGTTAATAAGCAGCCCCCAGTTGGTTTTGAACTCGCCTTGTAGCTGGGTGAAGGCTTCTGCACAAATATTGCCACTTGAAGTGAGTGTGGAATGAGGACTTCCAGTGCCTGGGGTGTAGGGCTGGATTTGGTGTCTGCTGGGCTTGTCCTGAGTGTACGACCAGGTGGGTGAGTGTCCCTCAGAACAGAGAACTGCAGACATGAAACCCCTGCATCTTCATCATGGATTGCCATAACTCATTGTGAGCTGCTGGCTGGAGATCCCAGGAGGAGTTGAGCTTTCCTGCCTCATGCTTTTGCTCTGGTTTTTGTTTTTGTGTCTGCTGCCAGCACGCCGTGGAGGCCGTGTGGAAGGTGGTGGCTGACATGCTGCAGCCGGAGCGTCCCGCCGAGGCCAGGCACGCCGTGCTTCACCTGCTCAAGTCCATCGTCCAGGGACAGGTGACAACAACCCCACAGGGCACAGAGCACTGACCTAAACTGGGCTTTGTGCAGGGGAAAGCACCAGGGAGCTCTTCTCTACAGAAGTTCATATTTGTAGTTTTGGTTGTGTCTCATAAATGAGAATAGGAAGCATTTTAATTTTAAGTCTTGGTTAGACCTCATAGCAAAACTTCTCATACAACTCATAGAAAGCTGTTCTGGTTTGGGCTAATGCTCTTGAGAAAGAGGAAATACTTTGGGTTAAGTTCAGCACAATTCAGCAGATTTTACGTGGTCTTTGCCCAGACCTTCTAGTCCCACTTTGCAGCTGGTTTTGATGTTTCAGGTATGCAAGGGGTTCTGTGTGAGACACTTCTAGCCTGGCCAAGTTCAGCACACAATGAATTCTTCAGATTTCCCAACGTGTTGCACAAACATGGGGCTGAATCAGCCCAAAGTTGTAGTTTTCAGTGTTCTGAGAAAGCAGGGGTGGATGCTTATGAAGAGAGTAGGCACTGATTCAACAAAAAACAAATTTCAAGCATGAAGATTACTGAGGTAGACCTTGATAATATCCAGGCCTTAACCCCTTCCCTTTTTTTCATTTCAAGGGTGAAAGATTAGGGATCCTCAGAGCCCATTTTTTTAAGGTTATTAAGGATTATCCCTCCAATGAAGATTTGCATGAACGGCTTGAAGTGTTCAAGGCGCTGACGGAGAACGGACGATACATCACCTACCTAGAGGAGGAGCTGGGTGAGTGTTGTCCCAATCCCTCTTCAGTTTGGTGGGAATAAATCAAGGCAGAGACATCCAGTGATAACAGAAAAGAGTGGTATCATTCCTGGGTAGAAGGCATATCGTGACAGAGTTTTTTTCCTTTTTTTAGCTGATTTTGTGCTGCAGTGGATGGATGTTGGGTTGACTTCTGAGTTCCTCCTGGTTTTGGTGAACCTGGTGAAATTCAATAGCTGCTATCTGGAAGATTACGTAGCTGACATGGTTCAGTAAGTTGGTTTTTTTTAACTCCTACCTGCTTATTCCTGGTAAATTACAGAGAAAGTTGCAGATCACTATACAGACAACTGAAATATTTTTTGTCCCCATCTGGATCTGTTTCATCCCAGGTAATTTCTGACAAATATTTAATTTTCAGTTGTTGCAGTGTTCAGATCTGTTTTAGTTTAACTAAATGTGCTTTTCCCATTCCACGAGGTGGGCCTGTTTGCATTGCTTAGTCTCACAAGAGTCTGTGCTGTTGCATTACCTCAGCTGCATTTAAGTCTCCCTTTAACTTTCTAAAAGAGATTGCAGAGCTCAGGGTCCCTTGGTGTGTCACCAACATTGCTGCAGGAAGGGCAGTGAGGAGTTAAATAACATGGCAGTTAACCTGACTCTTTGTAATTTGCTTAAAATCATGTGGAGCAAACAATTCTAATTAAATGTTCTTTCTTAACAGCAAGATCTGCCTCTTGTGCATTCAGACTTCATCATCTGTGGACATAGAGGTCAGTGATCTGAGTGTCCTTCAGTACTGCAGAACTCTTTGAAGTTCTTTGAAACTGTAACTTCCACAAACAAAATCAGATCATCATACTCTGGGTGTATTCTCATCTTTTAAGAGAGCTGATGCAATATTATGTTATTTGTAAGCCAGTAAATCTCATGCACCATTAATTTATTCCAAAGCAAGCAGAACATTAATCAGTTTGATAAGACAGTGCTTTTTAAAAAGAAAAAAACCCCAAAAATGTCTTCATCTCTTTTGACTTCCATAAGATTTCCTGGGTGTGCCAGGTGAGGATTTGACCTGGTTGATTCACAGGGAAGTGCACAACCATTTTGTCTTTCCCTTTCCCAAAGATTTCCTTGCAAGTCCTGGATGCAGTTGTTTGTTACAACTGCCTGCCCTCGGAGAACCTGCCCGTGTTCATCATCACCCTGTGCCGCACCATCAACGTGAAGGAGCTCTGTGAGCCCTGCTGGAAGGTCAGAACCCTCAGAACCCCTGCTTGTTTTACTGAATTCACTCCTGGGTGAAGTGTCAGACATACCTGTGCACATCTGCCACCAGTTTCAGCTTGGTTTTAAGAGCGAATTAAAAATTGTTTAAGTGTTGAGGGATCAGCGTCTCATTAGTGCAAGTCGTGTCATGTCCATGGGCTTCTCCCCTGGTTTCAGCTGGTGTGACAGAGTTCTGTCCTGGCTTGGGAAAGGCAGAGGACACATTCACTCCAGAAGCATGGCCTGTTAAATCCATGTTTAGGCTACTGAGTCTTGTAACAATTGGGGATTGAGGTGTTCTCTCTGGATTTGCAGCTCATGAGAAACCTCTTGGGAACTCACTTGGGACACAGTGCCATCTACAACATGTGCAGGATCATGGAAGACAGGTAAAGGAGGAGGATCCAGCAAATCCAAGGAATTCAGTAAGGTCCAAGTGAGATAGATGGGGACTCACCAACCTCAGGAGAACAAGCTGAGGGTTCTGGTGCTTAGAAATAAATTCCCTTTCTAGTTATGCTACTAAAGTGCTCATTTGGGGCATTTCTAAATTTAATTCCCCTCTGTTTAAAGTTGTGGCAAATGATTTTCTGCTTTTCATGTTTGTCCATTGCTGTGCAAGGCCCTGATGTGTAACAGCTGGGAATTCCTGTTGGGACAGTGCATATTCCTGTTGACTTTGTATGCTGAAATAATTGTGGCATAGTCTGAATCTTCCCTTCCCCCTGTCCTTAGATCCTACATGGCAGATGCAGCCCTGCTGAGAGGAGCTGTGTTCTTTGTTGGGATGGCTCTGTGGGGAGCTCATCGCCTCAATTCCCTCAGGAACTCCCCAACTTCAGTGCTGCCTTCATTCCTCAAGGTAGGCTGGGATGCTGGGGGGACTTTTTAATTACCTGGACAATTTTAGACCAAAAACGTGGCCCTCTACACCAAAGAGATCTTTGTAGGCCTGGAGGATGAGGGAGAAATAATGTGTGGGGTGAAGCAGGGAGAAACAGTAAAACAAGAGGATTTATGTCTGTAGGTGAGGCCTCCTCCTCGAATATCTTTGGCCAGAAAAGCACAGTCTGAATCCTTTCTAGCAAGTACCTACATTGTGGGTACTTCAGCTTAAAAAATAAAATACAAAGCAACTTCCACTCTTCCCAGTGGGTGGTACAAAAAGTGAGGGAGGGTATCTTCAGGCACAGCCTCAGGGCTCTCAAAATTTCCTCATCTGAGTGCTTCAAGCAGGAATTACTGGCTTTAATCTCTTTGTCTGCCTGTAGGATGGGGCTGTCTGCCATCTGAGCTATAGCTGCTCGCAGGAGAGCAGAACTGCTCTTCAGAAAGTGGCTCTGTGCTGTGTCCTTTGTGTGCAGAGACTTGAATGGATTTATCTCAGGCCTCCAGGCTGATTTCCTAATTAATAAGGCGTGTTGCATTTGAATGCAGAGGGTTCCTGGGCTCTGCTCCCCAAGTGCTGCTCACTGACTGAAGTGCTTTGGGTTCCAGGCCATGACCTGTCCCAACGCAGTCGTGTCCTATGAGATCGTTCTGTCCATCACACGCCTAATCAAGAAATACGGGAAGGAGCTGCAGGCTGTGACCTGGGACATCCTCCTGGACATCATGGAGCGACTGCTGCAGCAGCTGCAGGTGGGTGTTGGGCCTGCCTGGGTGTGCTTTCAGGCCCAAGGCTTTGCCATGAATTGTTTTGCAAATCGAGCTGTTTGTGCGCTGTGGGGAAGTTGAAGCTGAGAAAAGCTTAGCCCAGTTCTCACTGGTGTGGTTCTCTTGAGTTTGCTGTTAGTGTTTAAAGTCATCACTTTTTGGCAAGGTGGAGCTCTTTCAGTAAGAAAGAGTCTTTCTTTTGTCTCTTTTCAGGTTCTGGAGAGCCATGAACTGAAGTCCATTGTACATGATCTTCTGACCACAGTCGAAGAACTCTGTGACCAGAATGATTTTCATGGCTCTGAAGAGAGATTTTTTGAGCTGGTGGAAAGATGTGCTGATCAGAGACCAGTAAGACTTTATTTTTGTCCTCCTTTTGGGTCTCTTCTGTTACAGCTGAAATGTGACAGTCCTAAAACAGGAAATGGTCAGAAAATCCCAGCAAGGACTTCCACGAGCCTTATTCCCATGGAGGGGGTTGGGGGAATAGATTTATAATGTTTGCTTATTCACAAAAAACATTTCTTGATCTTTCCATAAAAGGAATCTTCTGTGTTAAACCTGATAACATACAGAGCTCAGTCCATCCACCCTGCCAAAGATGGCTGGATCCACAACCTGCAGCTCTTAATGGAAAGGTTCTTCAGGTAGGAAATCATAACTTTGGGAACTTGTACTTTTTAGAAGCACTTTCAAGTGTTTCTTGCCACCTTTTCATGTCAGGTAATTTTGTTTTCTGAAGTCCTAACGTTCTGAAGTTCTAAGTAAATGGCTGTGAGAAGTGTGGTAGTCCCAGGGCACAGCACATGAAAGGATTTATTTAACAGAACAAAAGCTTTCCACTGAGTTCTTTATGCTGCTTTTTTCTTCTTCTCCTTCTTTCCATTCAATACTATTCCAATTAACTTAGGCAGTTGTGTTCCACTCCACAGCACTTTGTAGTTCTGACACCAAACAAGATTTTCCTGTTAAGCATTAGGATTGCATGTGGTTATCCAGTATTCCAGTTATCTGGTTTTGAATTGGTGCTCCCTAAGGGATTCTGTGCTCTGAAACATCAACACAGAGCAATAACAAACTTCTGTCTCCTCTGTGAAATGCTGCCAAAGAGCAGCTCTTCCTCAGTGCCATGTGTTTGGTTTTAAATTTGCTCACCAGAGCACTTGTTCTTCTGACATGTGCTTCCTAGTTTGGATTGGAAATGGGAAAGCTGCAATTACAGGTCTGCAGAAGGAGGAAAAGCAGAGTTGGGATTTGAATTTCCAATTGTTCTTGAATCTGATTTCAGAGGTAGAGACATTAACTGAGGGCTCAGCTGATCTCTCACAGTTACTGTTCCAACTCTGAAAGTTTCTTATTTTCCTTTAGTTTTACTTTTATTTTCCCCCTTCCCTAAATATCAACAGCTCTGTTTTTTTCTCACTTTGGACTTGCTTTTCCTGTTTTAGGAACGAGAGCCGTAGTGCTGTTAGGATTAAAGTTCTGGATGTGCTGTCCTTTGTGCTGAGCATCAACAGACAGTTCTATGAGGTGGGTGTTTGCCTGGGGGTCCCAGCTGAGGTCTCAGGTGGGTGGGAAAGCCTTTGGTGAGGCACGTTTTCCTAGGGGCTTCAGGTCCCCTCTGCCCCTGGGGAAGGCACAGCCCTGAGCTCTAAATCTCACCCACACAGACCTGTTTCTTTGGGATGCCTGTGGGGGGATTTGCCATTATTTATCCTTAGCTGACTACAAGAATATGCAACTTGCAGTGGGAGCTGCTTGGTTTTGAGGACAGACCTGGTTGTGTCTTGGCTTCTCTGTTTCAAGGCCATTAATTCCATGTCCATTTTGTTTTGAAAGAACTGACAGTCTATGTGAGAGGTGCAAAGTTGATTTAAAAGCTTTGTAGAAGGATGGGGACTGGACATACTGAGCAGTGACTGGTCTTGGTGTTTGCAGTTTAACTGCTGTGAGAGGGGTTAGGGAAGAGCTCCAGGGATATCTTGAGCTCCTCAGGGTGTGCCCAAAGTGTCAGAGGGCAGGAAAGGGCAGAGATGCTCCTTGGACTCCTTCAAGATTTGTGAAAACATGAAGCTGTTGGTGTTTCCTCTCTCAAAAAACCAAGGCCTAGAAATCCCTTATCTGTTTGAGCTTGGGCTGTCAAATCTGTAGGACAGACAAAAACCAAAGCACTGAGAAGTTCAATAAAAGTCACAAATATCTGGAGAGATGGCAGACAGAAATAGCTGTTGGATGGAAGAGGAGGTGAAGGAATGAAACAGTGGAAGAACAAGCTGGTACCAGAATAGCTGAGTTCTTTTGCTTGTAATTCTTTCCTCAATGTGCTGATTGTCTGACAGCTTAGGAAGGTCTGTCCTCTTGCAGGAAGAGCTGATAAACCTGGTGGTGATCTCCCAGCTGGCTCACATCCCAGAGGATAAAGACCATCAGGTCAGAAAATTGGCCACTCAGCTGCTGGTGGACCTGGCTGAAGGCTGCAACACTCATCACTTCAACAGCCTGCTGGACATCATAGAGAAGGTGAATAAAAAACCTCCAGGGCTGACAGCTTTTCCAGCAGGGATGACTTCCTGAGGCTTCCCTCACCTTCCAGCATGGAAAAGGAGAAATGATGTGCTGCAGGTTTAAACCATGTGTTGCTTTTCATTTTCAAAGGTGGCTGCACATTCTCTGTCATCTCCTTCGGAGCTGGAAGAGAGGGACTTGCTGTCATATTCAGCTTCTCTGGAGGATGTCAAGACAGCAGTTCTTGGGCTCCTGATAATTCTTCAGGTAGATGCTGCAGAGCATTAAACACAGATTGCTCATAATACTCTTCTGCTGGACTTGGCCTTTTAGATAACTCTTCTCCCACTATTAAATATTCTGACTTTTGTTTAACTGTTTAATATTTTAACTCTTATTTTGGTCAATCCTTTGATTTTGAGTTCCATGGGACTGTTTGCTAAGTGTTGTATTTTGTTAATTCCCATTGTACAATCCAGATGAGCACATTTTCCTGTGTGGAGGGAGGATGTGGCCATAAATTAGCAGAAAGGAGGAGTTCATAACCTTGAATAGATTTAGTAAATCTGTTGTGTTTGGGCAGCATGTCCTGGGCTGTTCTCTGGAGCAGCCAGAGCTGCTCTGGACTCTTTGCAGAGGTTCCTTCCAGAGCCACCTGTTTATATTTCATTGAGGATGACGTTTTTGCTGCATTTGTGCTGGAAGTGGCAGTGCAGCCCCAGGTTTGTGACAGAGGCCTGGGGCTGGGCTGTGTTTCTGTGCCTGCAGACCAAGCTGTACAGTTTGCCCTCCAGTCACGCCACGCGCGTCTATGAGATGCTGATCCAGCACGTCCAGCGCCACTACATCTACTCCTACAGCCTCCCTGTGGCCAGCAGCATCAGGCTGCAGGTAGGAGCAGCAGCCCCTGTGCTCCCAGGGCCACAGCTGCACAATCCTCTGGGATTTCTGGGTCCCAGGTGGGGACTGGGTGCTCTGGAGTTTGCAAGAAGTAGGATTAAATGTTTCTTGGCTTGCACGGGTGTGTAAATGCAGTGCGACACAAGCAGTGGTGCCTCCTGCAGAGCAAGCCATGGCATCTCTTAAAAATCATTGTGCACCTGGAAGAATATCATCTGGGGGTGGGAGACTATTCCAGTGGCTCAGAGTTTGTGTGACTCCAGTGTCTTCCCTGTTCCAGGTGTTTGACTTCCTGCTGATGCTCCGGGCTGACTCCCTGCACCGCCTCGGCCTTTCCAACAAGGATGGAGCAGTGAGGTTCAGCCCCTACTGCCTCTGTGATTTTGTGTAGGTTTTTCATTGTGTTAAGCAAAAGAATCACACAGTGGTTTGGGTTGGAAGGGATCCTAAAGCTCATCCAGTGCCACCCCTGCCACAGGCAGGGACACCTTCCACTGTCCCAGGGTGCTCCAAGCCCTGCCCAACCTGGCCTTGGACACTTTTTAATTTCTTTTTCCTATTTAAAAGCTGTTTTCCCAACTAAATTGTGTTCTTGCTGTCCTTAATGTTCCATCAGTAGCAATCTGCAGTTCTACTAAATCTTCCAAATCCTAGACCAGTCTGTAGTTATAGCCCAGGACTGTCTGAACCAGTAGCTCATTGGTGAACTGTTCTTACAGATCACTTGCCTGCAGAGCTCTCAATCTTAGACATGAAATTTAAGTTTCTGCTCACAAAACTTCCCCCAAAAATGTGCAATTTTTTCCCTCAAACCAGTTCCACATTGAATTTTGATTCAATTATTTGTACAAATCTAGCTAGTTTTAATTTTATAGCTTGTCTAAAGTTGTGTAACACACCCCAAAAGATACCTTTCTAAATTAGAAAAATCCTTCACTTGACCAAATTGGCTCATTGCTGTGTGTCTGCTGGGCAATCCTGTGCTTTTTTCAATTGAAAATGCAGATCATATTGTTCAGTCTTTAACCTGGCTCCCCAGTGTGGTAGTGCTGTGGGTCACATGAATAAGGTGTAAAAATGGCACGTATTTTTCTCCCTTTCTGTGTTGCAGAGAGGCAGAGAAAAGGGCTTCTGAGAAAAAGCCCCCTGGCACTCTGTCCCCACCTTCAGGCAGCCCCAGTGTGCCTTCCCAAGGTGCCACCATCCGAGTGGGACACCTGCCCTACTCCATGGTCTTTGGAGTCCTCCTGCAGTGTTTGAAGCAGGTATGTCCTCTCCTGGCATCTTTCTGTCCTCTCCTGGCATCTTTGTGTCCTCTCCTGGCACCAGCTGCCTGGGGAATTCCAGATCTGAGTACCTAAATAAAGCAATTTCTGCTCCTCCTGCTCAAAATCTGGGTGTGATTGTGCAGCTTCACAGCCACCAGTGGGAGCAGCAGTCCAGCTCTTCAGAAAATAAGCACAGCTTTCATTACACAGCTTCAGAGCAGGCAAGGGCAAAAGCTGTGCTTGTTAAACAAGATCCAAGAAGCCATCCTGTTTCTGAAAGGGCATTTGGAATTAAAACCTCTCCCACTGCAAGTTTGTGAGGTGTTTTGAGAATTGGTGGATGTTTCATCACCAATAAACTGTAAATAGCAATTGATCCTGAGTGTGACATTGGACACAGTTCTGTGCTGAGGGCTTGGCTTGCTCTGGGAGTTAACTGGTGCTGGTGCTTAGGAGAATTGAATTCTGGCTGTCAGATCTCAATATAATTTCTCTTCCAGTTTGTGGTGCCAGTATTGCACCTAGAGCTGGGTGACAGACAGAGAGAAACTTGTGACAGCTAAATGCCACTTCTTTTTCTGTATCAACCATGACAAGACCTACATCTGCCTAGGAAATGACACATTGTCTGCAATTTGATTGATCTTCCTTCCAAAGTCAAGTGAAATCATGCAGAAATTTCCAACTTTAACATTTTCTGTCTTTGCAGGAGACAGACTGGAAGGTGCTGAAGTTGGTTCTCAACAAATTACCCGAATCCCTCCGCTATAAAGTGCTATTTTTAACTTCTCCTTGCAACATAGACCAGCTGGCCTCTGCACTGAGCTACATGGTAATGCCACTGAAACACAGTCCCCAGCTCCTTGGCTTGCTTGGGAGTTGCTTGGAGGGGATTTTTGAATGTTTTTTTCTTGTCTTCAGGTGGATATTTTAAAGATTATCAGGCTGGTTGTCAATCCTCACTCATCCTTTATTTTGTGAGGGTTGTTCTAGGTACAGAATAGGTAATAATGAGTGTTCTTGATGGATGTATATGAACATATGTATATACAGGTCAAGGGGAGCTGTGGGCAGTGCCTTGTGCTGCCTTTCAGAGGGTGTTTCAGTGAGAGGTGCCCTGACTGGCTGTGTGATGTGTCAGCTCACAGACAAGAAGACCACAGACAGGCTCCATGGGACCCCCGAAGGCTTTTCCCGCACGGATTTGCACCTGGCTGTGGTTCCTGTGCTGACAGCACTGATATCTTACCACAATTACCTGGACAAAGCCAAGCAGGTATGGGGCAGATAGGAAGGTATATGGAGGGCAGAGCCTGTAGAGCATTGTTTAGACTGTGAGCTGCTTAGGAGACAGAAGTGTAACACTGCTCTTTGCTGTTGGGAAATGCATCTGTGGAATTTGGGGGGAAAAAAATGTTTTGCTCACCTCATGTAGGATTAACTGTGGGGTCACTCCTCACCTGTCCCCCCTCACAGGTCACTGAGTGACTTTACCCTCTGCAGGAAGACCCTTGTAAACACAAAATTTCTGTTAAATCAGAAACTTAAAGTCTTAACTACCTACTTGATTTGAGTTCCCTGATAAGTGCTTGGCCTGGGGTATCTGCAGCATCATTTAAAGCTCAGTGTTAGCACTCACCTGTGTCACACAGACCTTCCAGCAGGGGTGCCTTGCAGCAGGGGTACCTTGCAGGGCATTTTGGGGTGCTGACAGGAGTCAGGAGATGGTGCCTCAGGATGTTCTTTGGTGTTTCTGTGCTGTCCCAGCGTGAGATTGTGTACTGCCTGGAGCACGGGCTCATCTACCGCTGCGCCAACCAGTGCGTGGTGGCACTGTCAGTCTGCAGCGTGGAGATGCCCGACATCATCATCAAGGCACTGCCCGTCCTCATTGTCAAACTCACCCACATCTCTGCCACGGCCAACATGGCAATCCCACTCCTGGAATTTCTGTCAAGTAAGGCGTGATGTTGTTCTTTTCAGTTTCTGTAGTTTTTGTGTGGAATGTGGGGGGTTTGGTGGTGTTGGTCATATGGAATGCACTGTGATGCCCTTGCTCGGGTTGTAAATGTTTGATCACCTCATTTGTTACAAGTTTTCTGTATGAAGCTCTTGCACTGAAAAGAGAAACACTCTGTGTGGTGCAGCCATATGGAAATACTGCCTTCTTCTTGCATGACGTGATTTTAACTTCCACATCACTAATCATTCAGAAAAAACCCAAAAAATCAGAAATTAAACTGAGTTAGGATGTTGAAGGGTTGTGTTGAGGCCTCACGTGTGCTGGTTTTGCTGTTGGACTGTTGCAGCTCTGGCCAGGCTGCCTCACCTGTACCGGAACTTCGCAGCAGAGCAGTACGCCAGCGTCTTCGCCATCTCCCTGCCCTACACAAACCCCTCCAAGTAAGGCCACAGCCACATGCTTCTCTCTCATCTGTGAAATTGAAAGCTTGGAAAGCTTTTTTTTTTTTTGTAGTTTTTGGCTCAGGGTTATTCATAGGATGTTGCTCATTCTGGTGTCTTCAGGCTTTTCCTGAAGAAGGGCTATTTCTGCCCTGGGAGGGTGGGGAGGCCCTGGCACAGGATGCCCAGAGGAGCTGTGGCTGCCCCTGGATCCCTGGAAGTGTCCAAGGCCAGGCTGGATAGGGCTTGGAGCAGCCTAGGATAGTGGAAGGTGGAACTGCATGATCTCTAAAATCCCTTCCCACCCAAACCATTCTGTAATTCCATGATGCAATTCTAGGACATAATCACTTTGGAATGATGATTTCTCTGTTTGAGAAAACTTATTTTTTCTTGAACAGAATATTTAAAGGGTTTTTTTTTTTCCTTTACACTTTGGGTAGGTAAAGGCCCAACTCTGTGTGTTAGGGTGAGCTGTGCACACTGAGCTGTGGCTTCTCTGCTGTTGCAGGTTTAACCAGTACATCGTTTGCCTGGCCCACCACGTGATCGCCATGTGGTTCATCCGCTGCCGTCTGCCCTTCCGCAAGGACTTTGTCCCCTACATCACCAAGGTAATGGCACTGCTCAGTCCAGCAGCACTCAGTACTGACAGCTTAAAAACTGGCCTGAGACCTTGAAAGGTTCTGTTTGAAGCTAGCAGAATTCTGGTTTTCTTGTCAGCATCTCTGTGAGCTCTCGTGCTTTGGTTGTTGCAGACTCTGAGCTGCACGTTGTTCACATTGTCACCTCTTGTCCCCATGGCAGGGCCTGCGCTCCAACGTGCTCCTGTCCTTTGATGACACCCCAGAGAAGGACAGCTTCAGGGCTCGCAGCACCAGCCTGAATGAGAGGCCAAAGAGGTAAATCCTGTTTGACCCCAGCAGGGTTTGGTGTTCCCTGCTCTCATGCTCACGCCCTTCCCTGCATTTCCCTGAAGGAGGCTGAGTGTAGTGATGATCCCAGTCTGGCAGTGCAGTAAGCAAGCAAAGTAAACCTCTTTAGGTCAAAGACAGCTGAGCTTGGTGAGAAGCTGGGATCCAGCCAGGCTGACAGCCTGGTGAGACAGCTGAGGCAGCACTGCCTGTCCTGCAGGCCTGTGCAGGCACTGGGGGCCTGTTTGGTGTTCACTTCTGAAAATCAACAGTTGTGTCAGGTTGGGGTGTGTCAGTACAATGTTACCAGAGAGAACAGAAGAGGGCAAAACCAGAGATAACAGAATCCCATGTCCATATGGATTGTGTGAACTCCTTTTGATGATTGATCTGTAACGAGTCATTTTCAGATGATTGCCAGAGAAATGGTTGTGATCAACAACCTGGATAAATTAGAGAGCCAATACTGTGTTTTTCCATGGTGTTCCCAGTCAGGTCAGTGCACTGGCTGGCACACAGCTGCTTTCTGTCTGTCTGGATGTCCCCATCCCCTTTTTTTTTTTTTGGAATTTTGAAGCCATCATGACAGTTTTAAGCAAAGCCTTCAGAAGTCAGAGCATTTCTTGCCAGCTATCATTCAAAGTAACATTTGCCAGGGGAGGAAGATATTCCTTGGAAGGCATCCAGGGTTTCTCCAACGTCCTTTTACCTGCAGGGATTACCTAAATTGGTTCACTTAACTTGCTTCAGTGTTGTGAGCAGTGAGCACATGGTGGCATCTGAGCCCTGGGGAAAGTGCCTCTACTTCACCTGCAAGGCTGTAGCAGAGTCTTGCAATGCAGAAACACCATCCCTGCCCTGCTGCTGCAGCTGTAAACCTTGTGTTGTGTTTCATCTCTCCCATCTCCTCCTCTTTCATCCAGAAACTTGGAAGAGAAGCCTTTTGACACTCACCTCTCCAATTAGAATTCCAACTAATCTTGTTTTTTTTTCTTTTTTTCCCCTTAAAAAAACCTGTTAAATTCTACCAGGTTGGAATACTACTGTCTCTAAAGGCTTTTGCTGGATCACTTTCCACAGAAATCTCTGCTGAGGAGTGTGGCTGTCCTCAGGCAGTGCCCAAAGCACTGGAATGACAGGATACCACTGCCTCTGGGTCTGGCTGAGCTTGGATTCTGGCCAGGGCACAGAGGAAAGGCCCAGAGCAGATTCCAATTTCCTTGCCTGAGAAGCTTCTGGGCTTGGTTTTCACTCCTGAAGCCCAAAGAATGTTTCCCTGCCATGGCTGAGTGCTGGGTGTTCCAAGGGGTAACAATCCCAGCAGTCCCCAGGGCTGCTGGATGTCCTGATGGTGGTGTAAGTGATGATCCCTGAGCATGAGCCAGGGCCAAAAGTGGTCTGGGAGAGGTTGTTGGGAGAAGGACAAAGAAATTCTGGTCCCTCCAGGTGGCAGTCTGAGATATAAGAGCTCACTGAGAGGAGGATGGCAAATAAATCATGTTTAGGAACAGCCAGAAGGGTTAAATTAGTGCCTGCATTTTATCCCTGGGGGTGGGAGCTGCTGGACCAACTGTTCTGCCCAAATTAGCCCTGAGCCTGGCGTGCATCTCAGTGACTAATTGAAGTGCCTCTTGGATCTTAATTGCTGCCATCTCCCACGTGTGCCTGGCACTTGCCAGTGTGAACAGTAATTTCCTTTCTGTGCCAGCTCAGAGCCTCAGGGGTTCCCTGGAGCCTGGGGTGAGGCAGCTGGGGTGGCACAGGAGCATTCCCAGGGGGTGTTTGTTGGCTCTGCAGTGTGGCAGGGTCTGGAACAGGGGGCTCAGTGTCCTCAGGGCTGAGGGGCACCTCTGGGAAGCCCTGGGTGTATTGTGACTGGGGGAAAGCTCAGCTCTGGGCCAGTCTTAGTGGGGACAGAGATGGGTGACATGGTCCCTGTCTCTTACTCAAAGCTGCTGTGACCTAGTCCAGGTAAAGCATTTTAGGATCTGTGGAAGCCCTCAGGTGTTGAGTCATGGTGAGTTGGGGCAACACAAGAGGGGGTTGAACTGCACAAAACTCCTCAGCCTTGAGGAATTTGTGCCCAAGGAGCCCTCAGGTGCCCTTGCCTTTGCTGAACAGCCCAGTATTCCAACTGTCATTTCAACCAGTTTTTTTCTTTTAACTTGTACTAATTTCATTTGTTTTGTAGCACATTTAAAATCTTGTTTTCAAATTGTGGTTTGTCTTTTTAATGCTTTCAGCTCTGCTTGTTTGTGTGTTTTAATTTTTTTTTGTTTCCCTTTTTTTTTTTTTTTGGCATTTGTTTTATTTTCCATCACCCTCTGGGATCCCCCAATATTGACCCTGTGACTGTGACCTTTCAACCTACATCCCTACAATGGTTTCCTCCCTTCTGTGACCTCTTTTGGGGCTTTGGTGCTTCTCCACATAGTAGTTTAAGACTAGCCAAAAATGCAAAGCAAGGCTTGAATAACTCTCCTCCAGTGAAAGAGCTGAAAGAACCCTCTGCAGTTGATGCCTTCCGATCCCGCAGCATCAGTGTGTCTGAACATGTGGTCCGCAGGTAGAGGCACTTTGAATGGGGACAATCCAAGAGCACCTTGGGCCCTTGGAGGTTTTTGCTGCAAGGGTGGGTTGGAAGCAGGGTGGATTTGCATGTGGGAGATGCTTGCATGACTTGGTAATCCCATCAAAAACCAGCCTCAGCCACAAGGTGAAGGTTTTGGGAAAGGATCCTGAGGCTTCCCAAGGCCATGTCACACCCTGGCTGTCTGTGGTCACTTTGCCATGTTCTCTGGTGCTTAGCAATGAAGGATTCTATTTTCAAAGTAAAGGTGGTGAAGGGAAAATAAGCAAACAAAAAAGCCCCATGCACAAAAAAAGGAAAAAGGTTGCATTCTGCACAAGTGAGAATCCTGGGTACAACTCACTAAAACTTGAGCTTCCCAAGCAGAGATTTGCTTCAGGAGAGGCTTTGGAAGCTCTGCAAAGTTATGGAGAGCCCTCCTTCCAATCCAGGAGGAATAGTTCTGCCCTCAGTTTAGGATTTGTTCTTCTGAAGGAGCTGATGGAGTGTCCTGGTCTCAAGAAGGATGCCATGACAAAACCTGGATTTGTCTTTCCAGAGAGCAGTGAGGGGTGTGCTCAGCCCATATGAATTGCTGCTTTCACAACGAAGGAAAACAAGATTTGATTTCAGAGATTGATTTGATTGACAGGTTTTGATGGCAAGCTTTGATCTGCTCCAATGAAAGATGTGAACTAACTGATGCCAGTTTTTAAAACATATTTCTGGATCACTTCCCTTGAGTGTTAAATTGCTGAACCTGAAGATTTGTGCCTTAACCTGTAGGATTGCTGTCAGTGGAACTTGATTATTTTTTTTTTAATATTTGGCTCTAAATGGTGTTTGGAGGAGAGAGGCTGAAGTGACTGAATTGCAATTACAGTTCTGACACTTCATGTTATGGGAGAGATCCTTCCCTGTGAGGGTGGGCAGGCCCTGGCACAGGGTGCCCAGAGAAGCTGTGGCTGCCCCTGGATCCCTGGCAGTGCCCAAGGCTGGGTTGGACACTGGGGCTTGGAGCACCCTGGGACAGTGGAAGGTGTCCCTGCCCATGGCAGGGGTGGCACTGGATGGGCTTTAAGGTCCCTTCCACCCCAAACTCTTCCAGGATTCCCTGATTTCCCCCTTAATCATGAGGTGATTTTCTTCTCTTGTATTTCTGTTAAATGGTAGCAACAAAAAGTTCAGATAATTGCCCTTAATGAAGCCAGAGAAGTTGCCACTTGATAAAAATTTTGGCTGTACCTCAGCTTAGTTTGTACTACAATGACATAAGGAGTTGTCTTTATAAAATACTGCAGTCCAGCCTAGAACAGAAATGGTTTTAAACTGCTTTGCTGATTTGGCTGATTTGAAGGCAGACCTTCTCTTTATTCTTGTGCCAATTTCCTGTTCAGAGTGCAATTTTTTTTCCTATTTCAAGTTAAATTAGGTTTTACGTAGCTATCGAATTTGGAGGGGGAAAAAAACAATATACAGAAGAGATGCAACAGAGAAAAAAAGCAAACCACAGGATTATAAAGTGAAGTGTGGAGTGCCCCAGTTTCTGGCTCATGGGCAACCTGCTGCCTGGGAAGCTGGTGCTGGTCATGGGATGCTTGCCCTCAGCATAGATTAGGAACTCAAAACTGCCACTTACTCCTTGCTTGGTGCACTTGCCCATGGGCCACCAACATCAGAGAGTGCATTGGAGACTCTCCAGAGAAAATACACTTCCTGCAAGGACAACCTGGGAAGCACAACATGAGGCTGATCCCAAAATCTGTTTCCCAAGGCCTGGGTTTGATGGCTGGCACGTGCATGCACAGCAGGGTCTGCATCCCATCGTCCGTGGGGACAGGGACGTGGTGCCATCCCATCTGTCACCTGGGCACTTTCTCTTCCAGCCGCATCCAAACCTCCATCACCAGCTCCAGCCTGGGCTCTGCAGATGAAAACTCCATGGCTCAGGCTGATGACAACTTGAAAAACCTGCACCTGGAGCTGACAGAGACCTGCCTGGACATGATGGCTCGATACGTCTTCTCCAACTTCACCGCCGTGCCCAAGAGGTCAGTCAGGGACCAGGGACACGTGCCTGTGGGATTCAGGTTCATGTTCCACTTCATCAGTGGAAAAAACACTGGGATACTGGCAGGCTCAGGCTCTGAAACCTTTCCTCACTGATAAAATCTTGGCTAAAAAGGAGGTGAGATAGGGAAGACTGGACATGGAAAGGCCTTAGAGCCCCTTCCTGCACCTAAAGGGGCTCCAGGAGAGCTGGAGAGGAACTTGGGACAAGGGATGGAGGGACAGGACACAGGGAATGGCTTCCACTGCCAGAGGGCAGGGATGGATGGGATATTGGGAGGGAATCTTTTCCTTTGAGGGTGGTGAGACCCTGGAATGGATCTCCCAGAGGATTCCCCATCGCTGGAAGTGTTCCAGGCCACTTGAATGGGGCTTGGAGTAACCTGGGATGGTGGAAGGAGCGGCAGGGAAGAGGGTGGCCCTGGATGGACTTTAAGGTTCCTCCCAACCCAAACCATTCTGTGGTTCTGTCAGATCCTGATGGATAACAGGGACCTTGGCAGCCAAGAGGAGTGGCACAAGTGCCGTGTAAAGGAGGAGAGCAGGCAGCACCTCCTGCATGGTTAATGGCACCAGCTCTGTTCTCTGCCTGCTGAGGAGTCTTCATTCCAAATGTGTTCCCAGGTCTCCTGTGGGTGAGTTTCTGCTGGCTGGAGGAAGGACCAAGACATGGCTGGTTGGTAACAAGCTGGTGACCATCACTACAAGTGTTGGAACAGGGACAAGGTCCCTGCTTGGCCTGGACTCTGCAGAGTTCCAGAGCACCCCGGAATCAAGGTAGGTGTTGCTCCCATTTCTAGAAATCTCCACCTGACAAAGTCACCTAAACCACTGCTACATCTTTATAGTTTTTCCTCTTGGCATAAGAGGAATGTTTTATTTGTCCAGCACGGCTGATTCCTCCCTCAACATCACCACTTATCTCCTTTCCTACAGCTCAGACCCTGTTTTGCAAGTGAGACAGACCAAGGAAGCTCCAGCCAAGCTGGAATCCCAGGCTGGGCAGCAGGTTTGCAGGAGCTCCCGCAACAGAGTCCGATCCATGTCGGGTGAGTTCCCATCCTGGGCTCTGCCTGCCACAGCTTGAAGGTCCAGGTGCCTCCTGTGTCTGAGCTGATTTGAGATCTGGAGCTGTTCAATGAGGGGCAGGTGGCAGGAGCTGTTGGTTTCAGGTGTGGTGGGGCTCCTCCTGTTTCCCACTCTTTGCAGGAGAGCTTTGGTGAGCACATCAATTGGTTTGTAAGGAACACATGGAACATCAAATTCTCTTTGTGGTGTAACCCCAGCTAAGCCCCAGGTGCTCACTTTGTCCCCCATGGGGGGATGGAGGAGAGAATTGGAAAGGGAAAAGTAAGAAAATTTGTGGATTGAGAGAAGAGCAGTTTAATAATTAAAATAAATTATAGTAACAATAATAATTGTAATGACAAGGGAAATAAAACCAGGACATTGTGTATGGAGCTGCCAGAGGAGCTTAAAAGCCTCATTCCTGAGATATTTTTGGGGCTAACTAAGTGTGGCTCTCCCTTGGGTTGTGTCTGTCTTGCCAGGTGGTCATGCCTTACGTGTTGGTGCCTTAGACAGCTCAGCCTCCCATTTTCCCAGTGGCTCAACTTCCCAAGGGACACAGGGCCCTCCTGCTCCTGCAGCCCGCCCAGAGAAGGCCAGTCCTGCTCCACAGACAGCCCTGCAGAAGGAAAAAGCCAACCTGGCTGCCTATGTGCCTCTGCTGACCCAGGGCTGGGCAGAGATCCTGGTGCGCAGGCCCACAGGTGGGTACCCAAGTGTGGGGTGGGATCCTGCTGGGAAACCAGAGCCTGGGGGAAGGAGAAAAATCCATATTTTGTTGTAAATGGATCTTTTTGTGGCTTACTGCCTTCTGAAACTAAAGAACCATGGGATGGGTTGGGTTGGAAGGGATCTTAAAGCCCATCCAGTGCCACCTCTGCCACAGGTAGGGACATCTTCCACTGTCCCAGGGTGCTCCAAGCCCTGTCCAGCCTGGCCTTGGACACTTCCAGGGATGCAGGGGCAGCCACAAGTCTGGGCAGCTCAGTTGTGTTTACTCTTAGGGAAGGAATAACAACCTGTTATGGGTCAAAATGCTTGAACACCAATGTGTTCCACGAGATTAACAGTAATTATCTGTTTCAACTGAAAGCTGTTCCAGGAGAAAATAACTGACCTGGTGTTAATTAGGACACCTGAGTGTTTGGGATGCCTTTGGGAATCTGCTGTAGCAGTGAGCTAGCAGGGATGGGTTTTGAGGAGCCTGGGGTGAAGTGCAGAGCACTGGGAGTAGCAAATCAATCAAGCCATTCTGCAGAAGAACCGAGAACTTCCTCCGTTTAGATTTTCTTACCTGCAAATTCCCAAACAATCTGAGCATTTTCAGCAGGAGCTGTAACCTCTGGGAGAGCTGGGAGCACTGACCACTTCCCCCATTGTCTGCTGCAGGCAACACGAGCTGGCTGATGAGCCTGGAGAACCCTCTGAGCCCCTTCTCCTCAGACATCAACAACATGCCCCTGCAGGAGCTCTCCAACGCCCTGATGGCTGCAGAACGCTTCAAGGAGCACCGGGAGACAGCTCTGTACAAATCCCTGTCCGTGCCCTCCTCCAGCCTGGCCACGGGCACGGCCAAGCCCTCGCTGCTGCAGCGCTCCAACACAGGTGGGAGCTCCCTGCAGGCCTTCTAGAGCAGCTGGGAGTGTGAGGGGGGGCCAGCAATGAGAGAGGGAATCAGTCCTTGTCCCTAGAAGTGAGAAATCCCCTTCCTCCTTTGGGGAAGAGGAGGACAGGGGAGTAACGGAGCTGCTTTGGAAGGAGTCACGTGTTCGGTGTGTTCCCCAAATGAAAATGAACAAAGTCATGGATCTGTTCCCTCTCCCACTCGTTTGGGGCTGATCTGGGCATCCCACTTGTGGATGGATCTTTCCATGCAGTGTTTCCATTTCCATTTGTCTTCAGTTTGGGAGTCTGTGTCGGGCGCTCGGAGCTGCAAGTTCCTGGGGCATGGCCTGTTCCAAACCTCACCAGCCAGGAGGAGTTGGTTCCTCTGGCTTTTACAGCAGAATGCAAATCCTGTTGGATTTACCCACCTCTGAGAAGGGCTGTTCAGCCTGCAGAACCACTCGAGTTTCATTTGCTGGCTTGATTTTTAACACAGTGGCCAAGGATTTTCAGTCTATTTAATGTGGCGCTAGTTCCTCTTAAAGAGTTGTTAATGTTGGGAGATTGGTGTTGACCAACAGCTGCAATTTTTAAAGCTTTCTGCAGTCCCTGCTTGAGCTCTTACCAGTGATATCCAACAGAGCTGAGGCTCTGAGCACTGCAGGCACCATCAGAATTGAGCAGTGGTACCAGCAGACCAGGCTTTGTTGAGGAAAAACTGGACGTATGTTCTGGAAATCTGGTAAAAATGCCAGTTTTCAGCTTTGTTTTAAGCAGGGCAGGATATTTTTAGTATTTCAGATTGTGTAAACACAAAATTGGAGTCAAAATCAAATTATCACCTCTTACAAACAAACAAAAAATTTATTTTCCATAAACACTTTTGTGACTCTAAAAATGTGTGGTATATGGAGCTAAGTGGAGAGCTGAAGCCATACCACCTGAATGCCACTTCTGTGCCAGTCTGAGAGTAATTTTGGTCACATCCTTGTTAACCAGACTTGCTGGAGCTGGCTGGGCAGTGACTGGAAGAAGTTTTGCTGTCAGGCTGTCACATGCCTGTTCTGCCTCTTTAGAGGTTAAACCTCTGTGAGTCTTTACCCAGATTTTTCAGGCCCTTCTGTGGGTTTAAAAGTGACCTTGTGCAGGTCAGGAAAGGGTCAGCCTGGTTTCCTGTGTGTGCTGGGATATCAGGAAGAGATTTTCTGTTCCTAAGCCTCAAAAAATGCCTTCTGCAAAGGGAGCAGTTGGAGCCTGCACTGTTGGATGTATTTATTCCTCTTTATTCATGTTGAGACCTTGTGCCCTTAAAGTATCCCTTTGGCATCTGGAGAGCTTATCCCAGCTTGTTCTTTCCTTTGTTTCATTTATTTATTTGTTTGTTTTAAACTAGGCTCTTGGTTACATTTTAAACTCTGTGCTTTTTAATTTTTTTATATTTTTTTCATGTAGTCTCTCCTTCCTTTTGATGTAGCTGCTCACTTGATTTCCCTTTGCAGTGGCCTCTTTCTCTTCCATGTACCAGTCCAGTTGTCAAGGGAAGTTGCACAGGAGCATATCCTGGGCAGGTATATTTATATATCTTTAAGGAAAAAAACAACCAAACAGTATTGCCATAGAAGAACACCTCTGATTCATAGAAAATGTATCCCTCATCCCTCATTTTCCCCTTCCATGTCTCCTGTCTGTCCCCAGTCTCATCACTCTCAACAAATGGGATCTTGACTAGCATGAAGAAGTCCAAGCCAGATCCAACATTTGCAAGTGCAGACAATTCCTTAAAGCAACTTTGCTTTTAGCTGGGGTGGCTTATGAGTCATGAGGCCAGTGTTAAATGACCTGTCAAAACGTGGCTGCATTAATTAATTCTTCATTTGCAGCTTCATTTTCCAATTGGCTTTGTGTTCTCCCCAGTGGAAAAGCTCCCAGTTGTGAGGAGAGCAGCGTGTGCTGCAGGACAGGCTCCCCTTGGAGCTGCTCAGCCCACAGGGATCTGCCAGAATTGGGCACAGAAAGATAAAAGCAGCTGGTAATATGTATATATTTGGTATATGGATAAAGTTCAGCCAGCATGGAGGCTGGTTAAGAGATTGTTAAATAAAAAAGAAATATATTTCAGCAGAAAAGCTGCTAAATTCTACCTTTTAGAGGCTCTGTAATAACATAAAATCTTTCTCCACTTCAGTAAAATTGATTTCATAATTAAATGAAGTGGAGATCAAATTACAAACCTTATGAGCACAACACCTGCATTGCTTTGATAATCTGCAATGCTTTGTGATTTTAATTAGAGGGTTCAAACGTCTTTCTGCCTCTTTCCTTCACTGGAAAACTCCCAGCAGAGCAGTGGGGTGTTCTGAGCTGCTGCTGGTTGCTGTCAGAGGCCTCTCAAAGCAACACAAAGCTGCTGCAGTTCAATATTTTTCTGTACTTCCCTCTGCTCCTGTTATTCTCTTCCCACTTAAAGAATAATTAGTGCTTGGGTTGTTTGAAAGCATCAGCAATCTTGGCAGTGCTGTAGGAGGGGAGCTTGGAAGCACTGGGTATCTGCAGGTGTGTTCTGGCTTGGACAGCTAACCAGATCAGCACGTTGTTTTGGTTCCTTTTGGTTTGTTTTGTATTTTTAGAAGGTTTGTGTGTGCAATGCTAACTCTTAATTGCTTCTTTGAAATAACTTTGGTCCTGCGAGCTGAAATCAATCCAGGAAAAGCTGCTTTAGTGATTTTTTTCTTTGTATATATTTTTTTTAATTTTGCTGATTTTCTTTATATTTTTGTGTGTGCTAATTTTTGGTTTTATTACTATTATTGTTATTATTTTGGAAAACAAATCTTGGCCTTTCAGATTGGTCTTCCAGTCCCTTGTGTGCATAATGGGAAGCCTCCTGTTCTCCAGCCTTTTCCTCAGGACAAAAAGCAAGGCCAGGAGGAGCCTTTGGTCAGACTCGTCCCTGTGGTCAGTGCCTGGAGCAGATCCAAGGTTAAATCCTCCACGTAGGCAGGGAGCTGTTTTGTCAGTGTGGTTCCACTCCCTGTGTGTCTGAGCAGATGCCACCAGTGTCACCCCTGCTCTCGTCCTTCCAACATCTTCAGGGCTGAATTGTGCTGCTTCTCCCGAGACATTCTAGGAAAGCTGCCAAACTGCAAGGAAATGGCTCCTAGGAAAATTTCTTATCTCCTTGTAGGCCTCAAGGCACGGGAGCGTTGAATTTCAGAACAAGGAAAGCTCCTTTTGTTACACCCTTGCACAGAGCTGATGTCTCCAGGGAGCTTTTACCCCGTACTTTCCTACATCTCTGTAGTTCCTGTCTGTCCTGGTTACCCACGTCCAAGGTCCCGTTTCCTCATCCTGTGCCCTGCTTGTCCATCAGCAACAATTGGGGAAAAAAAACCAGCTGCGCTTCCTCGGCCCGAGGCAGGCTGTGAGGGTGAGGTGATTTATTCCCTGGAAAAAGGGGAGCCAGGAGTCTGACGTGACAAAGAGATGCCAGGGCACTCCTTCCTCATGGCCTTCCGTTGAGATCCCGTAGGGAAAAGGCTGGTGCTTGTGAGGAGAGGAGAGGAGAGGAGAGGAGAGGAGGGGGGCTGTCCCCATGTCCCCTCTCCACAGCCCCCGTGCCCGTGTCTCCGTAGAATCGGCCGTGGTGCTGGAGGAGGGCAGCCCGGGGGAGATGGAGCTCAGGGAGGCCGAGTCCCCCGCCGAGTCCCCCGAGAGCGAGGACGCGGAGACCTCGTGTTCTGAGCACGTCCTGAGCGAGGAGAGGTTTGGGAAAGCCCAGGACTCCTACAGCAGGGTAAGGACAGGCCCGGGGCGAGCTGGGGGTGACAGCCAGCCCCATGAATTCCCTCAGGGAGCCCTCAGAAATGGCTTACTGATGGCTGTGGGGGGTTTCAGGGCAAAATCCCTGTTTTATCAGGCACCTTTGTGCTCCTTCCTGCCCACTTTCCTTGGAAGTGTTGGGATGTCTTCAGCATTGCTGTTGTCAGCTTTTATTCTGGCTGTCAGGAAAAGGAAGGAATCCTTCCCTGGGAGAGTGGGGAGGCCCTGGCACAGGGTGCCCAGAGAAGCTGTGGCTGCCCTTGGATCTCTGGCAGTGCCCCAGGCTCACCATGGGATGAGCTTTGTCTATCCCAACCCAAACCATTGCAGGATTTTCTGATTCCATGAAAACCGTTCATCTTTTCTCTTTTTTCTTGCAGTCCTCCTCCACGTCCAGCCAGGAAGACAAGTCCCTGAAGTCGGAGGAGCTGGTGGAGGGCGGGATCCCCATCGGGCGGGAGGAGGGCCGGGCTCTGGAGGAGCTCTCCTTCCAGCCCTCACAGCCCCTCAGCAAGTCCAGCTCCTCCCCGGAGCTCCAGACGCTGCAGGAGGTGCTCAAGGACGCCAACGGCCGCGAGGTGCCCCGGAGGCTGAGCACCGAAGTGAAATCCAAATCCCAGTCGGGGAACCTGGAAGGGGAAGGGCTGGGCAGCTGGCTGGGCCGGGGGGAGGACAGCAGGGCCGCCGGGACGGGCGGTGGCACCGGAGCTGTCACCTCACCCCGCTCGCCCTCCGGCCACCGGCCCCGCGGCTACACCATCTCCGACTCTGCCCCGTCCAGGAGGGGCAAGAGGATCGACAGAGACGCCTTCAAGGGCAGGGCAGCAGCGTCCAACACGGAGAAAGTCCCTGGGATAAACCCCAGGTGGGTGCAGGGTCCTGAGCTGCTCCATCAGGGCTCCTTTGGGGGGGTCTGCAAAGCGTCTGATTAAAAAAAAATAATTACCTGCTTTATTCAGGAGCTGATACAAAGCTGTTGAGCACAATACCATCAAATGAACTTTGGGGTTAGGAAACTGAACTTCCAAATCATGGAAAAAATAGATGGATAGTTTCCTCCTGTACTTAATGTACTTATTTTAGGGGCTGTGGTTTGACTGCAAGTTACCCAGAGTTGATTTTTCTGTGAACAGGGTGGATTGATAGTTTTACATTTCAAGAAATAGAATGTGCAAAGTCCTAAGAAGAAGGAAAAGAAGGGTTATTATAGTTGCTTTTTGAACCTGGGATATTAGCTGTCCAAAATTGCATGATGAGACAATTTTCATCTGATTGAGGGTAGGTAAAATGCAAATGTCTGTACAATCATGTGTCTTGAGAGCCTAGGAATGCCCCCAGAGCTGTGGAGGGCATTTCTGCTCCTCTATTCTGTGCCTTTGAACAGAGAATTTGTGTGGCTGCTGCTGTTTGACACATTGTTTTTCTTACAGGGGTCTATTGCAAACTGCAGGTTGTCCAGGCACTCCCAAGTGTCTAAAAGATGAATAGTACCCTGTTAGCATTTTAATTCCTCCCATTTTTCCGCTGTACATAATGTTTTTACCTCCAACAGATCAAAACTGACTTAATTTTTATGGTAACAGACCTTTTCCTCCCTCTCTCCTTCAGCTTTGTGTTTTTACAGTTGTACCACTCCCCCTTCTTTGGTGATGAAAACAACAAACCCCTCTTGTTGCCAAATGAGGTAGGCATGGAGTTGTATAAATCCTTAATTTTTTTAACCTCGTGACTTGGAATGTAGATGATAATTACAAACATCCAGCTCAGGGGCTGCAGTTTAAAGGTGTTTCCTACCAGCACTGCCACGGGTGGGAGATCTCTGTGCTGGGGTTGTGGAGGGTTTTTTTTAAAGGGACCTCCCTGGGCAGGGACAGCTCCCAGGCTGCTCAGGTGGGGTCCCTCTTTGGTTGCAGACATTTGAGAGGTCGGTGCAGCTCCTGGATCAGATCCCATCCTATGACACACACAAGATTGCAGTGCTCTACGTTGGGGAGGGCCAGGTGAGTGTGTGCAGGGGCCTGAATCCTTATGGAATGTTGGGAACCTCTTTGGCTGTGGGGTTTTCCCTGTGGGATTTGCCCTGCCTTGCTTTTCCTTAGTTCCCCGCGCTAAAAATCAGCGCCTGCATGAAACCCTTCTGTGAGGGCAACCACCTAATCCCAGGAGGGGATCTCTGGTGCTGGTGCAGTGCTGCTGGCACTGAGTGTGACACTGTGACACATCCCTGTGTCCCAGAATAACAACGAGATTGCCATCCTGTCCAACGAGCACGGCTCCTACCGCTACACCGAGTTCCTCACGGGCCTGGGGAAGCTCATCGAGCTCAAGGACTGCCAGCCAGATAAGATCTACCTGGGGGGCCTGGATGTGTGTGGGGAGGATGGACAGTTCACCTACTGCTGGCACGATGACATCATGCAAGGTGAGCTGGAAGGGTGGTTTGTGTCTTCTCACCTCAACTGACCTGCCTTCCACACTGGTTCCTTCCCAGGGAGGTAGTGAGGAGTCCTGGGCTCTGATCCCCTCCTGTTCTGTCTGAGAGCTCTGCAAGCCATGTGATAAAGTTCAGACCCATAGTGGTTTTATGTTGGTCAATTTCTGTTTTCTAAATTTAGTATAGTAGTTTGAGTGTTTTTTAGAATTACCCACTCATGGGATCACAACTTCTCATAAGATTAATATTCACTTAGTACATCACAAATACTTTTGTTTTAAATCCACAATCTGAACAATCATCTCCCCAGTCTATATTTTCTACTATTTAAATGGATATTTTAATATATTACAGTTTATTACTATGGCTCATAAAAGACTTTCAGCCTAAAAACATACCTGCCTTACTTAAAAAAAAACCATCACACCAGTTTGATAATGATCTACTCTGTAAAACAGTCTGCTCTGTGAAAAGATCTGCTTTGAAAATCTGTGAAATGATCAGCTCTTTGAAGGTTGGCAGGGTTTGGTTTAGGGGTTTAGCTGGCTGTCCCCAGCTGCTGTAAAAGCTGTTCACTGAGGGTGGTGTCAGTATTGCTGTGTTTCTCTGAAGAGCAGTTCAGAGCAGGGGGTGGCACTGCTGCTGCCATGGCTCGTGTCACTGCAGTGCCCCCAGCTCCTGCAGCACCCAGCAGTGTAGAAATCATCCAGGATCCAGCAGGATATGCTGAACTTCCCAAATTTTTCTGGGAAAAAATTTGTGAGTCCTGATTCAAGCTCTTCTGCCTCTTTCCTCCCTAACCCAGGGTCTCTTCCCTGTGCTGCTGTGATCCTCCCCACTGGCTGCTGCGCTCCAGGGACCCTTGGAGCATCCAGTGGGACTGGATTCAGCTGTCACAAACAGGGACAAACCTACTGGGGAAGCACAGTTTATATTTTTATTACTGGCATGTGACCATTGCTGCTTTCCCAGCCCAGCCTAAGGATCTCTGTGTTCCCTCTCCAGCCATTTTCCACATTGCTACTCTGATGCCCACAAAGGATTTGGATAAATACCGCTGTGACAAGAAGAGGCACCTGGGGAATGATTTTGTTTCCATCATTTACAATGATTCTGGAGAGGATTTTAAACTGGGCACAATAAAGGTAGGGGATTTCCCTCGTGGGTGTGTTACAGCAGGAGCACAGGGTTGTAAACTTCATGTGTGTGGGTGTTACCCTAAAAACTGTGTGGGGATTATGGGGGGAGCTCTTGGCTGTGATGGGTTCAGTGGTGTGTGTTTATGGCATTCACAAACCACAGTGCTGCCAGGGAAATGTTTCTGACTCTTTCATTGGCTTCTCCTTAGGGGCAGTTCAATTTTGTGCACGTGATCATCACCCCCCTGGACTATGACTGTAACCTGGTGACTCTGCAGTGTCGGAAAGGTGGGAATTCCTCAGCTTTGCTGTGCTGGGGCTTTGTGTTTCAAAAGTTCAAACTTCTAAGGAGATACTCTCTGGAACCAGTTTGCCCAGTTACATCTGGGTTTGCCCTGCTCCTGTACTTCCTGTGGATTGCTCAAGTTGTGTTCAAGCTCAGGACCCAGTGCCAGCAGCAGGGCAGATCCCTCCTTCCAACAGCTGCTTGGGAATGCTGGAGGACATGGAGGGTCCAGCAGTGCCAGTGCAGGTGTTTTACCAAAGGGGCTCTTCTGGGTGTTTTTGGCTCACACTTTGGTTCATGTGAGAGCCCAGCAGGCTCTCCTCAAACTTTTCTGGAGCAGCCAGAATTTGGGAGCCAGTTGTTAAACTGCAGAGCAGGTTCTTGTTAGCATGGGAACTGTGGAGCTTTTGGGGGCTTGGTTGATAAAATTTCTCGGGTTTATTTGACTTAAATATTTAGTTACTGGCAACCTTTTGTTTCTTCTTAACTGTCTTACCAGAATTTTTTTCTTATTCTCTTAAACTAAAGACATGGAGGGCCTGGTGGACACGAGTGTTGCCAAGATCATCTCTGACAAGAACCTGCCCTTCGTGGCCCGTCAGATGGCCCTGCATGCCAACGTGAGTACCCCCAGCTCCCTGAGCTTCCAGCTGCTGCCTTGGCCCATCACCAGCTTCCAAGGAAACAGGCAGGGCCTGCTAAAGCAAAGAAACAACTTTTCTACTTTACCTTGAAGCCAGAGTTGGCACCAGAACAGTCCTAACTCAGAGCTGCATTGCAGTTTCTGTCAAACTGCACTGAAAAAATTGATTAATTTTATTGTTGTGGTTATGTTAATGTGGCTCCACTCTTTCCCTGCTTCTCCCCACCCTTCCCAACCCAGATGGCTTCCCAGGTCCACCACAGCAGATCCAACCCCACGGACACCTACCCCTCCAAATGGATCGCGAGGCTGCGCCACATCAAGAGGCTCCGGCACCGGGTGAGTGCAGCTGCTCTGAGGGGCAGAACTGGGCTTGGCTGAGACTGGGGCAGGTAAAACCAGCTGTCAGAAGTTGCTGAGTGAGAAGAGGGCTGTGTGTACAGAGGTTAAAATTCAGCTGGGCATGGAATCACAGTTTGGCTTGGAAGGGACCTTAAGGATCATCCAGTTGTGTTGTGGGCAGTAAGGGCTTTGGGAAGCTTAATCCTGGAATCCCAGAATCACTGATATTGGAAAAACCCTCCCAGACCATTGAGTCCAAGTTGTGCCTGATGCCCACCTTGTCCCCAGCCCAGAGCACTGAATGCCACCTCCAGGAATTCCTTGGACACTGCCAGGGACGGGGGCTCCAAACCTCCCTGGGCAGCCCCTTCAGTGCCTGGCTGCCCTTTCCATGGAGAAATTCCTCCTGATGTCCAATACCTGGACACAGAGGGGCACCTCCACTCTGCCCTGTCCAGATGGAGATTCAGAAGAGTTTTGGAGAGAATGGAGCTCACCTGCTCTCCGTTGCCTTTCAGCTCCGTGAAGAGACACAGTACCAGAGCCCTGGCCTTCCCCTGCAGCTGCACCCCTCTGCCCCCACCAAACCCCCTCCCCAGATCCCCCAGGACCCCCCTCCCACCTACGAGACGGGGCAGAGGAAGAGGCTGATCTCCTCCGTGGACGACTTCACCGAGTTCGTGTAGGGCCGGGCTCGGGGTGTCCCTGCTGGGACACTGAGGCCATGGAATTGTGTTCCCTGCCTGCTGATCCCTGCATGGACACAGGGATTGGGAGGCCCAGCCTGGCTGCTCCTTGCATGTGGACTTGGCACTGAACCTGCCAGGAGCTTTGGGTGCCCCTGAGGACGACACTGGATTCCCAGCAGAAGCTCCCAGAGGACCAACCCACCGCGTTTGGTTTGATTTGAGCTATTTCAAAGGTTCTCTGTTGGGAACTCCCCTGCAGAACCTTTCTTTGGACTCCTTCCACACCAGCTCCTGGTGGAAGCAGACAAAGGATGATATTCTGCAGATCCTCACTTGAAGGTACAGGAATTGTGGGATTTTTGAGGACTTATTGGGAATGAAATATGAAGTATTGAAAATCCAGTTGCTATTTCTGAGCACCCTAGAATCCCAGCTCCTCCCTGAACCGTGAGGCTGTCAGCACTTGGACTCTTCAGGCTCTAATTCTGCCAGCTCTAGAAAGAGTTAATTTGGGTTTTCTCCTGCCCAAAACACTGCTTACGTTCCCAAGGTTTGTCTTTATTTTGGCCATCTGCAGAACTTCCCTGGTTGCAGGAATGCTGGGATGTCTCATCCTTCCCATGCACCAGATAAATCCCTTTTTAACTGCTGACAAGTCTTGGGGCATCATCTCCCCATGAGTTTTGCTTATTCCCTGACAGGGAGGCTCTCAGGGGAGACTGAAGCAGTTCAGTTGGAGCTGCCAGGGCAGGTGGGCACAGCTGGAATGGGATTTGCAGCCCATCCTGAGGCAAGGAGGGCACCAGACACTACACCACCCAACTGGGAGGCACCTCGTAAGCTGGACTATACTGTGAGAACTTCATCTCCTGCTTTGTCCATGAGTGGGAAGCATGGATTGGGGAATGGCTGCCAGCAGGAGATGAAGACAAGTGCAATGTGCACGTGGGACTGTGAAGGGACAGGTGAGGGGACAAAGGACAGCCCTCACCTGTGCAGGCGTGTGGGAACACCAAGTGTCCGTTGTGTTTGAGTGTTTATGAGTCATAAAGGAAATAAAATATTTGTCCGATCAATGTATTCTTGATGTCCTTGGAAAGTTCAAACTCTTTCCCAATCATGTAAATCCTTCCTCCGATCCTGGTTTAACTTCCCAACCTGTGTTGCTCGTGGAACTACCCCCCACCCCTCCAGTGCTGGATTCCTGGCTGTGTTCCAGTCCCTGGACTGGGATATTCCCTGGGGATATTCCCTCTCTGTTGGGAGGGGACTTATCTTGTCAGCTTTGTCCTTGTGCCACCCCCAGTGACCACAGGTGAGCTCATTCATTAACACCAGCCCTGATAGGCTGGAGGATTTAAGAAAGTGTCTTGTGCTATGCAGGAGACTTTATTAAAATTATGGATGCAGAGAGAATGAGGGTGGGGTGGAGAGGAGTGTCTGGAGCAGGACAAAACCACCTGAGCCAGGTTTTAGCAGTCAGTGTTTATTTGACTTTGTCACTTTGTAAGAAACATCCCCACAGTTACAAAATACACCATTTTTGTTTGCAGTGAAATGCTGACCAGACAGGAACTGTTGGCATTTTGGTCACAATCATTGTTCTTAAAAAAAAAAAAAATTAGAAAAAATAAGGCACTTACAGAAGTCCCTCCCTCTCCCTTGGAATGAATAGATGGGGGTTCCATTTTTCATTTAAGCAGCTTGATCCTGATACATCATTGTGAGATTCAAGGCAATAAATAAATCACCATCTCTTGGTGACTACAGGCACAAAAATATACATTCAGGGGGATTCATGGGCTTTGAGTCAAGTTTATTGCTGTGAGGGTGTAACTCCATGACTGAATCCCTCTGGCTGGGACATGGAGGGGACCCTGGGACGCTGCTGGAGCTGGCACAGGAGCTGCTGCACTGAGAACTGTGAGTGCTGGAAGCTGTGGGTGCTGCCCACCACGCAGGGCTGGGCTTTTCAAGGGAACTGTGGGTGGCAGAGCTGCTCTCCATACTTCAGGGAAGTAGGGCAGTTGTCTGATCCCGTTTCTGCTCCTCTGGGATCAGAGGGAGCACTTGGGAAAGTCACACGCACCAAGTCACACTCACACACACTCAGGGCAAGGAACAGGCACCTGGGAACAAAAATCCAGCTGGATTTGGGGAGCAGCTTTGTTCCAGCTGCCCCTTAGCTTAGGAATGGCTGCTCAAAAACATTTGGGGGCCTGCTGGCCCCTCCTGCCTCTGTCTCCTATCCTTCTACTCCAAACCTCATCTAACAAGGATAATCCAGCTGAGAACTGACCTCCATCAGGAACTGAACTTTTTGCCTCTTCAAGAGACTTCCAAGACCTGCTTGGTTCATTTGGGACATTTCAATCACTGAACATTCCCACAGAGCCCTTGGGATGGCTGGATTTACCTCCCTGGTTCTCCACACAGGTGAGAGGGGCTGTGCCAGGGCAGGTGTGTGGGGAAAGGAACTTTGGAGCTGCAGGACTCCAGCCCTGAGGACAACCCAGGTCTCTGGGACACCTCACCACTGCTTCTCTTACTGCCTTGGTTTGGGGACATGACACTGACACTGTCCCTGTCACCAAAAAGGAGTCATGGACATGTGCCAGAGCTGAGCCTGGTGCTGTGCTGCCTGGGAAGTTAAAGAAACAAAAAAATCCAAGGCAAATAGTTTTCTATTTTGGCTTGAAAACCAGTTTTTTTTCTGAGCACAAAGCTGACCAGCACCTGGCCCCACCCCCAGGCTCCAGCTGCCGGTTCTGCCTGCTCCAGGCACCTCCCTGTCCCTTTCCTGCCCTCTGGGCCCTTCTCTGCCTTCTCCCACCCTGTCCTGGTAACCAGGATTGCCTTTCTCCCCTCTGCACTCTGCGCCCTCTGCTCTTCCAACACCTCCACACTGACCAAGCACCACCTCACCTGTCTTCTCCTGCCCTCATCCCTCTGCAACCTTTCCACAACATCTGTCCTGCATGGCCCCTGAGTTTTCCAAAGGTAACTTAGACCTGTCCCAAAGGCATCCCAGAGCAGCCAGTGTCCCGCTGCAGCCACCCTGACTCACAAGGGGCCAAGGAGGCACATGGGTGCTGGAATGAAATCTTTACAAGTATTTAACACAGCTGGGGGCTGCAGGGGAGGCTCAGGAGGGGATGGAGCAGTGGAAGTGTTTTAGGAGCCCCCCCTCTCCACCTGGAAAAGTCTTCCCTGCCCTGGGAAGGTGCTTCCAGGCCCACCAGCAACAGAGGCAGCTGAACCCCAGACCCCTGCCCTGCAGCTCTGCCCCCCTCAGCCTCGCCTTCCACCCTCTCACCTGTCCAAAGCATGGAGCAGGTTCTGGAACACACAGAGCAACCCACTGGGGGCTTTTCCCTATCTGCCTGTGGCCACTGCCCCGAGCCAGCCCAGGAGAGCACACACACCACACACACAGACACCCAATCCTTATATACACGGGACATTCCCAGGAAGAAGCACTTAATACATCCTTTAAATAACTCTGACAATAGTGTTCTGTCTCCTATCTACATGTTTCAAACACGGTACCGATGCTATGAAAATATAGCAAACATACAAAAATATATACATTAAAAAACCAAACAAACCCCGTATAAATTACTTACAATAGCCATAAAGTGAAATGGGGCTGAGGAGGGGAAGGCAGCCCCTGGGAGGGCTTCAGGCACCCCCAGGCTGTGATCTGGGGGGCCCCATGGCACAGGCCAGCTGTAGCCCAGCAGCTGTAGCCCAGCACATGGTGAATCCCAGGTGGCGGGACTGGAGGGATCCCAAAAAAAGCTCCCTCAGGGCTTCACCTGCCTCCTTTGTGCTCAGGGAAGGTGCTGGCACTGCTGCCCGAGCTGGGGCTGCACTCCCCCTCCTCCCTGCCCATTTCAGTTTATGATTTAAACAAACAAAATACTGCTTTTGTGATATATTATCCCGTTCTTAGCTCGCACGTGTCACTGGTAGCCGAGGAAAGCCTTGTTTAAAGTGCTGGGCAGTACATAGGAGAACAAGTAAACCAAAATAAAATACATATACTCAGGGCAATACATTCCTTGGGTTAGAGAAGCCAAGCAGCCAGCGGCGCCTGCACCCCGGGGCCACGGCGGGGGGACAGGGCGGGTGGGGACCACAGTGACACCAGCACGTTGGGAACCCCACACTGGGAGTTGGGAATCCCACGCCAGGAGGGGGCTGAGGCAGCCCAGGGGGGGGGGTCTCTAGTCCCCAGCTCGCTGCAATGTCCTTTGTTTTAAATATTGGATTTCTTTAAATACAAATAATAGTACCAATTTCTGGAAGATAAAAGTAGCCAATACTGGAAATTAACTGCTCTGGGTGTAGATAGCATTTCTCTATATATCTATTTATGCTTAAAAAACAAGGTGGGTTAAATACCTTCTCGAAAGCTGTCGCTTTCCTCCACAGTGCGTCTGGTCGACAAAAAAATCCAAGACTTGGTTCAAACCTTCAAGGCCTAGGGCTCTTCTCTCCCTTTCCCATCCGGCACAGCCAGCAGGGAAGGGGGGGAGGTTTGTCCCGTCCCCTGTGCCCGCCCCAGTCCCACCTGCGGGGCTGTTGAACACCCACAGCTGCTCCCTGTGAGCCAACGGGGATCTCCTGCACCTGCTCATCCCCGGGGAAAGGCTCGGCCTTCTCCCCTTCCATCTTTTAACACTGGAATGCTCCCGTGGGGCCGTTTCTGGAGGGCCGGTGGCCGTGCCAGCGGCGTGGCCGGAGAGCCCCTGTGCCCGGCTGGCCCAGCCGCCGCGGCAGCTCCGGGCGGGCACAGCCCACCCACCCTGGGCAAATCGCTCCTGCAGCCCCTTTACTTGACCGTGGGGTGCACCCGGTTCTTGGCCCGCAGGGGCCGTTTCCTCCTGGCCGCGCAGGGTTTGCCCGCTGACCCCGCGGCCGCGCTGACCCCACCGCTGGCCCGCAGCAAACGGCGGGGCACCGAGCCCCGCTGGGACTCTCCAGCACAGCGCGGGGACAGCGGCTCCGGCTCCGACACCTCCGGGGACGGGCCTCGCTCCGAGCTGCCCGAGCAGCCCCGGCCCGGGCCCCCCTCGGGTCCGCGGTGCCTCCTGCGGGCGCGGCGGCTGCGGGAGAACTCGAGCAGGTGCTCGATGCGGGACACGTCCTCCGTCACCCGATTGACGCGGTCGAACTGCGCCAGCAGCATCTCGAAGAGCGAGAGGAGGCGCTGGATGTCCGCGTCCACCTCCAGGCTGTCGCGGGCGCTCAGCACCAGGCTCAGCCCGTCCAGCTGGCTGGAGGACGTGGAGGCTCTGGAGCTGTCGGAGGCGGCGCTGGGAGTGGGGCCTCGGAAGGATTTGGAGTCGCTGGAGTCTCGGGAGGGCAGCGGCTCCATCCCCTCGAACCTCACTTTGTGCCGGAACTGGGAGGGAGGAGGAGAAAGGGGCAGGGTTAGGGCAGGAGCTGGGAAATGGGGACACTCCAAGCAGTTCCCTGGAGTGACAGGAATGGGCTGGATCCCAGACAAAGCCACGTGGGACTGTCGGGCTGAGAACGGGCAGCTGATGCCTGTACAGTTCCCCCGTCTCTCCTGGACTCCCAGGGCTGGCCACTGCTCCAGCCCTCACCTGCCAGAGAGGAACGCAGCTGCAGGAAGGAGCCAGAGGCAGGGCAAGGCTAAGGATGGTGGATGCCGCTCTGTGCCCCCTTCTCCACAGAGCCCCCAGGCTGCCCTCACCTCCTTGGCTTTGCTGAAGCCCATCCACATCTTGAGCCTGCGCACGAACAGCTCGACCATCTCGTAGTCCTGGGGCTCGAAGGCGGGCCGGTAGAGCTCGAAGCGCATCTCACGGTAGCTGTGGATCAGCACCGCCGCCAGCAGCCGCAGCACAATCCACACCTCCAGCACGATGTAGCTGCTGCAGAAGAGGCAGTAGAGCCCCGAGGCCTCGGGCAGGCAGGGCCGCAGGCTGACACTGCCCCGCAGAAGGGCCAGCAGCAGCAGGAGGCTGCTGCCCACGCTGCGGAAGGACTCGGAGGAGGAGGAGAAGAGCTGCGGAGGGACAGATGTGATGAGAAGGGAGCAGCAGCAAAGTGTTTCCCTGACCCTCAGTATCCCCTCCCACAGGGACCCTGAGGGGTGGCCCACATATGGGCTGGGACAGGGACAACCCCTGGCCAAAGGTGCGGGTGGCAGGATGGGCACAGAGTGACCAGGGGACCCAGGGGCTTTGCTCATGTCATGCCAGGGTGAGGAAGAGGGGCAGCAGGACCACCAGCAGCCCCTCTGTGAGGGAGGGGAGCAGGGGTGATTACCAGGAAGCCGAGCTGGGCATATGCCAGCAGGAGGAGGGCGAAGGCCACCCCTGCAGCCATCAGCTCCTTCATGGACTTCTGGAAGGTCTTCCCGAACACTGACCACTGCCGGACAAAGCGCAGCTGCTGGGCAGCCTGCGGGGGAAGAGGAGGGAGTTACAGACACACCCCCAGCCCAGGAAGGGTCAAGTGAGAAACCCAAACCCCAGCAGAGCACAAACACCCCAGTCTGCAGGTTCCTTGCAGACAGAATCATCCCATCAGCCACACCTGGCTGAATTCCCCAAGGGAACTGAGGGCTCAGAGCCCTCACAGACCCAAAGGGCACAGCAGAGACACACATGGCCTCCCTGTCACCCCCTCTGCCCTGGCAGGGCTGTGCAGAGGTGACAAGCACAGGAAGGCTAAAGCACCCACCACCCACGTGCTGCTCCCCCAGCCCACCCATACCTGCACGGTCAGGAGGAAGAGGAGGGACGCGGCCAGGCTGCTGAAGATGGAGCTCAGCAAGGCCACCTGGTAGAAGTTGGTGAAGCCCCTGCGGTTGCTGAGGTACCTGAGCCACTGCTGGTCAGCCAGGGTGGCCTGGCTGAGGTGCACTAGCACTGTGCACGTGGTCAGCAGGATGAAAACCCACTGGCTGTAGTTGCCCCACAGGGTGAAATAGGCTCTGCCTTCCTTCTTGATGGCCAGAGACTCCGATACCACGAAGTAAACCACAAACAGCATGAGGAAAACCTGGGGGAGGAGCAGAGAGGTTACCAGGAGAGGTTATGGAGAGATTACCAGGAGAAGAGGAATGGAGAAGTTATCAGGAGATGAGAGGACAAGCCTTGACTGCTGTTCTGCACTGGGGGACCCCAGGACAGCAAAATCCCTCCAAACCTGGCCAAGTTCCACCACTGCACATCTGGAGCACCTCCTGCATCCTGCCCTGCCTTCCTGGCTCATCCAGCACCCCAATCCCACCTGAAGCTCCCTAATGCCCCTGTGAGAGGGTGGCAGCGCCCAGGGGCTAAAGGCTCTGCTGACAGCACACCCAGGCAGGGCGACAGATGTGGGGACAAGGTGGCCTCAGGCAGAGCAGCCTGGGTGAGGGTCCCCAGAGACCCCCATGCATGCAGAGGGGTGCAGGGGAGGCCCCACACTGACCATCATGAGGAGCTGCAGGGTGACCCCTGCACTGAGGCGCAGCAGGGGGAAGGGGCTGATGGTGACAGCGGCGATGGCCTGGCCAGCCCCGGGGAACTCCAGGCGCAGGGTGACAGCCACGTGCAGGTCCACACTGGGGTTGTACTGCAGCAGCTCCACAAACACTGCCCGGCTCCTGCAGGGGGACAGCAGCAGCTCAGGGGCTGGGACAACACCAGCTCTGGGGCCACTGTCAGGTGGAACATGGATCCTGTGCCCCCTGTGACACTCCAGCAGCCCCCCTGAGGAGCCCAGGGGACAGCAGGACACTCCCTCTGCCCCTGCCACACTCACATGTTGTCAATCCACGTGTGCTGCTGCAGGAATTCCAGCTGAGTCTGGCTCTCCTCCAGGGAAGGGCCCAGCTCCTGCACGTATCCGCTGCTGTCGTAGAAGGAGATGTAGCCCCAGTACCAGATCCTGCAGAGAAAGAGAGGCCGTGGGTGAGGCTGAAGGACACTGGCTGCTCTCCTACATGGCAGGCCAGGATCAAGTGTGCAGATGCAGATCCTGCCCCTCAGGACTTATTTCACAGGACAGATTACAGGGGTGCATTGATGCACCTCAGTGTTCCCAACCTCAGAACAACCCAAGCCCTGTGGTGACCCAGATTTGCAAGGAGGTGCCTCTGGGGACAAACCAGAGAGGAAACCAAGTGTGGTTTATGTGTAGGACAACCTCCTGTCACCCCTTTGAGCAGAAATCTGGGGTGCTGGGTTCCCCCGCCCTGTCTGTGCCCTGGAAGGGGCAGAGTTGAACCCTCTGCCCCTGGGCCCCCAGAAGAGCACAACACTGCTGTTCAGGCCATTTGTTATTTCCGTGCCCTTTGCCAGACTCAGGGGCTGAGTTGAGGGCTGGGAATAACCCAGGGTACCTGTAAAGACCTTAAAGAGGTCTGTAAGGGTCCCTGGAGGAGAAGCAGGGGTGGGAGCAGGGGTGGGAGCAGGCAGGGCAGCCCTTACCCTGCCAGGTCAGGTGCTGAGTGTGCCCACGCCGCCGTCCCGTTCCCGGCTGTGCTCTCCCAGCCCACTCCATAGTCAGCAGTGGCAAAGCTGTGCTGGTCAGTGCAGCTGCTCTGGGCACTGCCCAGGCCCTGCAGGATGTCCTGGGCACTCTGCTGGCACTCAGCTGCAATGAGACCACCCTGTGAGCCCAGCACGGAGCTCACCTTCCCTCCCAACCGCTTCACACTCATCCCCATGCATGCACCAGGGTGAGGAAATGGGTATACACAAGTTAGGGATTGAGAAAAGGATGGATATTAATAATAAAAATAAAGAGCTGTCCAATTTAGGAGTCATGATATATCCATGCCACCAGGTCAGAGTGGATTAGCTGCAGAGACATCCCAGCTTGGGTAGCTGTGGACAAGCATTCTGGTCCCTGGATATACATCACTGGCTTCAAACTGCCAGAGGGTAGGATTAGATGGAATATTGGGAAGGAATCTTCCCTGGGAGGGTGGGCAGGCCCTGGCACAGGGTGTCCAGAGAAGCTGTGGCTACCCCTGGATCCCTGGCAGTGTCCAAGGCCAGGCTGGACAGGGCTTGGAGCAGCCTGGGACAGTGGAAGGTGCCTCTGGATGGACTTTGAGGTCCCTCCCAGCCCAAACCCTTCCAGGATTCCACAATCCACTGCCCCAGTTCATCTCTGCAGAGCAGAACCACTGCCTCCCCAACCTGTGCTGCCTCCCCTCAGCTCCAGCTGCACGCAGAGCTGCCCATTTCATCCCTCCAGGACTGTCACCTCCCACTGTGACAGCAGAGCCCCTGTCCCTGCCCTCCCTCCTACCTCCCCGCAGGCGGAGCTGGCGCAGCCGGGCTGTGCCCAGCGTGGTGCTGTGGCTCTCCTGGCCAGAGCCATTGTTGTACAGGTAAGGGAGGAACACCTGAGACATCCACAGCCAGAACTGATCCGACCTGCAGGGGGGAAGGTGTGAGATTGGTGAGTCAAAATTCCAGAGACTTTGGAGCATGAACAAACCACACTGATGGGCACGGAGAGCCAAGGGATTTGCAGTGAGACACCCTCAGCCCAGAGATCCCCAGTGCCACACTGGGCTGCTGGAAGCTCCCAGGGCTGTGGAAAATCAGCTGGGAAAATTCAATCCAGTAAAACTCATGTGCAGAGCGAGGAAAGGCAGACTCTGGACAAGATGTCATTTCTGGCTCTCATGACCCTGTTCATGGCTACAACTTGTGGCTGTAAATTCTGGAGACCGAGAAAACTTTTCCTTTAGAGCAGCTCCAGAAAGATCAACATCAGCTCCCACAGCCCCTTCCCACTGGGGAAATCATTAAACCTCAGAGAAATTAAAACTCTCAATCCCCAGAGGCCCCTCTGCTCTCCATGGGAGCAGCAGAACCACAGAGACAAACAGCACCTGCTCGCTGCTGTGCAATACCCAGCCCCACCTGGGCACCAAGGAACCTCTTATGGGACAGACTGTGGAGCACAAGCCCAAGAGACAACTCCCCTGGCCCCCCCAGGGGCTGGCAGGTACCTCTTGATGAGCAGGAAGTCGTTGCTGCCCAGCTGCTGTTTGATGGAGCTCTGCAGGAGGAAGGCCCGGCTGGTGCGGGAGGCATCGCCATAGTTGGTGAGCAGCACCACCAGCAAGAACATCATGTAGATGAGGAAATTCTGGGAAGCAAAGAGTAAAAATGGGATTGGCATGGAAGGGCTGGATCCCAATCCTGCAGCAGAGCAGTGCTTTCCACGGCCATGCAATAGGATCAGACCTAGAGATTGAGAAACTGAGGCAGAAGCTGGAGCCAAACACTCAGGGGATCCCAGCTGGACTGGGAGGACCCACACTCAGCTGTGTCTGAGCCCTGGGCACCAGGCAGCAGGAGATGTCCCACCTTGAGCATCCTGTGCAGCAGTTTGACCTTCCTGGCCTCCTCCTTGGCCTGGAAGAGGGCAAACCCCTGCGGGGGCCGGACTTTGCTGATCCTCTCGGACACATGCTCCACACAGGGCTGCTCCACCAAGGTGTCATCCTCCTCTGGGTGCAGCCTCTTGGCAACCAGGGAGAAGTAGAGGGCTTCCAGCAGCACCTGGGGCACAGGGAGAGTGCTGAGCCTGCAGGGAGCTGTGTCACCTCAGCATTCCAGCAGCAGCTCCCGTGGGCTCCTTGGCACAGCCAGCACGGCACAGCTCCTACCTGGACCTTCAAAACCAAATGCCACCAGCCCTGCCACCAGCCCTGCCTCTCCTACTGCTGGTGGTGTCCACATCCTGCCCTTCCTGAGGGCTATGGGGATGGGAGAGACCATTCAGTGCCCACAGTGTCCACTCTGACCTGATTTCTTTGTGGAAGGGGCTGTCAAGCACTGGAAGGGGCTGCCCAGGGCAGTGGTGGATTCACCATGCCTGGAAGTGTTCAAAACCCAGGGATGTGGCAGCTGGGGACATGGGCTAGTGGTGAACATCGTGGTGGTGTTTGATAATTTTAAAGGGCTTTTCCAACCTTAACAATTCCACTACTGTCATTAGCAGCTGGACAAGTTAATTCCAGCTGTTAACTCCACGTACAGGTCTGTGCTACTGCACTCGTGCCATGCTCACCTTCAGGGGCTCCCAGACCAGGAACGATGCCAGAAAGCTGAATATCCCTGAGATGAGCCACATGAGGGCCACGCTGGAGGAGAAGCCCACCCCGACCCACACGGAGACGCCGGCAGAGGCAGCAAAGAGCAGGAGGCTGATGCCGTGGGCCAGCAGGGAGCACCAGGGAGGCAGCAGGCGCTTCCTGAACGTCTGGTCTGCAACTGGGAGGAGCAGGAGGAGGAGGGAGAGCAGTGTGAACATCTCTGCAAAAGGTCCCCGTGGGCACAGCAAGGGCTGGGCTCAGCACTCATCCCAGCTGAGAGCCTGCCACCAGTCCTGGGTGAGTTTGGAGGGATCATCCCCAATATTTCTACAACTGGTGGCTGCAGAGAACAGAGCAACTAGGGGAGGAGGCAGCAGAGCCTCCCCAGGGGACACTGCAGGGATTGTCACAGCACAAGTGCTGCCCCCAGGGCTTAATGAGATCCAGGCTCCAAGAGAAGCTGGCAGGAAACAGCAGCGATATGCCGGGCAGGGAGCAGCCCTTCCTAAGGCTCCTTTTCTATTTTATTTCCAATTTGCCCCACTGTGCCTCCAAAGTGCTGCAGTGTGGGATGGGCCCTGTCCCCACACACCCCGGGGGCACAGCCCTGGTACCTGTCCAGGTGGACTTGGCTGATCTGCTCACTTCCCTGGGAGGAGGTGCCACGCTCTGCCCTTTGTCGTTCAGCCTCTGCATCATGACAGTCTCCACCTTCTCCCCAAACACGCTGGACCTGCCAGGACAGGGGGAGCCTGCTGACAGCTGTGCCATCACTGGCTCTGTGCTGAGCAGGCTAGCACCAAGGGGGCTGAGTTCCAGTGCCAGCACTAGTGCTGGGATATCACACACGTCCCCAAGGCACAAACACTGCTCTGTGTCTCATGGACAGGGCCTGACAGTCCCTCCCTTCCCTTGGCCTGCCACTCTGCAGTGGCTGCTGGGCTGCCAGCCCTGGGGGTGGTGGTCAGTGTGCCCAGCAGGGTGTCCTAGGCATGGTAACACAACAGAGATTTGGGCAGAATCTCCTTCTCCCTCCCATCAGTGCCACAAAGTGAGCCCTCATCCCAGCACTGTGCTTGCAGTCCAAAAGTGCTGGAGACACAGCTGTGGCTTTAAGGGATGTCCCAGGTGGCTCCTGGAAGGGTGGCAGTGCCCTCCTGGAGCTGCAGCTGCAGGAGTCATGGCCAGCAGGGACAGAGTGACCCATGAAATCATCCCAGACCCAGCTCAGCTCAGCTGGGTGTGAGGGCAGGGGGTGGGAGGCTCTGGCCCCACAGGGACTCTGCTCCCCAAACACTCACAGGCCTGAGATCAGATCTGTTTCTGCCCTCATGTAGGACCCCAGGTCCTGGGAGATGCCGCTGGCTCCATCCGCCAGGATCTGCCGGATCAGATCCTCATCTGGGAAAGAGAGAGCACAGACAGTGTTGGCAGGAGCTCAGCACCACACCAGGGCACGGCTCAGCCACCTGGTGGAACTGGGGAGGAGGAGGAGAAGGGTCACAGTGATGTCCTTTCCCCTGGGACAGCCCTCCCCTGCTCCCTGTCCCCCTGCTCCTGTCTATCCCAGCTTAGCCACAGTGCTGGGCAGGGAACTGCTGCTTCAGAAGGTCAAGCTCTCTTTGTCCAGCCACTTCCAGAGGCTCAGGGACACACTGTGGCTTTGAAACCAATGAGGATGTGCTGCTTGCTTGCATTGTTCCCAGGGAACACACCTCTCCTGGCTCCCACTCTGCTGGCATCGTGGGATCACCCACCTCAGCCTGATGCCCAGCAGGATTTCTGCCTTCCCAGACTAAAATCCCCACTAAGCACCCACAACCCTCCTCCCCTGCCCTCCAGAGTGCAGTCAGTGGTGATGGCAGCAGCTCTGCTGTTCCACCTCTGCCCTGAGCCAGGGGGGCTCACCTGAGGCTGAGAAGTACCGGGGCTGTCCCTGGTGAATCCCAAGGGACAAAGTGTCCTCCTCGGTGGCCAGCGGGGCCTCCAGCCCCAGGTGGCGGCTGGCCCGGCCTCTCTTCAGCTTCTGGATGGTGTTGCCCATGATGGAGGGGTCACTAAGCAGGTCTGGCCAGCTGAGCAGGGCCTCGCTGGAGGGCCACGGCACCAGGCTGAGGGAAAACGGGAACGGGAGCGGTCAGGAATGAGGTGAGCACAAGGAAAGGAACTGTGTGGGACTGTAGAGGGAAAGAGCTGTGGTAGCCAAGCCCAGCACAGCAAAGCACAGACTCCAGTCCTGCTGGCTCCATCCTCAGGAAGTCACTCACCTCTTGGAGTCCTCCAGGAACAGATCTGTTTTGGTTTGCTCAGAGAAGGCCTGCGGGGAACAGAAAAGTTTCAGGAACATGATGCGGGTTTGTGCCTGGTCAAAGCAGTGGGTTGGGAACATCAGCAGTCACTGAGCTGCTCTTAGCCCTGGGCCCACACCTCCAGGAGCCTGCCCAGCTGAGGGAGGGAAGCAGTTACCTCTGCCTGGAGCCCGGGGAAGGTGGGGAAGGAGCTGTCAAGGATTGAGGAGTCCAGGTAGTTGTCAATCTCCAGGGACTGCTGGTCTGAGTGAGTCACCGTGTGGGTGATGGACACCTGCAGGGCACATGAGGAGGGACAGAGGTGACACTGCCACTGAGACCAGGCACATGCCCATCCTCCACTGCCCCCCAGACACTTGTAGGCACACGTGCCACAACCAGGGCCACCCAGGCTGTCCCAGGTACAAGCCCCCCGCGAGTCTGAAAGCTTTTCCTGTGTGCTCTCAGCAGCATCAGCCACATTTGCTGCTCTTCAGTCCCTGAGCAGCTGGCCGCAATACTTAATGGGGCTGCTAATCGTGCTTAACTAGTCGGTAAATCCTCAGCTAATCCCTGCTCAGCTGCCTCAGCACAGCTCTGCTCAGATGAGCTTGTACCCATGGCAGATATTAGAGAGGTTCCACTGAGCAGCTCCTGGGCTCCTGCCTTGGGCTTTTGGGTGCCTGTCACACTGAAGTCCTGAGGGAGGAAGTGCCTAAACAGCTTCTAAAATCTGCCTTTCAGGTGCCTGGGCACTGACAGAGGCCAGCAGTGATCTGAGCTCAGGGAGGGGGGTAGAAGCTGGGGAAGGGTCTGGCCATGGTGCGGCACAATCGGGCAAGTGCAGAGCCCAGCTGGAGGAGTGAGGTCCCAGGAAAGGCAGAATTCAGCCTCCCAAAAGCAAACCTGGTGGCCTCCCACCCAATCTAAGCAGCCTGCAACCATCCCCCTTCCTTACCTTGCCACGAGCCATCCGGAAGAGAAATAGAATGACCAGGTAGAGAGGGTAAACCACCACACTGGACACCAAGCCAACAGCCACCGTGTCCACACTGACCGGGATCAGGCTGGAAACGGCCACGTTGCTGCAGGGAAGCAAGAGGGACCAGAGACAGGAGTCAGCTGGGGTGGCCAGGCAAGCAAGGAGACACGAGTGCACAACCAGGAATTCCAGATGTGCAGAGGAGGAAATCAGCCTGAAAACCCAAATCTGACAGTCTTTCGTCATCCATTGTCCATGTCCCGGTCCCAGACTCCTTAGAATGGGGAGGGCAGACTGAAGGCACAAGCAAGGAAGCTCCTCCCAGCAGAATGAAGGATGTGTCCTGCCCCAATGGGAGGACAGGAGGGCCATGAGAAGGCTGGGGACACACCTGATGTGGACACTGCCCACGACATCATGGACACACCTGAGGTGGATGCTGCCCACCACACCACACACACCTGAGGCAGACACTGCCCACCATGCCATGGACACACCTGAGTGGACACTCCCCACCACACCATGGACATACCTGAGGTGGACGCTGCCCACCACACCGTACCACACAGCGTTGGCGCAGAGGAAGAGGAAGATGAGGAGGCAGCAGCAGGTGGCCCTCTGGACGCGGGTGAAGCGGGAGCGGGGCGGGCGGTCCCACAGCGACAGCCACACGTGCTTCTCAAAGAAGCCGCGCTGCAGCTCCGCCACAAAGATCCGCCAGAAGCTCCTCAGCTCGCTCTCACCTGGGGACAAAGTGACAGACTCAGGGTGGCTGCACCGCTGTGGGGACCTGGCCACCTCTGTCACAGAAACTCCAGAGTATCCACACTGCACCCACAGGGTCCCTCCTCATGCCGTGCTCCAGGTTTGAGGATGGGTGGCTGGAAAAGCTGCCCAGCAGAAAAGGATCTGGGGGTGACAGGGGCTGAACATGATCCCAGCTGTGTCCAGGTGGGTTAAGAGGCCAATGGCACCTGGATTGTACCAAAACAGTGTGGCCACAACCCCAGGGCAGTGCCCATCCCTTGTGCAGGGCACTGCTGAGGAACCTCCAATCCTGGGGCCAGTTCTGGGAACCTCACAAGAAGAAAGACATGGAGGGGCTGGAGCGTGTCTGGAGAAGGGAACAGAGCTGGGGAAGGGGCTGGAGCACCAGGAGTGGCTGAGGGAGGTGGGAAAGGGGCTCAGCCTGCAGAAAAGGAAGGGCCCAGGCACCAGGGGTGAGAAAGACCCAGAGGATGTGGGGCACTCACTGGCAGCAAACACCTCCCTCTCCACCAGGCCATCGTTATCCTCGCTCTCCACCGACAGCCAGTCATTCACCAGGAAGAAATAGCTCTTGCTGCTCTGCAGGTCCCTCACAATGACGTGCTGCAGGTACCAAGAGGGGCTCAGCCCTGAATGGGGGAGACAAAGGAATTATTTCATGGCACATATTCCCTGTGTGAGCCCATGAAACTGATGGGGCCACATGAGCACCGCCAGTGGGACAGTGACATGGTTGTCATCATGGGTGCTGCATAGTGCCCACAAGGGAAGTGTGACACAGCCAGGTCACCCTGAGGTAACATTTATGGTCACAGTGCACAGCACATGGCATCCTCTGCGTCTGGGGTGGTACCTGGCCAGTCTGTGACGGAGACTCCATGTCCCCCAAAAATGTCACCCCCCACAACATCCCCCTACAATGTCCCCCCAATCCAGCGGTTCACCACGGGCCAGGTCCCCTGTCCAGGTCCAGCATGTGGCCCCTCCAGGTCACACCAGGGAGGGGCCAGGTCCCCTGCCCCTGTCCATGTCCCACCTTTGTTGTCGTGCCAGATGCGGATGCGCCAGATGCTGCCCAGGCTGCGCTCCGTGGCGATCTGGAACACGTCCAGGCTGTTGCGGTGGAAGGCGTTGTCCCCATCCAGGTGTCTGTGGCCACTCTTATTGTCCACCCCGTACAGGGCAATGCCCACATGGGCCGTGGTACCTGCAGGGAAGGAAGGGGCTCCCTCAGGGAAGCCCATCTGAGGTGCAGCTGCTCCCCAGACCTGCCTGTGACAGCTCTATCTACAAACCCAGCCCCCAAAGAGAAGCCAAACTTGGTGCCTGCCCACTGCTGGGAGATTCAGGACAAAGTGACAGATCCTGGAGGACAGCAAAAGGATCCATCCAAAGGGTCATCTGGGCAGGAGAGTGTTGGAAGGGAGGAACAACCTCTGCCTCTGCAACCACAGCCCAGTCAGGGAAGGCAGGATGGAGGAATTTCTCTCTTGGATGGTTCCTTCCAGCAGCAATTGGTTGTCCCACCACAACAGCCAGGGGTGGAGCAGCCTGGGCTAGTGGAGGGTATCCCTGCTCTTGTCAGGAGTTTGGAACCAGAAGGTTTTTGAGGAACCTTCCAACCCAAACTGTTCTCTTGACCTGCCCCGTCATCCCACAGTAAAATCTGGGAATGCTGTGGGAAGCCCTGGACTGAAGCAGCAGCTCAGCTGGGCCCTGTGGGGAGCATTCAGACATGCTGAGGTGAGACTTCAGGTGAACTACAGCTGCCTCCCTGGAAACCAGGCAGGGGAGCAGGCAGTGGGCTCACCTGATCCTCTGCCCCAGCCCGTTTTCACCAGGATCTCGTATTTGTACACCCCGTTCTTGCCGCAGAAGGGAATCACCCCCACGCGGTTCATGTCGATCATGTCCAGCTTGTGCACGATCAGCGCCGCCACCGAGTAGGTGACAAAGCACACAGCACATGTCAGCAGCACGATGTAGTTCAGCCCTGGGCCTGGCGCCTGGAGAAGAGAAAAGTGTTGAAAGGCAACCCCAGGAGGATCCCGTTCCCATTCCCTGCCTCCTCCCTGGCCATGGCCCCGCAGAGCCGGCAGCAGCAGCTGCCAGGAGCTCCCTGCTCCCACTCACGTCACAGGGACACAGCCGGGAAGAGCTGCATGCCCCTGGGAAGCAGGGAGCAGCTGGCAGGTGTGACTCCCTGGGATCAAACAGTGCTGGGTGACAGCTGGGAGGGACCTTTGGCATGTCCCTAAGAGGGGGACACAGTGCAAAGTGTCCAGGCCAGGGACTAAAGCCATCTGCAAAAGTCTGTTTCCAGACACGATTCCTAACCAGGGGACACAGCTTCCCCTGAGCTGTGCCCATCTGCACCTCCCAAAGGCTCCCAGATGCCTGTGCTGGTGCCAGCTCAGACTTGAAACCAACAGGAGTCTATGGCTTTGCTCCAGGTGACAACAACCCATTCTGTGTGTGACAGCACTGTAGTCTCTGCTTTGCTGTACTCACAGGAAAGATGAACTGGACAGAGTTTGGGGGCACAAACAGGCTGGCCCCGAAGGCTGTGAGGTGCTGGGTCAAGCACACAGCCTGGTCTGGCCTGGTCTCCTCCAGGGGCACAATTCCTTCTGTCTTCCAGCGCTTCTCCTGCTCACTGAAGTACTGGCACAGGGACGTGTACAGCCCTAGGGTCACCTCCACTGCCGACCAGCTGAAGTGGTTGGTGATGTTCAGGTAGTATTTCTGGATGGGGTCATCCGTTCTGGAGAAGGGAAAGAGCAAGGAGATGACTCCCCTGCCTCCTGAAGGGACACCAGCCCCATTCTGGTGGAGGTGTGCCCATGGAAAGCTTCCAGCTGCAGGGGCAGGGATGCACTCAAAAAGGAGGAAAAGCCCAGTGAACGTGGTGTAATTTACACCCTTTGGCTGTGCAGACACTCAGGGGCTCCACAGACCACCTGAGCACCACTCACACGCATCCACAGCACAGCCTGAGGCTGACAGGGACTACCAGGGAGGTTTCTCTTACCTGGGAGAGGTGAAGAAGGTGTAGAGCTTGTGGTCACTTCCAGCCAGGGCCTGCAGGCTGATTCTCTTGGAGGCAGAGCAGTTGTACTCGTTGGGCTCGGGCTCATGATGGAGATAGGCCATGATGAAGGGCTCAGGCTCACTGGACAGGTAATGCTCTGTGGGGAGGGGAAGGAACAGAAGGGGCTTTAAAAACCCCTGGGAGACTCAACCTCAGACCTGCTGCCAGCACTGGGGCTCAGGGAAGAAGGAATGCAGGGAGTTGTGGCAGATGATTCTCCCTCAGTGTGCACCTCAGAGGACTCCTGAGCACTGGATACCATTGGGCCTGCCTGGGAGAGGGACTGGACAATGCCTTCCAGGGCTAATGTGGATCAACAGAAGGGCTGAGAAAGGCAAAAGGCTTCTCAGGGCCTGAATCCACAATCAAGGATGACACTGGGCATGGAGATTGTCCAGGACAGCCAGAACCTCAGCCATGCAGTGTGGAACCTGCTGCTGCCACCCAGCATCCCTTCCCACACTGGTTATCCCTCATATCCAGCCCTTCTCTCCCACAAGAAGGACTAACAAAGAGATGGATTTATCTGCCCTACCATTGAGGACTCTGTAGGTGAGCTGAAAGTGCAGTCCTGCTTCCCTGTTGTTACTCTCCATGATCACAATCAGGTTCACAGACGTTCTTGGCTCGATGACTTCAGTGCCAGCCACAAGATTTTCGGGCTCTGTGCTGTTTGAGACCATCACAGTGATGGCTTTTTCAGAGTCCAGGCTCCCGATGGGGATCTGCACCCCGTTGTGTGTCTGGAACTCCATGGAGGCCACCTTGGTGGACACGGTGTAGTTGCTGATGTACCCAAAGGGAAAGGGATTGGAGTCCACCTGGAACATGACTTGGATGACATCCGTCAGGTTGGAAAGGGTGGAGTTGAAGGCCTGGGGGATGGAGAACTGGCAGTTTGGTGTGTTTTCGTAGCAAAGCAAGTTAAAGGGGTCAGACCTCTTGCCTGTGGCCTTAATTTCTCCTCCCACCAGCTCAAGGGGCTCTTCATTCAGCACCCGGGATTTCATGAGGATTCTCATCAGGCTGGAGGACAGGTTGTAGGCTTTGGGAGCCAGCAGCAAATTGTGGGAATCAGCAAGCAGCTCCTGGGGCTTGGATTCTTGTGAAACTGTATTGACAAGGTGGATCAGGTCACCTGCCAGGAGAGCAATGAAGAGGAAGTGGTAAACAGCCCTGGATAACTGCTACAGTCAGGAGAACACCTGACACCTTCCCAAAGCAATCAGACAAGGCTTTCCTTGCTGTCTTCTCACTGTTCTTCTGCAAATGACCTTCCCCACTGGAGCGTTCATAGCCCAGAGCTAAAAGCAAAGCTGTCAGCAGTTCCTGCAGCCTCTCTAATCTACCAGGTTTGGTGAGGAATACTTAATCACAACACACTTGATTTCCCTCCTGTGCAGTGAAGAGAAACAGCTCAGGAAACAGGGAGAGAACGGATAAAATAAACATATGTTCCTAAGCTTTTGCACCATAAAGTGCATGACACTCAGAAAAGAGTGCAGAGGTAACAGGGGGTGCAGAGAAGGTGCCTCTGCTTCCCCCCAGGTCATCCAGGTGGGAATTTCCACACACTGCTCCCAGATACCCCAGTGAGGTTTGACAGCCTCCTTGGACATCAACCAGGAAGTCAAGCATCTGGAAGCCATAGCTGTTACTCACTGTTTACTAAAAAGAGAATCCCCTGGAGTATTAGTGAGCTTATTAGGAGTATTAGTGAGTTAAATTAACAACTGTCAAATTCAAACATCCACAGAGCAGCTGCCAAAGCCAGGACAACCCTGGGAAAAGTGCAGGAAGAAGACAGGGCTGGGATGCCACACTCCAAATGGCAGATGCAATTTCCTAAAAAACTGGGCCAAAGCCCAAATGGCAGAGGAGGGAGCCTGAAAGCTTCCCTCAGGCTGCTTCTGGCCCTGAGCCTGGTGCCCTGTCCCCAGCCCCAGGACAAAGCTCACCTGTGATGTTGAGGATGTTGTCGGCGATGCCGGTCGGTGTCACCGTGCCCTGGGTGGTCTCCCCCTGCAGAATGGTCATCATGGTCTCCAGCTTGTTCAGGGTCCTTGTCAGGCATGACTTGCACACCAGCTCCTTGCTCACCACCTGCAAAGGGACCAGGGTCTGACAGAGCAGGAACACCCCAGGGAAATCACAGCTGGCTCAGTCCTGAGGAAACCTCTTCACTCTGAAAGTGCCCCGTGCTCTGTCCAGCCCTGGGGACAGCAGAGGCTGCCCTGCTCACACTGAGAGTGACCAGCCAACTTGTTGGTGTCTCCAAGACTCTTCCATCTCCCTGTCATGACATTCCAAAGTGCCAGTGTACATGCAGGCAGAGGATGTCTGGCAGAGGATGCTTTTAGGTCAGGAGGAGGAATAAAGGAAGGAAATTGTTGCCCAGAGAAGCTGTGGCTGCTCCATCCCTGGAATTGTTCAAGGCCAGCTTGGACAGGGCTTGGAGCAACCTGATCATTCCAACCCAAGCCATTCCAGGATTCTGTGATTCTAAATTCATGCTCCCTGGTGTGCACTCGTGAGGACCAGGCACATCTCCCCTCTGGGACCACCCACAGAAACCAACCAGGAAGAGCTGGATGGGATTCCTCCATCCCCTCCACGACCTCCAATGGAAGCAGGATTTAGCCCCAAACTGAATCCATTTCAGTGTCCAAACCCTCCTGAAGGCTGTGGGAGGAATCCTGCCACTCAGGCATGATGGATGTCCGTCCCTCTGCTCCCAGATGTGTCCAAGAAACAGAATGTTCCAGCCATGGCCTGGAGCTTCCCTCACTCTCCAGGGCTGGATGGGAGGGACTGAGGCAACACATGGAAGCTGTTACAACCCCATTCCTAGCTCTTATTCATCTTTTTTCTTTTAATCATCATAGGATTCAGCCGTGATTCACCATATGTTTTGGTGAAGAATCAAAACAGCATCTGCAGGTCTTGAATTCCCCCCTTTTCTGCTTTATTTGTAAGCTCTGAGAAGCCAGGACAGACTGTGTGAATTGGAGTCAGGAATCAGGGAGGTGGGGAAGACACTGGGTTATGGGGAGGAACCAACCAAGGGCAGCTCCTACTTAGGGAGGAGAATTGACCAAGAAGTCCAAGATTCCTTTTTTATCCCCCCAGGAGAAACTAACTCTGATTTTTCCTCTCCCTTGTAGATAAAATCAAAAGTCTATCAGCCATGATGGACACTTGTGCAGGAATGTGTGAACTCCACTTGTCTTAGCCACTTGGGAAATTCTGGAATACTGTTTTCCTAAGCTTTTGATTCCAGCCCAGAGCACAAAGTAATCCTGGAATGTCAGCTCCTCCCGTGAAATAAAAATTCTATTTCTAGACCTAAGCTCCCACAGCAAAATCAAGTCACGAGGCAGGAGGAGGTGGGAGAGACAGAAACAAACTGGTCCAGCATGGAATGGGATGTGCTGAATCCCACACCCCCAGGCAGAGGGGAACAGAAAGAAGGGATTTTTGAGGTTTGCAGGCTCAGAAACAGGGAGCAGATCAGGACTCTGTGGGTGGGATGCAGAGCCTGCCCATCACTGACCTGTCTGCAGGGGAAGCACAGCCAGGGCCAAGGTACCTGACCAGTCCCCAAAGCAAAGATTAGGGAGGGTGGGAGGAGGAGCCAGAGCAGCCTGGCCGAGCACCAAAGCACAAGTGCATTACATAACTGGGCTCTCTTCCCTCCTAAATCCACCAGGCACCAGCTCCAGCGCTGGGAACAGGGGCTGCAAACTGCCAGGATCACAGTGCTTCCAGTGAGCAGCAGAACAAAGCAGAGAGGGGTTTCTCACCTTGTAGGGCAGAAACAGGGCTGGGAGGAGTATCAGACCTGGGCACTGGCAACACACAGGACATCACCACAGAAACCCTGATGATGCCAGCAAGTGCCACCTGTCCCTACTGTGTGTGCAGGGAGCCAGGAAAGCACAGCAAGGGCTTGTCATAGTTAAGTGTTGCTTTGATTTTTAGCCTTCTGATTGTTTTTCATTTTTACTGGAGTTTTTCACACTTGTGACAAAAACAAAGACCGATATTTTGTAAACAAAACATTTTTTCTAGAGAGAAAGACAAATTAATGGACTTCTGAGTTTACCACTGGGGTCAGAGGAGTGTTCCTCTCATCCCCCAATCTTTGACCAAACCCCAAAAACTATATAAGTTGAGATCCCCCAAATAAATTTCCCTTTTCTTTTTCATCTCACAACCTGAGGTGTGAGTGTGGTTCTTTTTGTGCCCTCTTGCAACAGTTAATCTATTAGCTAGACAAATAAATGTGGTCATAACAGACCCAACCTCGCTGACCTGGCTTGTTCTAGAAGTCCCTAGGTGAATGGGAGAGCTCGTGCAGACACCTCAACAAATCACAGCCAGTCCAGAGAGCAGACACATCACTGGTCAAGGAGCTGGACAGCACTAAGATCCAGACCACGAGTGTCTAAAACCAGGAGTTTTAAATTTCCTATATAAGGGAGTTCCAAACAATACAACAGGCTGTTTGTCTTATGATCAAGAGGTCTCAAATCATGATTTCTGTCTCCTCATGCACGATCCCCTCACGTTACAGGGACTGAGGAGCACCTGAGCTGCACCTGGAGCCCCAGAGGTGGGGCCAGGGGCCGTACCGTGCACTGTGCCAGGGCAGCTGAGATCTGCTGGATGTCATCCACCGTGTTCACCTTCAGAGAGTTCAGGGTCTCTGTGATGTTGTTGCGGGTCCAGGTGCGGAGCTCGAATTCCTGCCCATCCTCAGGCTCCAGCAGCATGGATCGCTCGTACTGGGGGTGGAAAATAAAACAGGAAGAGCTGAGGAAGGTGGAGTGAAAATAACAGAGTGAAGAGCAGTTTCAGAGGCTGCTGAGCTGAGCTGGAATCATCTGTTCCCTGCACTCCACATCTCCCGGCTCTGCTTTTCCCCAGAGGGATCTAATGAGCTGGTTTTCCAGCAGAACTTCCTCAGTTTCACTTCTGCTCTCCAAGCAATTATCTTAACAGTCTGACACTCAGCAGCTAACTAGTACCTGGAGTGCAGTCCTTATCCACCTAAGCAGGGTGCCTGTTCCCAGGGGGATCATCCCTGCCTGGCTTCCAGGTGTGCAGCAACCTCTTCCTGGGCAGGGAAACAGGAATATAGCCCCAAATTCCTGCCCTGCCTATAGAGATCCTTGTACAAAATCTGGCCCAACAATTCTCCTGGTGATTGCAAGGGCTTCTGGAGGCCCCTCTTGGGCAGAACAAGCTGTGTTACCTCATTTAAGATGGTGATGAGGGCCAGGGAGTACTCAATGACCTGCTGAGGGTCCCCTTGTTTCACCAAGCCCTGGAGCACGGTGTCAGTCTGGTTGTAGAGCCAGTGGGAAAGGCTGGGAAAGCCCTCGGGGAGGCCAATTTCCATGGAGCTGCAAGGAAAGAGGGATCTGGGTGCAGTTCAGACTGGGTGGGGAAGGGAGAGGAGGGGAGGCAGGTGGGTGACCCACAAAGGCAGCACTGCTGCTGCTGCCCTGATGCCCCATTTGCATGAGAAGCACCACGGACCTGCAACCTGGCCCAGCCCTGGGACTCCATGATCCCTGGAGTCTTTCCCACAATTCCATGATTCCATGAAAACAGTTAACCCCTGGGAAAACCTCCCTCTCAAGCAACGATCCACAAAGCCTGGAATGCTCTGTGTGCATTTGTGCTGAGCCTCCCCTCCCTTTCCCACCAACAGCCTCTTCCAGGAGGCAAACCCTTCACCCAGCACCAGGACAACCCTCTGGCCAAGCCACCCGGGATTTGGGAACTGAGGCTGGACACGGTGCTGAGGGACAGCCCAGCCTGCCAGCAGTGTCTTACCTGTTGACAGCCACCACGGTGGCCCCCAGCTGGTCCTGCACCAGCACAGCCACGGACACCTGGAAGCCGCTGTCGTGGAAGCCGGGCGGCAGGAAGGCGCCGTGCTCGGCCCGGCTGCCCTTGTAGACGCAGAACTCGTGGAAGTGGCCGGGGCGGCGGCGAGAGGCCAGCAGGATGTACACCAGCGGCCCCTCGGCGTCCTCCGTGTCCCGCCAGCCTGCAAGGAAACCCCACCGGGCTCGGCCAGGGTCGGGGGGAGCTGCAGACACCGCCCCAAAGGGGCTGGCACTGCTCCTTCCCTCCCCCTGGGGCGTCCCATCCCGCTCAGCCCTTCAGCAGGGATGGGCTTTGGAAAGACCTGGGCTAGGGGGAGGTGTCCCTGGCAAGAGATAAAATGGTCTTTAAAGACCCTTCCAAGTGAAACCATTCCAGGATTCTCTGGTGGTTCTATGGACCTGCCCTTGCTGCTATCCCAGCAAGGGTCCCCCTGCTCTGGCAGACTGTCCCCAGAATGAGGACAGCTCAAGGACTCCATCAGGCTGGATGGGTGCCTTCGCTCTCTCTGAATTTTTGTGATGTTTAGGAGTGTTTGGGTTCTGTAGCATTTAAAGGGATTACGAAAAATTCATGATCAAAATAAGAAGGGGGAATAACTCTGCTGGAACTGGGAACAGCACTGACAAAAGCCACAGCTTCTGTCCAAGCCCTGCAAAGCCTGGCTTTAGACAGAGGCAGTTCACCTCCGGCAGCTGAGCATCTCAGGAACAACTGGGTCCAGGATAAAACCTGCACAAAGGTTTCCCTGGAGCTCCCAGGAATTATGGGGAGTTTCATGGGAGCTGGGCAGTTGGGAAACTCATCATGTGTTTTCCAGTGAGCCCCAGTGAAAGTGCTGGCACTGCCACTGTGTCCTGTGTCTGTCACTTCAGCTTAAAAACAATCACCAAGAGCTGAAATTCCCACCATTCCAAAGAGGATTTGATTCCAGCATTATTCTGGATAGCTCAAAACACACCAAAGTCACAACCACATCACCCTGGCCACGTTTCTGCTGCTTCCCCAGTTTGGTGCCCAGCCCCCCTGGAAACAGCAGGGTCCATCCCCTCCCAGCGTGGCTTCCCGGCACTGTGCACAAACAGCTCTAATCTCTAACACGGATCATTTGGGGAAATCTGGTTTCCAGAGGCACTTAGTCCTTGGCCCAAGGCTACGGGACATGGGCCAGGCCACTTTTCCAAAGCTGGGCTTACTGTTGCTGTCTCTGCAGCTGGTTGGGAAGGTGGCTCTGGAGGGAACATCCCGCCCACACGGCAGAGGTGGCCCCACTGCTTTGTCTTTTGATTCTTCCCACATACTGTGACTCAGTTTTGGGCACCATCTTCTTTTTCCTGCACTGAAATACCCAGTCCCTTCCACAAGAACTGGCCTGGCCTGGATATCACCATTCACCTATTTGAGTTAGGAATTTTTAAACTGCCCGCCCGCTACCGGGAGTTTGAGAGTTCCACAATTCAGGCACACAAAGCTGCCCGTGGTCCAAACCACTGCTGAGCCCAGCCCTGGGGTAGGAGTTTGGGGTGAAGGGAACATCTGTGGGAAGAGCAGCTGGTAATGAAGAGCAGGGGGGGCTGGCAGGTGCTCTCACCTGTACACTCGAAGTGCACCTTGGTCATGAGTGCCCTGAGGGGTCCCTTGGGGGACAGGCGGCAGGACCCCCCCATGGGGGGCTGGTTGGGCAGCAGGTCAATGGAAGCAAAGCCTTCCTCCCCCGTGGTGAGGTCTGTGATGTACAGGGTGAAAGTGTAGCCCTCGCCATCCCTCAGGGCTCCTTGTCTCAGCACCAGGTTCATCCCCGTGTCACCGGTGGACGTGGTTGTTTTGTCCAGGATGAGGGACTTGTTCTTAAAGCTGTGAGCTGCCCACCTCTGCAGGGATGGATAGGGGGAAAGACAACGAGAGGTTTGGTTTGAAGCTGAAGTTATGTCCTTAAAGTGTTTTCAGATTGAGTCTTTTATAAAAAGTAACAGATTTCTAGTGGGAACGTCTGCCAAATTTGCAGTTGATAATTCAGCTTTAGTCTTGTGTGCTACAGCAACAAGAACTGGAACCTTTCCAAAATGTCTGGTGGGAATATTTCCACTGTGAGATCTACTTTAGTTTCTGGGATTACATCACCCTCCAGCAGAATATTTCATAATACAGAGTACAAAACACAGGAAATAAATGAAGGACTGGTGGAGTCTCCACGGGATACCGTGTTTTATGTGCTTCAAGCTGAACGTGGCCTGGGTGGTTACTGTTAATAGCACAAGCCTACAGTTGTGATAACAGGAGAAGCAGTGAGATAACCAGTGAGATAACCACAGAAAATGCCAGGCAAGGACATGCTGGGCTTGCTGAGAGCAACAGGACTTCCAGTTCTGAGACCTGCTTCACTCCACAGGCTGCAGTGGAAGCTGGAATTAGAGGAGGGCACAAGAGGAGAGACTGAACCACCTCTGCTTGAACCACCAGAGTAATGGGCAAAATGCCAACCAGCAGGGAGAAAAACCACTTTACAGATCTCTTACAGGAAAAAAAAAAGTGGCTCTTGTGTGGAAAGACCTGGTAACTCATGGCTTTGGCTTAGAAATTACCTTGAAAAGAACTTTCAAGGACTCGGACAGACCCACCTGCCACTGCCTGTGGCCAAGGATTGCTTCCCCTCCCTGTCTCTACAACCATTTAGGTCCAGGACTTCACTTCTCTTTCCCTTTCCACCCTGACCCCTCTGCCTGCCTCCTTCTCCCAGAGCCCCCCAAAAGTGAAGCAAAGCCTTGTGACTTTACCCCATGCTTGGAGTCGTTGTGACAGTTCTGGCAGGTGCCCTCCAGGTACACGTAGGAGCTCTTGCTGACCTCGTAGACAGACTGAGCCTTGCAGGAAACACACTCCAGGGACACGATGGGGACTCCTCCCCTCTTGATGAACACCTGGGAAGGCAAGAGGCTCCATCAGAAGGTCTGACACCAAAACACAGACATCCAACAGGTAAGGACACACCCCAGCACGTGGTGCTGCAGGGAGGAATTGCTCTGCACCAGCCCAGTCTGTGCTAAGAAACAGCAAGAAGGGATTCCCAAAGGATTTTGGGTCAGATTTAAGCTGCATCTCTGCTCTTACACTGCCCAGTTTTGTCACTGGTTTGCAAGAGTCATTCATCACCAAGCTGGGCCAATCTAGGTCATTCTGGATTGATTTATTTACACTTCTTAACGACATAAATGACTTCTGAAATGTTCCTCTGGTCCCTGGTGCTGAATTCCCAGTAAGCCCTGCTTGTGCTGCCAGGTGGGGATGGAAGAACCACCTTTTCCAGGGAGCAGCACGTTGTTCCAGGCTTTCAGCTGGAATCTAAGTGCACATCTCCAGATATCCACCACACCTTCCTGGCAGAGAACTTGCAAAGCTCTAGAGGCACCAGTGGCTCAGACACAACAGCAGTTGAATTCTGACTCCTGTGCTCTGTCTAAATTCCTTTAATCCCTGAGGAAATGGGCTTGTCCAGATCTGGACTGAGCCCTCTGCCCTGGCATAATGAGTGTTATGAATTCAAAGACAGTAATGAAGACATTGTTTAACATGGCAGACTCTGAAAAGGGGATAAATATTCCCCAGCACTGTGCTGGAGCCCCGTCCATCCCGCCAGCATTTGCAGATTTCCTGCGACACTGCAAGCATTGTTTTGCACTCCTGCATGGAAACCAGATAGTACGGAATGTCCTTGAAAGACTATCAATTTCATTTTTTTTTCTTTTCATCCTGCAGCTCTGGTTTCAAACCCAGGCTTGTAAGAGTTTCCACTTCCAGACTGAGTCCATCTCCAACTGCCAACTGCACCACGATGGATGTTCCTGACGTGAACCCTGCGGGTGCGCTCGGTGTTGGGATTCGTGGGACATAAACAACATGCACTGAAAAAATCCTCCCCTAAAAGAACTTGGAAGGTGAGAAGAGAGGAACTGTTGACAGTAAAATTGAGCCCTGGCTCTTAGGAAGCTCCCTGGGTAAAACGAGGGAAGAGCCTGTGGCATGTGAAGAGCTGGGACTGCTAAAGAGTGGGAAAGGAAGTTTCCTTTCTCCTATAGAAACTTTCTTGGGGAAAGGGACAAATTCTTCTGTTTGAGGGTGGAGAGGCCCTGGCACAGATGCCCAGAGAAGCTGTGGCTGCCCCTGGACCCCTGGAAATGTCCAAGGCCAGGTTGGATGAGGCTTGGAGCAGCCTGGGACAATGGAAGGTGTCCCTGCCCATGGCAGGGGGTGGGACTGGATGATTTTTAAGGTCCTTCCAACCCAACCATCCCATGACTATGTGCCTTAGAGGTGGCTGTGCCAAGCAGAGAAGGTGACAGCTGTGTGTGGTACTTACAGTTTGGTTGGTGGCCTCAGGACTCATCCCTTCCTTCCTGACGGTGAGGTCGAACGTGTACTCCACATCTGCCTCTAATAGAGCTTTGGAAATTGTGACAATTCCTTCCTTGGCACTGAAATTCAGAGAGCACCCTGCAGCCGAGCTCTGCTTGCAAGGAGAAAAGAACTTTCAAACCCTCCTTGGTACGGGTGCACATCGGGTTAGTCCACAGCCAAAACATTCAGGTCCACACAGAGTCACTGTCACAGACCTTGCTGTGCAGTGCCACCACTGGGGTGGGAGAAACAGGCCATGTGTGGACAATAAAACACATTATCCTACTCTTCAGGTTAGTAAACAGTAGTTGGAACGCTTCTGTATTTTATCTGAGTTTCAAATCTGTAGCTTACAGCAATTAATTCTTCATTAAATACCTTACAAACATTGCCAAGCAACACAAAAAGCTCACATTAAACCAAAAGGTCCAATCCCCACACATTTCGTATTTGCTATTTTGAGACAAAGTTAGAAAACGTGACATTATACAAGCAAAAGAGTTCCACATTCAATCAAAAATGCTGCTGAGGTGGATTCCCATCAGTATTTGCCAGACATTCTCCCTTCCCCTTCCCTCAGTGAAGGGTCAGATCACTTCAGCACATGAGGACACTGACCTGCTAGTGACCACAAGCTGTGGTCACTTCACCTCTCCGAAGTCTAACTCTGTCCCCTGATGGCATTAGAGACATTTAACTGTTAATGGGAGAGGGACCAGAGCCCTGAGCTCCTAGCCTGCATCAGCAGCTCCAGAACACCCTCAGTGCATGGAAGCAGCAGCACTGGCATGGGAAATCACAGGCCAAGTGCCAGGGAAGCAGCAATGCCAATGTCTCCCTTCCAGAGTCAGCCCTTCTGCCTTGCCCAGGGACACTGCACTGCACTGCACCATGCCTCACACCAATTTGTGTATCATCATCTTGAGCTGGGAACTGAACCTTTACAACCCCCTCCTTCCAGAGCAGCTATGTTAAAGATGCTCACAAAAGCTTCCCTTGACACCATTTCACCCCAGACAGGTTTGTGGTGAAGCTGGAGCTCCCAAATGGTCATTCTGGCTGGGCAAGGCTGCTCTTACCTTGGAGGAGGATGTGCAGGACCACTCGTACAACAATGGGGTCTGTTCCCCATCATCCAAGTTCGGGTCATAGGATTTCTCCCCATCCAAGATCAAGTCCTGAGTTTTGGACCATACACGGTATGACCCCCCATCAATGATTGGGACCAGCTTGCTGGGGATCACAGTCACATTGGCAAAGATGCTTTTGGACAGCGGGGTGTCTCCAAAGGAGACAATAAACATGAAACAATAGTTCCCAACTTCCAGGCCGAGCCTGGGGATAACCAGCTGGGGCCTATTCACGTCGACGTTCGGCAGCCGGATCCTGCTGGAGTCATCCAAGTTCATGCAGCTGGCTGCTCGGTAGATCTCCCACAGGTGCTCTGTCTGGTACTTGATGCACCCTCGGAGGTCAATCTGTGCCTCCAGGTAGTTCCTCTGGGATCTCTTCATAACCACCTGGGGTGGCAGGGCCAACTCCACCTCGGGCTCCTCGCACTCCAGGACTTTGACGGTGACAGTGAGCTGGGCTATGAAGAAGCTGATGAGATTGGTGGCATTCACCTCCACCAGGTAATCCCCAGGGTTCAGATAAGAATAGTTGGCCATTGCAACCCTGGTGGTTTGAGTGGAAGAGCCATCCCCAAAGCTCCACAAGAACTCAACGCTCCTGCTGCTCGGCACCACCGTGGCCTCAAACAGTGCCGTCCTGTTGACAAAGGCATTGGTGGCACTGAGGGACACTTGGACTATGGGGTCCTGCACCTGGATGGTTCTGGTGATGTTGACACTTCCCAAGTCATTGAAGGCTGTGAGGTGGATCTCCAGCAGTCCTGCAGCTTCTGGAGCATAGGAAACTCTCTCTCCTGACGCAGCAACCACGGCCCGGCCTCGCTCTTTCCAGAGGCAGAATTGCCAGGAGAAGGACACACGGGTGCCGCTGCCCACACGGGCACTGAAGCTCTTCTCCATGCCCGTGGGAATGCCCTCCTCACAGCAGTTCAGCAGCCTGACATCCTGGATGGGCTCCAGGACAGAGATGAGCACCTGGGCGTGGGCAATGCTGATCTGGTTCTGCACAGTCACCGTCACTAGATAATCGCCGCTCTTGGTGAACTCGTGGGTGTACCTGGAGCCATTGAGCACCACGGAGTAGTCCCCACTAATGCTCACCAGGTAACTCACAGAGGTACCTGACACCATCCTGATCTCAAAGGTGACCTGTTCCCCTGGCTCCACCACCTTCTTGCTGGCGACGACTTCCAGACCTTGAATTCTGTCCAGCACAGAGATGTTCCTGCTGGCCAGAGCCCAGCTGATGTCATTGGACGCGTTCAGATGGACCGTGTACAACCCCGCCGTGGGGAACGTCACTGCCACAGACTGGCCACTCAGTGTGCCATTTGGCACCTCCCACAGCCAGGTCACTTCAGTCCCCCTCTGCAGATCCCCCTCAAAGACCACTGTGGAGCCCGAGGAGACGTACCTACAGTCCAGCTCTGCTGTCCCTATGCTCAGCCCCTCGATGACCTCCTCCACACAGACAGAAACAGTGGCATTGGTTGAATTCAGCTTGTTTTCTGCTCCAACGATGACCTCAATCATTCCAGGGCTTTGGAAGGAGTGTATAATAAAGGGTTCAGAGGTGACAGGAGAGGAGCCGTCCTCCAGGTACCACACGTATGTGACACCAGTGCCACTGCTTATGGTGGCACTTATGTTCACAGAGGCATTGACAGCAGCTGGGTTGGGGAAAGCGTAGGGCTTTAGGACACCAAGGCTTTCAATGAACTCCAGTGTCCTGTTAGCAGTGGCACAGCCCAGCATGTTGGTGGCCTTCAGGTAGACAGTGTAGTTCCCAGCTTCCAGGATGCTCAAGGGGAAGGTTTTCCCAGCGAAGGTCTGCACAGTATTGCTGTCCCGTTGGACCACCCAGCTGTAGGAGATGTTTGTGCCCTCTCTCACCACGGCCTGCATATGGAGTGTTTTGTTAGTTGGGAAATACATGTCCTCCACCAGGTCAGTGCTGGCCACCTGCAGGCCCTCGATCTGCTCCAGGACGTAGACATAGATGCTGTCCTGCAGGGAGCTGATCTTGTTCTCAGCCGTGACGATGACGTTGAAGGTGCCCACGGAGCGGAAGGTGTAGGAAATGGTGGAGGAGCCCTGGATGGGGGTGCAGCGATCGCAGAGGATCCACGAGTAGCGGATGGCAGTGCCAGCCACCAGGGTGGCCACGAAGCTCACCGAGCCATTCAGTGGCACCACTGTCCTGCTGGCATTGACCGTCAGGCCAAAGAGCCGCCGCTTCACGGTGATGTCGATGGTGGTCTCGTTGGAGCTCACATCGTTCTGCCCCGTCACTATAATGCTGTAGTGGCCTGTGCTGTTGTAAGAGTGAGTGGCCACTTGGCCAGGCTGGACAGTGCCATCCCCAAAGTCCCAGCAGTAACTCACTTTGGTTCCATTCATGCTGGCAGAGAACAGGTAGATCTGGTTCAGCTCCAGAACATCTGTCCCATTATACTCAATCTTTGCTACCCCAACCGGCTCCTGGACCTCCACAAATGCTGTGTCATTGTTGAAAGAGACATTGTTGGAGACGGTCACTGTGACCAGGAAGACCCCTGTGTTCTTGTAGGTGTAGGTCACTTCAGTCCCACTCGATCTGGTGGACTCATTGTTGCCAAAATCCCAGCGGTAGCGGTACTGGTAGGGAGGCACAGCACTGACCTGGAAGGAGGTCTCTTCCCCGAGCCTCACAAAGTGTTTGGAAGGGAGAAGGGTGACATTGAGGATCTCTGGCTCCACACAGACACTGGTGAAATAGTGGGCCTTGTTAAAGCTGCTGGAGAGGGTCAGAGAGAGAGGAAATGTCCCGCTCCGGGTGAAGTTGTGCATCACCACAGGGTCCCCACTGACTGTGACATTGGATGAGCCGTCTCCAAAAGTCCAGTCAAAGATGTAATCCTCAGGATTCCCCGTCACGTAGGCAGTAAGCTGCACGTCTGGGTGCTCCAGGATGCAAGAATCAGGCTCTATTTTGAGCACTTCCAGGACAAATATCTGGACAGGAACCGCCTGGGAGACAGAGTTCACAGGATTGACAGCTGTGACGTTGACGGTGCAGTTGATGTCCTTTATGTACACGTGTTCTACCATCGGCACCTGACTCCTCAGCACTGTGCCATCCCCCATGTCGAATGTCCAGGTGATGCTGTCCCCAGTCTGTACAGAGGCATTGATGGTGATGGCTGCCCCCAGCTCTGCGGCCTCGTCTGCGGAGACGCGGAGCCCCGTTATCTCCTCGAACACCTGGTAGCACTCCACGGTCCCCACGCTGCTGACGGTGTTGTTGGCTGTCACGGTGACATTGTACACCCCTCTGTGCTGGTAGCTGTAGGTCACTGTGGGCTGGAGCTCTGTGAGCAGGGAGGAGTCGTCCCCGAAGTCCCAGGTGTACACCACGCCATATGGGGACGGCAGGGGAGTGGCTCGGAAGGTGACCGGCCGGCCCACGACCAAAACATCCTCCTCTGTCTCCAGCTTCACATCAATCAGGCAGCTGTGAACATGAACTGGGCTCAGGTGGGTGAGGTTCTCGTACTCGTTGGACACAACAACCATCAGGGCATATTCTCCTGCGTTGGGAGAGAGCAGAACAAGGGTAGGGTGAGGACATGCCTGTCAACAGCTTCTCAGTGCTCTGGTTGGGTGGGGGGTATGACAGGGGCTGCAGGGGACACTCTGCTCCTGTGCTGTGCACACTCTGGGCTGCCCTGCTCCAGCCCAGGGCCAGCAGGAATTGCACCAGGTCATGTGTATGGGGACCAAACACAAGAAAGGAGCCAGTCCAACAGGTAGAGAGAAAAGATTTTCTTCCTGCTCACCCAAAAAACAGACCCTTCCTGCTGCCCACCCCTCCCACCAGCCTGCCCCTCGTCCTTCTGCTGAGACTGCCCAAAAAGAGGCTGAGTGTGGTGGACCTGCTTCTTACAGCATGGCCAAACTTCCCTGGGAAAGAGAGTTAAGAGAGGATGGCAACTGCTGGAACTTCCAGCCACTCTGGCTGTTTGCTCAGGAATCAGGCAGTGATTTCCAAGCCCTGGTTTTTTTGGAAGGTGCCTTGTACACTCCTCATACCAAAAATTGAGCCCCTTCTTCCCCAAAGAAATTTGTTGAGCATACCTGGGTCTTGGTAGATGTGTGAAATGTTGTGCTCAATGACAACCTCATGGACATTGGGATCAGGAGCAAGGAAAGACTTATTGTAGGGAGGTTTGAACAGGTATGTCTCCTGGACACCATCTCCAAAATCCCACCTGGAGAAACAGGCAAACCATGTTACACTGCACAGCAGGAGAATCACAGAGATCCCAGAGGAATCCTGGCTTGTCTTTCAGGTCAGGGCTGGGTTCTCCAAAAAAACCACAGGAAGCAGAATGCCAAGTATCAAAGCAGCAGCTGTGCTGAGAGTAGCACAGCGCTGATAAGAAGAGGAAGAACCCAAATTAAAGTAGTGTTGTAACACTTTAAATGAAAAGGATTTCAGCCTGAATTACAGGTGTGTGACTGACCCCCACTCACAAGGATTTCACATGAACTAGACAGCAGCTGAGAGGGACCAGCTGGACCTGGGAAGGGAAACTGTGCAGGCAACCTAAGACATGTACAGAAAGACCCCAAATTTGGGCAAGCAGCAAAGGACTCACAGGAACAGAGCCTCCACAGCTGAGTCCACGTGAACCCTGGCGCTGAACTCCACGCTGCTGTTCTGGGGCAGCACTGGCAGGGCACCCACCACGGTCAGGTTCCTCATCCTGTTCATCATCTCCACCGTCACGTTGTAGTTGACCGTGAAGTTGCTGACGTGGTTGGAGGCGGTGAGCTGGGAAGGACAGTGGGACAAAGAATGGGTTTGGGATGCCCTTGGAGTGGGGCTTTGCTGGACTGAGAAAGCACCACCAGGCAGGTGAGCAGGTCCAGGCAGAGAGAGTGGGCACATGTTCATCTCTACAGCCAGTCCAAGGAAGGCCTGGTGCTACAGCAAGAAGACAAGGAGAGGAGCTTCTCATCCTGAGGCTCCTCTGGCAGTGCTGCCCCTTTGCCTGCTCCAATGTGCCCTGCAGTTCCAGCTGCTGAACACAGGCACCTGCTGCCACCAAGGGGACAAGAGCCATCCAATTTTCTCAGGAGAGTGGCAGAAAAGTGGCTTCAAGCACAGAGTAGGGATGGGAGCGGGTCATAAAACCAAGCACACCAAGTGCAGCTCCAGGATCCTGGTGTGGTGGGCACAGGGAGGGAGAGCAAGGCTGGACAGAGGGAAAAGGACGCAAGAGACTGAAGAGACATGACAGAAGTAGAACAGAATCCTCAGGATTTTCTAGGCCTGTAACACTGACAGAGCATCTTCACCTTCTCACCTGTAGGAGAGCTGAGCTGCTGGCAGAGGGGTCCTTCAAACCCACTGGAACAGACCTCCTACCCCAGCAGGTAAGAGCAGCTTGTGTCTGGGCTTCTGTGGAAGTGCTGCACTGAACCCAGAGCCCCCCAGGCTAACAGCACCTTGGCAGCTCTGCCAGTGAAAGCAGCCCAGGCCCTCAGCACAGTGCTTCACCCAGCAAATTAGTGCTGCACCCAGCAAATTAGTGCTGCACCAAGCAAATTAGTGCGAGCGTGGCCTCGGGGCTGGGCTGGTGTCTGCTCAGGAGGCCAGGAGTCACCCTGAGAGCAGATCCAGCACCTTGGACCAGAGCAGACTCTGCAGGGCATGACACACAAAGATGTTCTGGCCAGAGGTCAACTCCTGTTCCTCAACAGACAGCTCCCTTGGCCCAGACTCTGCTCCATCCTTAGGGGCCATGGCAAAACCCAGAGTTCCAATCTGCACCAGGAGAAAGAGAACAGGACAGAGAACACAGGAGCTAGTGGGAGAAGCTTTGTCCTGCCTATGGAAGTCTCATGATGCATCCTGCCTCTGCCAGGTTCTGAATCCAGATTTCCTGCCTGCCAGAGCAGGGGCTCCCTACTAATTCCGGCTGGCAAGGAGGGGGAAACACAGACACTCCATGAACAGAAAGGGGAACTTGGAGAAAAGAGGAGAAAGCAAAGAGGAGGAACACAGCACAGTAATGTAAGAGTAGAAGAAACTACTTGCATTTGCAAGAGCAGCTCAGTGAGAAATAGCAGAGAACACAGTGAAAACCTCAACTCAGCTCTGCCTTCTCTCCCTGCTGCTTTTCCTGAGAAGTTTGTGGGATGAGATGGAAACCCAGGGGTGAGATGGTGTCATGGGAAAGGCCTTGGCTTACCGAAAGCTTGTACACAGCTGGGCTTTGGTAGATAACGTTGAAGACAACATTGTAAAAAGTGAAAGATGGCTTATCATCTACTGTCCATCGGAAAGTCACATCTGACCCAGCCTCCATCACAGGGATGTAGCTCTGAAAGGCACGAGAACATTTCACACTAGTGCAAGAGAAAAGCATGCCCAGCACTTCCCAGGAGATCTCCAGCTGAACTGGATAGGGAGCAGAGCCAGACTGAGAGGCTCCCACACCTGCAGTGCCCTCAGAGCATGGCACAGAGGTGACAGATCATCTGTGGCTCTGCTGCTGATGGAGAAATGCAGACCCTGACTCCATAAATTCGCAGCAGAGCTGGGAGAAGATCCCACACTCCCTGTTCCCACAGCCCAACACTCTGCTCTTGTCATTGGGTCCCTCTTGCTGACTAAAAAACCTTCTGAAATCTCTGCAGAAAGAGCCTGGCTTTAGCTACAGTTGTAACCTGAGCCCCTGAGCCTCATCCAGGGATGGTGCCTGACCCAAAGACTGAAGGGGTTGGACAGGGCAGGTCCCTCCTCACTCCAGCAGTGCCTTCTGAGCAGCCTGTGGCAGCAGGAAGGGTGAGACTGAGAGGTGCAGGCACAGGATCTGCCAGAAGCAGCCAGAGCTTGTACAGAGCATTTGGGGCAGTTACTGAGCAGCTTCCCAGGGCTGCAGCTCTGGGGATGCGGGGCTGGAGAAAACAAGACTGCAAACCAGAGGAACTCCCAAGACCTGGAAGGATGAAACACCTCTACAGCTTCAGCCAGCTGATATAAGGATTTAGCAGAGCAAATATAAACACCTCAAGGAACGCCTACCCAGACAAGGCAAAACAAGGTAAATACTGGCCTTTCCTAATGCCTCCAGTGTCCTGGACAGGCAGTGTTCTCTCACAGGAGGCACTGCCTTACCTCCGGGGCTGCAGGGGGACATGCAGCAGAGCTGCCTTCCTGCTGGAGAGCACCTGTGCTGGTGCCACATGCTGTGCCTGCAGCAGCGCGGGCAGCACGGCCTGGCAGCTTAGCAGCAAGCAGTGCCCCCCTGCCCCACTCTCCCCGAGCCAAACACACCCTGCCAGCTACAGGGGGGAGGGATAAACCCTCTGGGGATGGGTTCAGAGCAGCAGCAAACACTCACCACCCGCGTGTTCACCAGCACTCTGCTCTCGGGGTCGGGGGTGGCCCTCAGCCCGCGGATGGGCTCCTCCACCTTCACGGTGACCGTGATGTTCTGGGAGCTCACCGAGTTCTCTGCCACCAGCACGTGGGTGCTGACGCCCTCCCTGAGGCCTCCCAGCTGCACCACAGCAAACCAGGTGTCGTTGTTCTCCCTGGCACACAATGGTGCCAAGGCTGCTGGGCAGGTGGCCACGAAGGGCACGCTGTGGTTGTCCCCCAGCCAGCTGGCCGTGGCGTTGACCCCTGAGGACAGCTTGACCAGCAGGGTGGTGTGGTTGGTGGGCAGGTACACCCTGGAGCCCTGTGGGGCAGGGTGGATGACACGCAGGCCGGACACTCGGGAGGCCACACGGAAGCTGCAGGACAGGTTGGCACTGAAGAGCCCGTTGTCCACGCTGGCTTGGACACTGTAGTGCCCAGGGTGCTCCAGCCCGGAGTTGTGGGGGCTCAGCACTGGCACCAGCTGCTCCTCGGCATAGCGAACCCGCACAGAGCACACAGTGCTGTTTGATCCCCCCTGATCCATGGAGCTGGGGGACAGGGCCCACTCAGAGGAGTTCCTTCTATCCTGGGAGGTGGCACTGAGGTGGCACTGGAGGAATGAGCCCGGCTCTGTGTTGTGCTGGATGCTGAAAACATCGCCAGCCCTGACAAAGATGTTTTCTTTACTGAATGTGGCCTGCAGAGATAGGAAATGGTTTTGGATTAATGCTTCATGTTAAGAGCAGTCAGCACCCAAGTCCTGCCTAGACAAAATGCTGGATTTCCTGCCAGGTGGGAACCAACAGAAAAGGTGCAGACCCCAACATAGCACAGGGAGACCTTTCACCACTCCACCCTCCTTGGCCTCTCTGAACCAAATGTGCCAATAGAGAAATCAGATTTCCGCTCCATCTCCATTGTGTTAATGCCATGGGAATAGCCAGTGGAATCTGCACAGCCTTTTCATGGAAACACAGAATGGTTTGGGTGGGGAGGGACCTTAAAGCCCACCCTGTTCCACCCCCTGCCATGGGCAGGGACACTTTCCAGCATCCCAGGCACAGGGGACAGCAGGGTGCGTGTGACACTGGGCACATCCCTTCATCCTAATGGGACTTCAGTGGCTCCATCTGGCACATGGGAACAACCCAAACTTACCCAAAGCCCTCAGGAGAAAACTGCCCCACCCAGTCACTGCTTAGAGCAATAAACACTGACCTGATATTGGGAAGAGGGGCCAGCTGGTACCATAAAGAGGAACTCCTTGAGGAGTTCATAGCTGGGCTGGCTGTCGTTGGGCTGCAGGGACCCAGGGGCAGGGCTGCTGCCAAAGGAACTGTTGGCACACTCGGTCCCATTGCAGCAGTTGTTGTGGGATGAGCACAGACTCGTCAAAGGACACCACTGGAAACCAGGAGGGCATTCCAGCAGCGTCCAGTTCCCGTCATCCTGAGCACTGGGGAATGGTTCTGTGGCACTGTTTTCCTCCTGGTAGTCTGGAAGAAGTGAAAGAGAAATCAGGGGTCGTCACTCCGACAAGCAACACTACTAATCCACTTCTTTGCTCCAAATTCACCCTTTTTTCCATTCTGATGATGGCTCCACTCTTAGTAAAAGCTGCAACTGCAGCACATCCTGCCGCTACATAAACGTCCTGTTTTACTGGAAAAATCCACCAAGATCATTAAACCCAAAGTTGTCTCTTTTCCAGTGAGAACGTACCAATTTGTACTCTGAAAAGATCTGTGCTACAGCAAAAGCAAGTCCAAGTGAAAGCAAGAGCTGGCCTTGACATTGAAAACACATTAAGCAACTTTTCTGAAGTTAATGTTTCCATGTCAAAGTATCAGCTTGTCAGTGTCAAAAAAGATCCTTTTGTAACCAGCCAACCCCACCGCTACAACAAACATTCTGCTGCAGAATTAATTGTTGCCAAAACTGTGACTGTTGAGCTGTTGTACAAGAAATAAAAGGCTCTTTAGATTATCTCATCCATCAGGAAGAAATGGGCTCAGAAAAATGTTCTTCCTTGTTAACCCGTGGGGCCAGATGGACCAGAACACATTCCCGTTTGACATGTGTCTTCATGAAGTAAAAAGTACAGCTCAGAAGATTAATGAGCTTTTCCACATGGTCCCTTCACTCACATTCTCCTCATGCACTGAGAGAGGTTTCTCCCCCTATTACTTTCTCCAGGATAACCACCTTTCCAAGGCTGTGGATCCTGCACGTTGGTCTCCTCGAAAAACAGAACCAAATCTCTGAGCTTTTAAGGGTCAGAGGCCCAGAGGGGCCACAAGGCCAGCCCCAGTTTGACGGTGTCACCTCCAACAACCCCACAGGCATTGAGGAGAAGCCTCACCTTCTCCGTCCATCAGTCTGTACACCTGGAACCTCACTTGGACGGGCTGGTGCAGCTCCTGTGCCACAAACTCCAGGGCAGTGAGAAACCCCTCGTGCCTGAACGCCAGCTCTGGGAACTCCAGCACCTGCAGAACACACACGGCCCTCAGCTGTGTCCCAGGGATCCCTGGGCAGCAGTAGCAGGATGAGCAAAGCCCCCTCACCTCCTCAGCATGCCACGGATCTGCCAGCACAGCCTCGCTCACGTTCCTCACGGCCTCGTGTGTGGCGAACTCAGCGTCTCCCTCAAAGAAGTTTTCAGCATTTAGGAGAACTCCTGTTTACAAAGGAAACGTTGGAACAAAGCCTGTGAGACTAAGCAAGGCCTAAGGCCATTCCCTCTACCCTGTGAAGCTGCAGCAGGGCTTGGACCACTCAGGAGAGCAGCAGCTCCATAATCCTGCACCTTCCTTCTCCTTGCAGGTGTCTTGATTTCTTTCTCATCCAGCACAAGCAACATTTTCATTTGCAATGTTCAGCAGTTTTGACTTCTAGGAACTGTGCAAGTAATTCTCCCCTTCCAACAACTAATGATTTGCTTGGAATTTCTGAGCACCAGGTGCACCTTCTCATCCTCCCTGTGCCCCTGGACTTCTTGGGAAATGTGGTCACGACCAGCTGGTTTCCACCAGTGGGAAACAGTGGTGACTCTCTCTGCCCCTCTCACCAGGCCAGTGCCCTCTCTGGCCATGGCTTTTCCTTCTTATATAAATCTTCTCCCCTGTTTCATGTCCATTCTACTTCTCTTTCTTACTTCCTACACTGGTGTGGAAGATTTGGAAAGCTGAGTAACCACAAACCTGCACAGCACATCACACCTCACCTAATCAACTTCTGAGCCACCCCAACACCTCCCAAAACACACAATGAAGTACACCAAGGCAGCACCACGGCCTCAGATCCTGGCAGCTGCAGAGATTGCTCAGATAAGAGGGAAAAGCTATTTCCAGTGCTTTGCCTCAGAATATTGCTCCTGTCTCTCCTCCTGCTGGCAGCAAAGATTGGAGTAACCCAAACTCTTCCTTTCGGGCTGAACTTGAGTTTCTGAAAGTTGCGTTTGGGAATATTGTCACAATGCACACTCATTTTGTGGTGATGCCCTGGAGAAGCCTCTCCCTGCATGCACACCAGTGCCAGTGAGGGGACAGCTGCCCATGCTGGGTGCCCAGCAGGGCAAGCAGAGCCCACCTTGTGGCTTGTACTCGCAGACGTAGCTGTGCTTGGCCATGCACAGGTCCGTGTTGCACTGCCCTGTCGGGCCCATCCGCACGCAGTGGTCGGCGTTGGAGGGATGGGGCTCTCCTGGCAGCCAGTTCTGACAGCTCTCCAGATTAAATCCTTCCCCTCTCTGCTGTGCTCCAGAGCTTGCAAAATCGTTGAATCCGATCCAGACATCAAGGCTCCTGCAAAAAATTTAAAAAAAAAAAAAAAAGAAGAAGGGGGAGGGGGGATTTCAGGAAATCATGGGTATTAGAAAGAGCTGGGACAGCTGCCATCTATGGTTCTCTCTGAAAATAATAACAGCAGCTCCATTGGGGTGTCATGGGGCTGCATTTCATGGAGACTTTTAATTATGAAAGGGTTTCAGTATCCACTCTACCATCAGAACCTCAGCAACAGCCCCTCCACAGCACAGCACTGCTCTCCTCCAGCTGTCCCACCTCTGTCCCCAGAGCCTGGTGAGGGTGGGGAGGCCCTGGCACAGGGTGCCCAGAGAAGCTGTGGCTGCCCCATTCCTGGGAGTGTCCAAAGCCAGACTGGACAGGGCTTGGAGCAACCTGGGGTAGTGGAAACCCATGGAAAGGGGTGGAACTGGATGAGTTTTAAGATTCCTTCCAACCCAAACCACTCCATGATTCTGTGACCAGCAGGCTGACTTGAGCCTCACCCTGCCCTGAGCAGAGGACTCTGTCACCAAATGACCCCCCCAGACGCTGCCAAGCCTGTTTTGAGTCATGACCCAAGAGGAATGATCTGGTCACACAGAACTGTCTGAGAAAACTGAATCCCTTAAAAAACTTGTGCTTTTCCTGTGCAGACCTGTGGGATGTACAACCAGTCAATTCTCCACTGCAGGTGGGATTAAATCCAGTGCAGGATTAAAGCTCAGCAGTGCCAGGTCTGGGAGTTCTCCTGGATGCAACTCCTGGAGATGATGAGCCCCTCAGCCACCATGGAAAGGCAGAGGCTGGAGCACTGCAGGCAGCTGAACCCCACACACGGGACACTGCCAGGCTCCTTTTAGGAGATGAAATGTCCCTGCCCCATTTGGAAACTGGCTGAATCCCAGCAGAGATCCTGGTGGAAAGTGCTGAGAGGTCTCTCACAGCCACAAACAGCCTGGAGAGCTGTTTCCAATCGCACCCAGCAGAAAGGGAAGCATTTGTTCCATATTAACTTCTATTAACTTCTCCATATTAACATCCTGCACCCTTCCAAGCTCTCAGCTCCTTCTCCTGCAGGTGGAAATCAATCCTGCCCTGCCCTTGCCTGCCCCAGCGTGCTCCCTGGGTGGTACCACGGCTCTGTAAGGCAAACTGGGGAGATAACTGGTGGTAACTGGTGCCTCTCCACCCCCAGGCTGAAATGATTCATGAGGTCATGCTGAAAAACGATGACAAAAATAACTTGTTCCATGAATCAGTAGTTTTCACTGCAAATGAGATTAAAAAATAAATAAGGGCTGTGTTCTGCTCCTGAACCACTGGCAGGGAATTAGGGAGAGCAGGGTAGGAAACCGCCTGCCTGTTGCCATCAGGAAAACTCAGTGGAGATTTTCCTTTTCTAATTCCAGCTATGATCTAACTGCAAGTCATTGAGAAAAAAAAAACACAAACCAAGAAGTAAAAAAGAAAGGAATAACTAAAAGACAAGCTGCTGGCTGGCTCCCACCCTGCCCCACTGCCCAGCCCATTCCACTGCAGGGGGAACACGAGGACTCTGAGCACTCTTTTTTGACGCAAGATATGAGCTCTCCTCTGCCTCTGAGGAAGGACTGAGCTGCCTTGCTGGGGCAGGAGGAGCAGAACAAGCCTGGGGAGGCTTGGAAGGGCAGAGGGGCTCTGTGCTACCCAGAAAGGGGGGTCCCCTGGATGGTCCCATCCTTTGCTTCTGCAGGCAGAGAGGGATCAGCTCAGCACATGCTGCTCCTGGGGAGGCCATCCCACACCAGTAGCAAAGGAGAGGAGACCTGCCCAGTGCCCTAATGGGAAACAGCTTCCTGCTTCTGCCATCTTTCCCTAAGAAACTATGGAAGCTGCATGTTCCAAAATCCTGCGGCTTGGCCCATTTGCCTTTTATCACCAGGGAAATCGCATCCTGGAGCTGCCTCTTCCATGTTTATCTGCATGGATTAATAAAATAAATACACAGACTAGAGGGGGCTGGGCAGCAGAGGGCTGTGGGGCAGCAGCTGGGGAACAGCCTCGTTCCCTCCAAGCTCTCATGAGCTCCGTGCGCCGCAGCCCAGCAGCTCCACACGCAATCCCTGCCCCATCCCAGCACCCATGAGCAGCTCCCAACCCGTGCACAGGGACAGCCTCCCTTCCCCAGGGCAGGGAACACGTGTTTGCAATCTCAGGATACAGCCCCATGTGAAGGGAACAGGGCACAGATACAAGTTTGGGAAGAAGGGGCTGTCAGCCCTTGAGCGGGAGCGTTCAAAGCCCACATCACATGCAGCTGTTCCCTTCCATGTGCTTTCTGGGATGTGTTTGTGAGGAGCCCATCTCCCACAGCTGCAGCTGGGAGTGCTGACAAGGGCTGTCAGGCCCTGAGAGCTCTCCTGGTTGTCCTCCCTCCCCTGGAATGACTGGCTGGAGAAAGGGCACTCAGAGGGGCGGATTTAATCAAAGGCTGACACTTGCAGCACTCTGTTTATAAAGCCCAGTCCTGAGGTGGAACAGATGCTGCTGGAGAGGAGCACTGCTGCTTCCCAGGATGAGAGACAGGAGGGGAAAGGGTCTGGGCTTTGGGCTGCAGCTGTGTCTAAGGGCACAGGACCCCTTTTCACATTTCAGTGGCATGCACAGGTGCACACAAGGCACAAGAAGCCCCCCAGTGTCCCAATTCCCAGTTGTGATTTCCAGCCATTCTGCCCCATTCCTCTTCTTCCCTCCACAGCCTTAAAGGAAAGAAGCCAAGTCCAGCAAAGGCTGGAGCTCTGCTCATTCCTCCTCATTGTTCAGCAGCCTCACCCCCACCATCTCCTCATGCTCAGCCCAGGCAGATCCCTCTACAGATGTGCCCTCAGGAACCCAAAACCTGTCCCTAGGTGATGCCAACCCTTCCCCTCCTCACTCACCTGATGACATGAGCAACCAGGAAGCTCTGGATGTCGGGGCTGCTGACAAAAGCCAGGTCCCCATTCCCAAGCTCCTGGCAGTGCCGCTGCGCCTCCAGCCACTCGGCCTTCTCCACCACCAGCTGGTAGCAGTGGTTATTGCCCGGGAAAACCAAGCCCTCAGGGGGGCACATGGGGTGAACTGCTGCAGAAAGAACACGAGGGTGATGTCCTCTCCTCAGACAACACACCCCAACCCAATCTGGGCAGAGAGGCTCCAGGAATGTCCCAGCCCCAAAACCAACAAACACCATTGGTGTTAAAGCGCAAAACGCTGCTCAGCCAGGAGTGCCCAGGGGAGTCATCCCACACCCCTCATTGGCAAAGGGGAGGCAAAGGGGAGGCCCAGGAGCCTGTGCCACCCACCCCAGCACCCCAGGGAGCCCTGCTCACCCCTGCCCAGCTCTCCAGGCTCTGCAGTGATCCCGTAGAGCACCGCCAGCCCGGTGCCGCCCCTGTTGCGGATCCGGATGTCCAGGCTCTCGTTTGCCACCACCAAGGAAGGACATTGCAGCTCCAGTTGTTGGGGTGAAGCCACCACCTCGATTTCTGCCTGCTGGGAGAGGACCCTGGAGCCCACGAGGATGGTGACAGTGACGTTGTACTGCCCAGGTAAGGCATAGCTGTGCACAGCTGTGTGTCCAGTGGTGTTGAGGACCTCACTCTGGTCCCCAAATTCCCACAGTAAAGTGCTGACAGCAATGGGAATACTGACATTGAAGAGCACGGGCTGGTGCAGGCTGTACTGGGGGTGCAGTCCTGTGAAAGACACAGGCAGCTGTGCCTGGAAGGGCAAGGGGATGAGTGAGGGGCCACCACAGCCCTGCCCAGACAAATGCTCAGTGCAAAATGGCAAACAGCCGGAGGAAGAGTTTGTTTCGTGGGCAGTTCCACACAAACACTGCCCCTGGGAGCTGAAAGCCCCATATTCCTGGTCTTGGGAGTAACAGAGGGCACTGCAGGTCTCCTCAGTGAGGTTCCCAGGGTGGACAGACGTGAAGAGGACGACATGCTCAGCTTCTTCGGTGTGGTTGCCTGTCAGACACGTGATGTATTGAGCTCCTGCAGAACAGAACAGAAGATCCTCTTGCAAAACAGACTCTGGGATGCCATGGATTGGTGAGACCCTTCAAGAGAACCACCCCACACTCCTGGGAATGGAATTCTCCTGCTCAGCTCCCACTCTGAGCATTTTCTTTTTTGAGACTTGCCTGGGAAGTCTTTAATCCCCCAGCAACAGTTTCCAAACTCTTTATGCTAATTAGTGATGACAGAAATAACAAGCCAGTCACACAGATTTATGGAGCAGCAGCACTCAGTAAATAAAACAGGGCTTTGGAGAGCCTGACACTCCCACGGGACATGGAGCCTCCGAGTCTGACACTCAGAGGAGCCCAGAGGACTTGCTACCAAGTGAGACCATGACAAAAGGGTGTCCTTTGGTGGTACCCTGGCTTGGTCAGTGCAGAACATTTCACCATGTGCTGCCTGGGACCTCCAGCAGCAAACCCAAAACCAAACACCCTCAGGCAGTGGCACACTGGGGACACAGGGGAGACACTGATGGACCCTCCATCAGCCCCACTCCCTGAGGCACTTTTCTCCATGAGGAGAGACAAGAGCTTCCCTCCTTGCAGGAACATGTGGTGCTGCAGAGGAGGGCAATGCCAGGCCTGAGGGGAGTGCAGGGATGCCCACGGGAAGGATGCACGGGAACAACACATGGTGGGACAGGGAACAGGGACACACATGGGCATGGACACAGAGCCACAACAGCCCCAGGCCCAGAGGAACAGCTCATTCCCTTGAGTGTCATGCCTCCTCTCTGCCTTGCACGGGCTGGGACGTTTCCCTGCCACAAACACCCAGGCAGGGCCTCTGCCTCGGCCTCTGCCCACGCGGCCCCGCCACGTTTGTGCTGCTGTTGCTGCTGGTTGCTACAACATCTCCCCTAAACATCTCAACAGCTCCAGCCTCATGTGATCTTCCCAGATCAAACCCATCCAACTGTCCAGCTTCCTCCACAGCCTTCCTGCAAATGCTGAGCCACTTCTCCTAAGAACAGTCCCCGGAGAGGAGCACGGCACGGGAACTGCTCTGTTTTCCAGCACCAGCCTGGTCATTCTTCATCCCCTGCCGGTCACTGAGAACTGTCAGGAGCTGGCAGGCTCTCCCAGCCTACTCCCATTACACTGAATTACCCAGAAGGCAGCCTCACATTATTGTTTCTACACTGGCTTAAAGTAGTTCAAGAGGGAACAGCTAATTATCAAGAGCAGTAACAGCACCGAGTGTTTTTCCCTTTGATAATTCCTGAAAGATGCTGCAAGCTGGGGTAGCTTTGCTAAAGGGAGAAGAACAACCACGACCTGGATTTTGGTCTTGGAGAACCCTGTGCTTCACCAGGCAACTCAGCTGGCTCCCATCAGCTCTGGGTCCTTCAGCCTCATCCCTGCATCCTCCTGTCACACAGCTCTGGATCCTCATCCCTGCATCCTCCTGTCACACAGGACCCAGATTAAAGGAGATGCCTGCTGCCTGCCATAGGCAGCCCTTGCTCTCCCTCCCTCTCTCTTATTTCAGAATAACTGAGCATCCAGGCAGGATTAGTTTTCTTAGGGCTCTCCCTTCTCCAGTGAATCATTGCCTGACGTTTCTCCTGGCCAAGCAGTCAGTAAAATGCCCCTGGAGCAGGTGGCTGTGCATCAGGGCAGTGTTCATTCAGCACTCCCAAAGTGCAGCCCTCCCACCTGCAAAGTCCCAACTCAGCATGTCCTTGGTGCCACCACCTCCCACGAGGTTTCAGTGTTTGAGGTCAGCCTGTTCAAACCCTGGCAGAATGAAAGCCTGAGGCTGCAGGTCACAGAGCCAGAGTCTTGTGGTGTCTGCTCTGTGATCAGGGCTAATCTCAGCCCAGCTGGGATTGCCTTGGTCCTCAAGGCACCAGGGCACAGACTATGTCACCAAAACTTGGTTCATTAGGTAAGAACTGGTCACTCAAGGTCTGAAGAGGCCCCAGCTGCCCCTGAGCCCATCACTCCCATTCAGCCAACTCCACCCACAGCCTTTCCTTACCACAGGTGGCATTGGGGAACAGAACATCAAAGAGGGACAGGTTGGCCACCTCGGGGGGGTGGGCACATCTCGTGTCTGATGCCTCCAGGACTCTCACATTTCTGTCTTCCACCCAATGGGGCAACCAGGACAGTTTGCAGTCACAAACAAATGGATTCCAACTTAAGTTTCTGTCAGAGGGAGATCAGAACAAGTTAGGGATTAATGTGACATGTGCTAAGCCTTAATTACAGCAGTGTGCTGAGCCCTCCCTGTTCCCATCTGTGCCACTCCACTGAAAGGCTTCGGAATAACTGGGAGAGGAGTTAATGAATAGGGAATCAAGCAATAATTAATGTGATTTTTCTAGAGGATAGAATTAGGCAAGTACTCCAAGTACTTTTTTAACTCTACAAATAATTGTTGCAATTAGGAGCAAATGACAGACACAATCATATATCTAAAATAATCTGCCATGCAAGAGCCCCAGGGTATGAGGGTAGCCTCTCCTGCTCGGGAAAGAATTTACAGCCCCATTAAAAAATAGCTAAGGGAATAAAATTGATCTGTCAAAAAAAGAAATGCAAAGTCAATGATAATCTTTCCATGTGGCAGTTCAATGAAAAGAGGGAAACTTTAATTGCAGCTAATCTTGATCCAAATTACAGCCTTTGGCACTCAGCTGTGAGCAGGACAGAGCTGGAGCTGTATGTGGAGCTGATGCCAGTGGGGCTGGGCATTTCCAGGGCTCAACCCCCACTCTGGGGCTGAAAGCACCACTTTGCCACCAGGCTGAGCAGGGACAGGCTCCCTCGGACCCAGCCCTGGGCCTTTGTGTCTTTCCAGAGCCACTTGTGAGCCAAACTGCCAAGCTGAGAATGCTCTTTGTATCCTGTCCTCAGCGACAATGTGGGGCTGAGCTTTTCTCCCTCTTGCCAAGAGGGCTTGCATGGGTTAATCCTCTGGCTCATCCAGAGGCAGAACTGCCATTTGTGCTGTGACTGCAGGGATCTCTCATAGAAACGTGTGGCTTCCCCGACCTCCCTTCACATAACATCAAAAGACTTCAACTAAAAAACAAAACCTAAAAACAAAAAACACTTAAGGCCAACATTTTCAAGTGACTTGGACACCTCAGTCAGGACCTACTGTGCTGCAGGAATCACTGGATGCTCCAGCCCTGAGGTGTGACCATGCAAACAGGACAGTGTGACCCAGAGCATGGTCAGAGACAAAAACCTCAGCTGAGCTGGTGTGGGAGAGAAGCCAGGAAGACAAGAAGGCAGCAGCAGAGGTTGGAGATACCCAGGAGACAGAGGCAAAGACTCCTCAGACAGGAGCCAGGAGCAGGACACAGCCTGAGGAAGGAACTAGAGACACCCCAAAAAGCAGCTGCTTGGGTGGGCACCTGCCCAATATCTCTCCAAGTCAGCACAGCCTCCCACCCCAGCAGGAAAAAAGAGATGTTTCAAGGAAAGGTCTAAATAAAGAACTGGGAAACAAAGAAGATGAACTTACATTTCACTTAAATTAAATAAATTATCAAATATTCCATCTTCTAATGTAGAAATCTGGTTGTGGCTTATATCTCTGTAAAAGAGAGAAAAGTTCATCATGTTAGAAGAAACTTCCTCGTCACTCCAGCTTTTCCCTGGGAGGGTGGGCAGGCCCTGGCACAGGGTGCCCAGAGAAGCTGTGGCTGCCCCTGGATCCCTGGCAGTGCCCAAGGCCAGGCTGGATGGGGCTTGGAGCAACCTAGGACATGGAAATTGTACTTTAAGGGTTTTAAGGTCCCTTCCAGTACCAACAGACATCTTGTGATAGATAACTCTCCTTCTCTGGCCTTGAGCTCCTCTCCATCCAGCAGAACAGAGGGTCAAACCCTGCCCACCTCCAGATGCCAGCAATTCCCAAATCACCAGGCTGAGCAGCTAGAGGCCTCAGGGAAGCAGCCCATGGACAGGACCAAGTGAGGCTTGGGAGATGAGGTGGAGCAAGAACAAAACAAACCAGTGTAACACAAGCCAGGCCCAGCTCAGCCGTGCTGGGGGCACTGGGAGGACTGGGGGGCACAGCAAGCACTTACAGCTTTGCCAGCGAAGTCAGGTTTCTGAACTGCTCAACATCTAAATCACTGATCCTGTTATTGGAAAGATCCCTAGGGAAAGAAAAAAAAAAAACATTTTCAGCCTTTGTACAACCCCATTTTGTCACACCTCCATTACCAGACCTCAGAAGAGCCTCTCTCCAAACTCCAGCCAGAATCCTGACTGGAAATGTGGTATGTTGAAGGCAGAGCATTTTTTCCAGCCAAAGAAAACACCTTTCCCAAAACCATAAAGCATTTGCTGCTCACATAACCTGTAAAAAGAGATCAGGAGTTTCAGGATGTGCCCCCACTCTGCAGCACACCTGAAGCAATTACACCATGCCACACGTGGTACTAAATGTGATGCATCCTCTTAAAAGATGTTCAAGTCTAATCTATGTTCAAAGAAGTCATTAAGAAGTACTTTAGACTCAAGTAGTAATTAACTGAGAGAAAAATTTATGATGAACTTCCAAGTGTGTATCTCGTGCCAAAGCCCTGATCAGTAATTACACAATTGATGCGTCAACTCTACGTTTTAAACATCTTTTTGTCTCTCTTTGGAAAGGCTTAAAATGGAAGAAGAAGCAACAAAGAATATTTTCCATTTGAAATCAGGACAGATTGCCATTCTAAAAGAAACACTGTTTAAAAAAAATTTCCAGTTGCTCCCAGTAACACCAACAGCCTTCAGCTCACCCAAACCAAACTTTCCCTGCCCAGCCCAGCTCTCTCCTCACCCACCATCTTCCTCCCTAAATTGAAATGTCAGTCAGAGAAGAAGCAAAAGCCTCACTCATCAGCCTCCACTTGTTCCCAATAAACTTCACTATTCGTTTTCAGAAAAATCTCCTTTGGCCTAAACTTTCTTTTAGCAGCATCAAAACACTTACTTCAAGCCCATGTGATGGTTCTTATCCCTCATGGATTTCTGGCTGAGCTCCCAGGAGAGGACAGGGCTGGGCACACTCTGCCACCAGAGCCACTCTCCTGCCATCTCCTTTCTCACCTTTTTTCCTGCCAACACCTCCTCTCACTTCTCCTGGCTGTCTCACCTGTTATTTCTACCCCTCCATCAATTATTTTTTGGTTTGATCTGACATTTAAACTTCATTTATCCAAATGAAAATAATTCTGCCAAACTGGCAGAAAAATTACGTACGATTCCAGGAAACTGGGGATAAGTAACAGGGATGCATGTCTCTTTAGAAGGTTTATTTTCCCTGATTTTGCTGTCTAGGAGTTCTTCGCCAAGCTGAGAGTGGATTCAGAAGCGTTCACCAACGACACCAGTACAGAAGTCCAAGAAATGTGCAAAATAAAAGCTCAATAAATACAGTAGAAAAAGGATGTTAACAAAAATATCCAATCACACCAGCTATCTCTGTCTCGGGGCAGCTGGGACAGCAGTGGAGGAAGACAGAGCATCCCTGGCTGAGCCAGACCCTGTACAGGGGACAGCAAAGTCACCCCCAAACCTGCTTCCAGCTCCCACTTGGAATACAAGCACAGAGACAGCTCGGGCTGGAATCCAGGTGCTGCCAGCCAGGACAGACTTTTCCTCAGGGATGCCCCAGCTCCACCTCTCCTTGAGCATTTTCTGTACACTGAACCCTTCTGTCCCATCTGCACCCATGTGCAAGGGAAGGAGCAGAAGAACCAGACTCCCAACCAGCCACCTTGCAGGGAGACCAGGACAAATATTTCCCTTCTCCTCTGAAATACCTGGAAGTCGCCCATTTAGTTTTTAGGCAGCACCTCAAGTCCAAGGAAAGGAAATGGGAGTTTCAGCTCAGATGCCTTCCTGCTCCTTGCCCAGACAAGCAAAACCTCCAAAACAAACCATTCAGCTGCTACAAAAACAGGGCTCTGCCATTTCAAAGAGCCTCTTCAAGGTGCTCCTTGGCTGCAGGGGGAGCATGGGGCAAGGGGAGCTTGGGAAGGTGTCAGGACACTTGGATTCTGTCACTGGGGTACCAGCACTGTTGTGTCTCACAGCTGGAGAAGGCTCCTGTGCCTTGCTCTCCTTTATCTGCTGATAAAGGACCTTGGCTGACGTCCTGCACACTCCACAGCCCAGCTGGTATCAGGTGTGACCAGCTGAGCTCACCCACCCGACCACCCTGACCCACAGCCCAGCAGGCAGAGATGTTCCACCTCTGGATTCCCAGGGGAGAGCTGGGGCTCAGCTCCAGAGGCTGCAATTAACCCAAGCCCTGACACTTTGTCACTTCACTACAGTTCAGATGATCCCAAACCTTTGGTTCCCTGTATCCCACACTGCTGAGCTCCATCCAGGCCAGGCACCAGCTGGCACCCACTGGTACCTACAAACCAGGGCAATTCCCTTGCTACTTCCCTGCCTTCACAATCCCATGAGGAACTGGTATAAAAGCTCTCAGTTTTCACCCTCCCTGATGTCCTGGCTGAGGATCCTGCAAGGGAAGCAGAGCTCCTGTTGACAGGACAGCTGGGAGAAGTCAGGAATGGTGGTGGATCCAATGCCTGCCACCTCCAGCTGGGAGCCAGGGAGCTGCCTTCTCCCACTGATGGAAAATCATCTTATGCCTTCCTGGCATGGGAGAGGTGGCTGTGAACCAAACTGGGCTGCAGAAAAAAAAAATAAACCAGGAAATACTGAGCAATAAAAGCCAAGGCAAAGGCTGTGGGACAGAGCTCAGCCTGGCGGTACCACAAACTGCCACGACTGTGTTTTCCCAGCCCACTGCCAGGCCAGAGGAAATTCGGAGCAGGTTCAAAGCAGAGCTGAAGCCAGCAGCAAACAAGGCTCTCCATTGACATTCTCTGCACACACAGCCTGACGCCCTCCTCACAAGGAGAAAGGAAAATGTCGTTTCCTGTGGCTCGGGGGACTTTAGGAACATGCTGTGCCTCTCCTGGAAAAGGGCAGCCACGAGTCACAACTTCTCAGTCCTGCCTCAGTTTCCACAGCTGTAAAATGGAGCCATGCAATGTCATTCCGTGGGACATGGGGCACCAAAACTCATCAACAGCTACAGTACAGGACAGGAACTATGTTACTGACAACTCCCCACACTGCCATGTTCCGCTTCCAGCCCAGCAAAGGGAGAGATCCAAATACTTCTGGAAGAGGGAGTTGGTCTAGTGAGGAAGGTGAAGCTTTGGGAAATAAGGGAATATTTAGTGACGGCGTCAACCTGAGCCTTGTGAGCCTTCAGCTCCATCCCAGCCCTGCTGTGACTCCTGTGTGATGCCAGGTGCATCCCTGAGCCTCTCCAGGGCTATGGACACCCACAGGCCACCTCACAGACAGGGTGAGGATGGATCCATCACAGACACCACCAGCCCGACCTGCTGCCCATGGACTTGGGGAATTCTGGGGGAAAAGGCATCAGGAACTGGCTCCTTTCTCAGCTGCCGCCCCACAGCAGCACTGATGGAAGAGGGAGGGAATGGGAGGGCTTGGTGCTCACTGAGGGAAGCAGGAGGGAGCAGGAGAGCTCAGTGCCACCCAGCCCATCCCTCACTGACGCTCAGAAGCCCCCTGAGTGCCAGCCCGGGGGTTATTCCTGCACAGTGTTGTGGCCAGGCTGGTTTTGGGCACTGCTGTTTGCTCCCTCATCCCACAGAACATATAATGTTCGGCAGGGTATGGGCGGCCCCGCTGCCAAGCCTGATGTCATGCTCTCATTATGTCATTTGTGGGCCCGCTCTGCCTCCATTTCACAAAAAGGGAGGGAGGGAGAGGGAGGGCAGCACTTCCCCAGCCCTTTTGGTGCAGGGAGCCCTGCCAGAACAGTAATGGGAAAAGCATCCAGAGTCGGAGAAGCGTCTGAGCGAGAGGAGCCCGCGTGGCTGGGGCAGAGCACAGCTCAGCAAAGAAGCTCCAGGTCTGTAAGGCACCATCAAAGCTGAGGTTTCTGTGGGGCAGCAAAACTCCAGAGGGGCCAGGGAAAGACAGCTCCCAGCAAAGCCCAGCACAGGTCCCAGCAGTGCTCCCATTTCTTACCCCATCACACAGGTTGTGGCTGCCCCATCCCTGCCAGTGTCCAAGGTTGGACACTGGGGTTTGGAGCAACCTGGGACAGTGGAAAGTGTCCCTGCCCATGGCAAGGGGTGGGGCTGGATGGGCTTTAAGGTCCCTTTGAAGCCAAACCATTCCAAGATTCTGTGAAAAGCCAGAGCCAGGCTGCACCGTTCCACACCCTGTCACCATTGAGAACAAGGGACACAGGGACATGTGAGATGGGTGGTGAGACACAGCAAGCCCAGAGCTTCCAGAGCCTTCCATCACCTGCCAGACCCACAAAATGCCCCAGAGATGCCCAAAGGCTGCCTCACACGTTGCCATGGCAAACACTTCCCTGTCTCCGGGAACAAAAGGCAGCATGGAGCTGATCCTGCCTGACACACAGAACAGACTTTCCAGAAAAGAGCAGGAAAAACTCTGTGTGCTCTTGCCTGCCTGAGCCAGGAAAAATTACAGGTTTTTGCTGATCGGATTCCGTTTTTTTTCTTCGTCTTTTGGCTTGCACCTCTCCAAGGAAGCACAGCAGGAAAGCAGCAGCACTTGTGTGCTGAGGTGAGGACAGAGATTAATTCCACAAATGGTTATGGAAATCTGAAAAACCACGGATTTTCCTGTGTGCTGGGCACAGGGAGCAATGCTGCGGTCCTGCAGTAGGGGCAGGGTGTCCCTGCCCAGCAGGAACAGTCTCACAACTCTCCTGCACCAGTTGTTCTCTGCCTTTCAACACAGACACAGATCTTCATCCCCAGTTACTGGTTTCGGTCATGCTGAAGCATGGATTGATTTTCCAAGGCAAAAGGATTCCAGCTCCACCACACATCACCCCCAAGAGCTGCAGCCCAGCACCAAGAGGGGCCTTTCACTGGTGGCAGGCAGCTGTGAGCACCCTCATCTCCCCGAGGCTGTCACAGCACGACCACAATTTATTTGTTCATTCTGGATTCATGAGTTTCAAACGCTGGCCCAAACCCTTGGCTCTCCCTGAGGAATTTGCCCCAGAAGACTTTTTCACAAAAAATCATCTAAAAATGGAATGTTTTTCTTCCTACAGCAAAATTCTGATTGTTGATATGAAATGCAAGGTGAGATGAGCATCTTTGCAATGTTCTGTACACTCTGTGCTCTCCTGAGGAGAGCAGAGTACTCCCAAAATGCTCTCACAGGGCAGCAGTTCCAGGAGCAGACCCAGATATCTCTCCCAGCTCCTGCAGGACCACGAGCAGGTCACTCCATCCCTGTGGGCTCCCTGAGCAGGGGGATGAAGCAACACTCCTCCCTCACCTCACAGCCTTGTCTCATCCTGCTCATGCCTCTCCCTGAGCACCAGCACAACAAAACCCTTGGATTTGGAGGACTAAATTCAAGGTTGGGGCCACAGGCTCTTCACAGCTCAGGAAAGGGGGCTGTGAGAGCCTGTGCTCAGAGCAGCAGGGAAAAGACTGAACTGAGAGCTCAGGACACTCCAGGTGACACAGCCCCTCCTACATTCCCTCCACTCCTTTGCCCGTGCCTCACCCCTGGAGGAAACAGAGGAGGTGAGGCTGCAAACACTGGCAGGATGCACAGCCAGGGGACCCCATCACAGCCAGGAGACCCCCACCACAGCCAGGGGACCCCACCACAGCCAGGGGACCCCCATCACAGCCAGGGGACCCCCACCACAGCCAGGGAACTCCCATCACAGCCAGGAGACCCCACCACAGCCAGGGAACTCCCATCACAGCCAGGAGACCCCCACCAGAGCCAGGGGACCCCATCACAGCCAGGGTGTCCCAACCATGGCCAGGCCACCCTCATCATGATCAGAGCATTGCAATCACAGCTATGGTACCCCTACCACAGCCAGGGTGTCCCAACCATGGCCAGGCCACCCTCATCATGACCAGAGCATTGCAATCACAGCTATGGTACCCCTACCACAGCCAGGGTGTCCCAACCATGGCCAGCAAATCCCAACCATGGCCAGGGTGTCCCAGCCACAGCCAGGGCATCCCAGCCACACCCAGAACATCCTCATGACAGCCAGGGCACCCCTGTCATGGCCAGGGCATCCCAGCCATGGTCAAGGCATTCAAACCACGGCCAGGGCACTCCCAGCAAGGTCAGGGTAAGCTCTCCCTCCAGGTGGGAGCTGTCTGCAGAGCAGCTGTGGCTCCAGGAGCAGCTCCTCACATCCCTGCAGCCAGCAGCTTCCCGCAGACATTCCCAAATATGGCTGTGGAGCCGAGCAGGGATGGAGGCACTGGAACAAAGGGGACGTGTTTCCTCATGCAGCGACGTCATGCTCTGGCAGGGCTGTCCTGCAGCCATGGCATCGTGTGCTCCATCCCTCTCCCCCCACCCTGGCCAGGGGGCTCCCAAAATCTGGGGCTCACAGCTCAGCTCCTCTTACAAGTTATTCTTGCACTGAGCTGATTTCATCTGCATGTTCCCAACACCCAAACCATGGAGCCAAAGGTGAGGGGGGCACTTGGGAAAGCCAGGAAGGTGCTCCAGGGGGACAGGGAGGTGGATACAGGGATGGCCACCATTCTGAGAGGTCTCTCCCACCTTCTGAGCCACAGGAGTGACCAGGAGCCAGCACTGACCAGGACTGGGACCAGCTGTGCTCCTTCCCTCACTGCCAAGAGGTGACTTTGTGTGGCACAGAACACAAAGAATAAACCTCAGGTATCCCCCAGCCCTGTGACACCACGGCCATGGATGGGAACAGCTGAGACCTCCAGCCTGGGAAAGCAGCAACCCAAACACTGAAACGAAGCTGATATCCGTAATTAGCGCCGCACGTAAACGAGCTGTCTGCAGCTCCAGCCAGGGAAATGTCAGCCCTGCAAACACTCATTTGCTTCGTGGAAAGTCTGCAGAGCAACCAAAGATGTGATAAATCCAAGTATCTTCCCAGCACACGTGGCAGAGCTCAGGCAGATCCCGTTAAGATGCCTGCAGCCCAAAGCCAAGTGCTTTTCATGCAGATCCCCACTTCTCCCCCCAAAACACCTCTGTCCTCATGTCCTGTGCCACTGCGTGCCAACACACAGCAATTCCAGTGCCCAGCTCTGGTCTCCTGAAAACCCAGCACGTTTCCAGTGTTGGGAGCCCTGGAACATTTGATTTTACCATAAAAAGGGAGCCCTCTGGAAGCTGTAATTTAGGGATTACACAGCTGAGCTACTCAGTGCTCAATCTTCCTTACACAAAGTGAAAAGTTTTCAATAAATGTTTAGGTATTACTGATATTAATTCACCATAGGGACAGGGAATGGCGCAGATAATCTTTGTGTCCTGGTTTTTTATTACTCAATTTGTATTTATTTTGTAAGTGAGGCTTTTCCTTGGACAGCTGTCCTCCAGGGACGTGAGAAACAATAAAACCCCAATGCTATTTAGTCCTAGCACTGTAAATTCTGCAGTGCACAAGAAAGCAGCCACAGGCAAGGTTCACAGGATGCAGGAGGCTTGGGATAATGCTGGACTGATCACGGGGATGTGTCACTGAGCTGACAGGGGAGCTGGAGCCAAGGGACATGGAGAACTCCAGGAAGTCTTCTCCAAAGCACACGTCCCATCTGAAACTCTGGTAAAGTCTAAAGGGCTGTTGTTCCCTGGAAACTTTCCGGGGTATCTGTGTTTTGTGTCCCAAAAGAAACAGGGGAACAATTTGGGCATCACTGATACAGAATGAGAGCCACAAATCAGGGACTGCCTGATCTTCCAAGACACAGGGAGACCTGTAAAAACCTTTATGCCACTTCTGAGCTGAATGCAGAGCACAATCCAGCTGAGAAAATGTGAGCCTGATAAGGCAGTATCAGATCAAAAGTAATTTCTTCAAAGAGCTGGGAAATAATTCTCCCATTTCTCACACAGGAACAGCCAGTGCGTTGTCAGGCACTGGCAGCACAAACAAAGGGAAAACAAAGCCACAAGCAGCAAAACACAGCCCTCACGGGGGACCAAGGAATCCTGGAATGGTTCAGGTGGGAATGGACCTTCAAGATCATTCAGTTCCACCTCCTGCCACAGGCAGGGACACCTTCCACTAGTGCAGGTTGTTCCAAGCACTGGAGTTCACAAAGGACTGAGGAGAAACAGCAGCCAGGCAAAGCCTCTCGTGGCAGGTAAAGCAGACACACAGGGGGCACACTAGATCCAGAGGGCACAGGAAAGTCTCATGGCCAAAGCCACGAGGTGGCTGAAGGACAGTGTCACCACATCACCGACCCCCTCCTGCTCTGGACCTCCCGCTGCACAAAGCTGAGCAGACCAAACTGAAAGGAGTTTTGACCATTTTCTCCTGAGCCCTTTGAAAAGTCTGAGCTCCAGGCCCTGTTCCCAAATTCCCCAGATCATACTGCTGCAAGCACACGGAGCACATGGATGGGGATGGCACCATCCTGGCTCCACACAGACCTGCCAGGACCCACCTCGGTGCTGACACAGACACAACCTCCCATTCCCCCTGTCCCCAGACCTGGACTGTCCCTTCCCAGGCAGGTAATGCTCCTCAAACCCTTCCCCTTCACAGCTGACAGTCCCAATCTGTTCAACCTTTAGCTAGCAGCCCCCTCCAACACCTCCAAGTTTTCCAAGTTTCTGGGTGGTTGCTGAAGAAAAACAGTTCTGAGTCTATTTTAGCCCAGTCTGTCACTTGATTTTCATCTCCAATATGTTTTACCAACAACATTTCATTTAAGAGGCTCCCCATTTCAGGCTCTGATCAACATCCTTCAGCTCCAGCACGAAGATGTTCCCTGAAAACACTGATGGGGAAAAGGACAAGAAGAAAGGAAAAGCCACTCAGGTCCAGGCCTGGCAGAGCATTGTCAGCAATAGAGACCATCTTTGAGCAGGATTTTTCAGCACAGCCTGTGCTGGAAAGCTGATGAGCCTCTTAACTTACTTTCTTCCTCCCAGAGGGAAAACTGGTGAATTTGGGGCCGTCAGATTAGTACTTGATAGGTTTAAAAATAGCCCAAAGGAAACGGTGCTGCTCTGTGATGCTGAGCACAGCCCCGAGTTCACAGCCACTGCCTGCCACAGAAAATCCCCAGAGCAGGAGAGCTGGGAGCAAAAAGCAAAGTGCAGCATGTTCAGACCACAGCTGCAGCACAAGCCAGTTGTATTTTCCCTGCAGTCCTGATGTTAGGGCTGCTTTCCACGCTTCATCCCAACAACTCAAACACGGCAAATCATCAGATTCCACACACCAATCCCGGCATCAAACCAGAGCAGGCAGCTCCCAGCCTCCTAGAGGATGTTCCCATCTCACATAAAGACTCTGAGAATCATTGAAAGGTTTGGGTTGTAAGGGATGTTAAAGGCAGGACGGGGCTTGGAGCAAACTGACCTAGTGGGAAGTGTCCTTTTCCATGGCAGGGGGTTGGAACTGGATGGGCTTTGAGGTGTTTTCCAATCCAAACAATCATTTGGGTCAAGTCTATCATTCTAGACATTTTGAAGCCAATGTTTAATCCCTTTTATATCTGTAGTGTTGATTTTTTCATTCCAATTCCTGACAAATACATGTGACATCAAGTCAAACTCAAAAATTTGACTCGGAATTCAAATTCTGACTTCTTGCAGAAATCAGATGTGTATTACATCAACGTCAGCATCTTCTGCTCCTCCATCTGCAAAGCTACTTAAAAGGCAGAGGTTTGGGAGATCTATTTTCCATCAGTGGATTTTCCATGTTGACTGCCACTAATTACACCATCCCCTTTAATTTTTAGCTAATGCCATGCTAGGCACAGCATTGCTTCTCCCTGGGACCGAAAATCAGGACATTGGGCTGATGAATGTTTGTACCACCCCATTTACCTTCTGTTAACACTGGCACCATGTTTGTTTTGATCCAGTCCCTGGGAACCTCCCTAGGGTCCAAAAATCCATTAAAAGTGAACATTAATAGCCCAGAGGACTCTTCAGCCAGATCTTTTAAAATTCTTGGATGCAAAATATCTAAACTTGCTGGTTTAAGAAGGTCTAACATTAATAGCAGCTGTTTAACATCCTCCTCGGTTACTGTTGGAGTGGAAAGTGTTTCATCATCCTCATATGATACAAATACATCACCTGGCTTTTCTCCAAATAGAAAACAGAAATATTTACTGAGCAGTGCTGCCTTTTCTGTATTTTCATTGATAATCTGACCATGTTCATCTATTGACAGACCACTATCACCTAATTCCTTTAATGCCCAATATACTTGAAAAACTCTTTACTCTTCTCAACCTTGCTGGACACAGACTTTTCCTTAAGATTCTTTTGCTTATCAGTGTTCAATGGGCCTGAGCTGAGCCCACACTCCTCACAACCAACATTTCTCTTTCCTATCTTGTATATCTATTTCCTGTAAGAGCTTCTACTTCTCATTCAGGCTCTCAGAATGCCTGAATGAGCATCCACAGCTTTTCTGGGCAATATGTGTCCTGGAAGTGTCCCACCACCCTCACAGGAAGAATTTCTCCCCACTATCCCATCTTACCCTCCCTTTGCTGGTGTGAAGCTATTCCCCCTGTCCTGTCCCTCCAAAATCCCTCTGCAGCTTTCCCTGTGTCCATGACTGACCCTTTAAGGGCTCCTCTTTAAGGACCTGCTGCCCCAGTGCTTTGTGCTCCCCTTCCCTGCAGGGAAGATGATAAGGAAAGAGAAAATGAAAGAAGCAAAAAAATTAATGTTCTGCTGTATCATCCTATTAAAAGACGACCAGCCCCACCACAAATCCCTCAGGGATGATTACAGCCTTAATTTGAAGCTCCTTAATTTGAAGCTCTTCCATAAAAAGCAATTTTCAGTCTTCTCCGCTCTCCATGCAAACTATTTTTTTGTGCAATTAAATCTCATCTTCCCATTTTCTCTAATTCTGGCACATCCACAGCAGCTGCTTTGTCCTTGATATGCACAACCCTTGGATACCTGTGAGAGGTTAATAATGGAATGAATGGTTTGGGTTGGAAGGGACCTTAAAGCTCATCCAGTTCCAATCTCAACACCTTCCACTGTCCCAGGCTGCTCCAAGCCCCATCCAACCTGGCCTGGGACACTTCCAGGGATCCAGGGGCAGCCTCAGCACCTCTGGGCACCCTGTGCCAGGGCCTCTCCACCCTCTGAGTCAAGAATTTCTTCCTGATATCCCAGCTAACCCTGCACTCTACCAGTTCAAAACCAACAGAACCCCGGAATGGTTTGGGTTGGAAGGCACCTCAGGGATCACGTCATTCCCAGCCACCTTATCTTGCACCCAGTCAGCCAAAGTTTGCACAATTCTTCCAGAAAACAGGAATATGTGGGACTGTGTAAGAGCCCACTGAGGGACCTCTCTGTGCCCATCCCAGCCCAGAACCTTCCAGAGCTCCAGCAGACCCTGCGTTTCCATGCCCAGGGAGCCACATGCCCCGTGCGGGTGCAGCTCCATGGGCTCTGTGTGTGTGTGTGTGTTTGTTTGGGATTTTGTGAATAGGGCTTAGCACGTTGAGTCCTCCCCACAGGGCTGATGTGTTAGAGCCCATTGGCTCCCTATTCCCTGAAGGAAACATCTGCACATTCCAGACACATTCTGTAACGGGAGTGAAACCCATCCTTGAAGTGAAATTTTACAGCCTCCACAGCGCAAAATAACGATCGCTGGCAAGGGCCAGTGGAAAAGTAATGTTTAAAATATTATTACAGGGAAGCGGCTGCCAGAGCCTCAAATTAATCACTTGAACGTGTCTCTGGTGCGTTATGTAACGCTGGGCCAGCTCCCACCCTGAGCACAGCTCCACTCCAGCCTCATCCCACTGTCCACCTCTGCTCCAGCCACATCCCACTGTNCACCGTTTAGTTGTAAACATCTCTCCAGCACAAAGGCTCCATAATTCAAACTCAGGCCCACGAATCCCTACTGGAACAAAAAACACTCAAGGAATTCCTTAAGCAGCAGCTCTGACTGATATTCAATGCTGTAAATCTGAGGGCAGGGCAGACCCCAGAGCCAGGCACAGACAGAGCACAGGGATCTGGCCTGAAGAGGCCAAGGGCCAGGCTTTCCCTAATCCCCTCATGCTGGTGCTGACCCAACTTGAGCTCCCCTAGCTATTTTCAAATGTGGTTGTTTGGGTTGGAGGGCTCTGCTCTCAATGTTTTTGCAGCATGTTCAGTATAGAACCTTAAATATCTTCCTTCTGAAAACAAAACCCAATTAGAACCCAATATAGTGCTGCTGGTTCCCAGACAAAAGCCATTTGCATGTTTCTGGCATTAATAATGTGTGTGGTTGGGCTGCTTCCTTTTAGCATTAGAAAGTCTTCTGTGATGCAGTCAGAATTATTTCTGCTTCAAAAACACTGATGTTCAGAGGCCCCAGAGTAGGTACAGAGGAAAAGGAGCAGCTTGCTTGGGCCTCAGCTGCCCCTCTAAAAGATCTTCTGAACAGGTTTGGGAGACAGAAAACCATTTGATCCCTGCACAAGATCATAGAACCCTGGAAGGGCTTGGGTGGGCAAGGAACTTAAAGACCACCCAATTCCACCCCCTGCCAAGGGCAGGGACACCTTCCACCAGCCCAGGTTGCTCCAAGCCCTGTCCAACCTGGCCTTGGACACTTCCAGGGCCTCCCCACCTTCACAGGGAGGAATTTCTTCCCAATACCCCATTTAAATCTTCTCCTCAGAGTGCTCTCAAGTAGATCACATGCAGGTGATGCACATTTCTAGTTCTTTCCGGACCACTGTGCACAGGAGCCTGCTCAGTGTCCTCCTCTGGACCCACCCTGACCAACAGACCCATCCAGGGATCCACCCACTCCCACATGTTGTACATTAAGAGATCCAACAGCCCTTAAAATTCCAAAGATTCAAGTGACACAAGTGACTCTTCAGCAGTGACACAGCTGGAATGACACCAGCTCAACCCTGCAGTCGGGAGGGGTCTGGGTCTCCCGGGTTCAGCAGGACTTGCACATCCAATTCTATCCATTCCTTTGAAAACTTAAACTCCAGATAGGAGAGAGCCAAAACTACATGATCTGCCTGAGACCAGTTATTGTCCACACTTCTGCCAAATATCAGGGGCTGAGAAAACCACTCTGCAACATATCTGGAGGTATGGGGTGGAGACCAAAGGACAGATTCCCTGGAAAGAGCTCTGGAAGAATGCTTCAACCAAGCCATCAGCTGATCCTGAAAAGATGCAGCTGACCTCGAGATAACCTGCTTGCACTGCTCCCCTCAGCTCAACTCTTCCCTTGGCCTGGACTGATCTCCACCTGTCCAGAGCGACAAGAACAATTCAGCTCTGACCTCTGGCTCAGTCAGACTCTCCTGGGCTTGTCTGTGCTGGCTGTGAAAGAGCTTCTGTGCAGCTCCTCTGCAGCCCTTCAGCAACTGCCGAGCCTCCTGTGCCCCAAAAGGCTTGTGCTGCAGCTCAGGGGAAATGTGGGGCATTAGAAAGAGTCACCACAGGCTGAGAACATGGGTGTGCTCCTCCTTAGGGAGAACAAGAACCTCCAGGCTGCCTTGGGAAGGACAGGGAAAGCTCTGATCCTTCACCTTCTACAGCCCAGAGCCAGGCCTCATCCCCTGTCCTGGCACAGGAGCTATCCACAGGTGTGTGTGTAAGTCACACGTGTTCCAGGACAAGCACAGGTCATCTCCAGAGCATCTTTTTCAACCCAGACCCAGGAAAAACAGGAGGAGACCACAGCAGCCGTGGCACAGCCTAAGGGAAGGAGTCCCAGTCTGCTCCCTGGTGGAACCACAGCAGGCACAGAGCTGGACCCACATCCCTGTCCCACAAGGAGCTGCTGCTCCTGCAGGCTGCCTTCCCATGTCAGCCTGGGGAAGGAGAGGTCTCTCCCTCAAATAAAACACACCATGCAGACACAACCAGAGTGTCCCAGGCCAGGCTGCACAGGGCCTGGAGCAACCTGGTCTAGCAGAAGGTGTCCCTGCCCATGGCAGGGGGTTGGAATGAGATGGTCTTTAAGGTCCCCTCCAACCCACACCATTCCATGATTCTATGATTTTTCTGCGAGGAGAGGAAGGATAATTCCATTCACTTCAGACTACAGGTCCTGTCAGGGATCTGTTAAAGGGAGGATCACTACAGTGCCTGTTCCCTTCTCTCACAGGACCAATGCCTCTAATCCTTTTATAAGAACATCATTACGTGGAATAAACTGTCTAGAGAAAAAAAAAAAAAAGTCTTGCAACTCTGCTAATCTTCTTAATGATTTAATACCTGCAAATACTACTGGGAGCTATCCCTTTCCTGATCCCATTAAACGCTGCCATACAAAACATCTCACACACTTCAGCATCCTACTGTGGATTTTGTTTTTGAACAAAGCCAATTTCTCTGGAGACCAAGCAGGGGTTTTTGATCCCACAGCCCCACCAATTTTAAAAGATCTTCCAAATGCCTGCCTGGGGGATTCCAATAAGTCCTGGCACAGATCCTCCAAATAGTAGCAAAGCTAAACAGGGTATGGCTGTTATTGCAGAGATCTCTCACTGCCAGCACAAATACACAGCCTGGACCATTCAACCTTTTACAGCAGGAAAGTCACGGACAGTTGATGATTCACAATCAGCATTTTGCCTTCTACTACAGCCACCCTTTTCCTTTAATTATTCCATCTCTCTGGCAAGCAGCTCTTTCCTGCAGTTTGTGTGACATTTCTTCCCCTAGTTTCTTCACATTGACAAGGGCAGGGCACATCCCCAAGTCCCCTGTTTGATTTGTCCATCTGCCACAGGCTGGTAAAACATCCCAGGCTGGGGTTCAGGCAGCCAGGGCAGGCCATTCCCTCGTGTATGGGACCAGAACAAGGTTGGAACACTCCATTCCTTTGGAGAACTCAGAGTAAGGCTGAGGTGGCTTCATGGGCCTTGTTTGTGTTGGTTCTTCTCTTTTTCTTTGCATATGCACAGTCAAGAAACATTTCCTTCCCACGTCAATATATTTGTAAATATATTCTCTATTAAATATTTAAAATGTATTAATTGTTGCCTACTCCCCACACAAGCACATGCTGGAACTGACACTGGTACTAATTCTTGCTCTCAGAAATCTTTTCTTAATTAGTCAGTTTAAATCTTCCTCTGCTCAGGTTTTTATCAAAGTTCCCCAGCACAGGTCCTGTGCTGATTCACCTGAACTCCAGGTGATTACTGCTATGACAGGTAAATCCAACACCCAAAGTCCCCACACATCGCAGAGTGAAAAACTCACCAAGAAAGGGCAAATGAACCATGAGAAACTCACCAGGGCAGATGTCCCTGGAGCTGACACAGACATCTTAGAAAAGAGAAAGTCACACTCCTTAGAGTTCATGGATTTTTTTCCTACAGTAAAACAGATTGATTGTTTTGTTGTTGTTTCAATTCATGCTGCATAAACAGAAGCCCAAGGCTGAGCACAGGGCAACTCAAACACGGACAGTTTTTGAGGAGCCTCTGGGGAGGATGATGCTTCACTTCAGGTTCAAACAACTGTCTTGGACTGTGCCTCAGTTTAATGATTAAATCCAAAATTACTCTTCCCAATTCTCCAGAAACCCACGAGGGCGATTGTGTAAGACGGTGTTCGCGGAGCACACAAACCACCAGCAAATTTGCTGTGTTTAAAAGGGAAAGAAGAGCAAGGAAACACCAAGGCAAGGCCAAGACAAATAAAATGGTACAGAGTGCCCCAAGGAGCTGGGGCATGCAGCATGCCCTGTGCTCAGCACCAGCCACGCTCTGCTCCAAGCCCTGGGGGACTGGAAGGCTCCCAAAGCAGGCTCGGATCAGTGGGACACGTCAGTGCAGCCTGATCCCTCCTCAGGCTCCACACACTCTGCAAAGTTTGGGTAAACATCCTTGGTTTGGACACTTTGGACACCACAGCAACGTCAAGAAGGATGACACTCATAAATCAGCCCTGCTGGCAGAAGGAGAATTTGCCCAGTTCTCTCAGACACAGCATCGCTCTCAGGATTTGCAGCAGACACCGAGTTAAGCTGCATCTTTGGTCTTATGCTAAACCACCTTCTTGCCAAGGCTAAAAATTGCTCTATGGCGTAATCACAAAGTGAGGCAGAAGAGCGAAATAATAAATTTTGTTCCCATATAATAACAACAAGTTAGGTTTCCATAGCACCCCTCATCCTCTCGGCTCCAAGAGGACATTACTGACTTGCCTCACTGCAGCAGGCTCTGCACACAGAGAGCCACTGCTCTGAGGGTTGTAATCCAGCATCACAGCTCAGCTCGGCATGAAGAGAAGGATCACCAGTGCATGAGGAAAAGGCATGGCACAGGGCAAGAAGTGAATCCTCCATAATGCTGCTGATCTGTGGTCTGCTCTGGTTGGAAAAGCCCTCCAACACCAACACGTCCAACCTGTGACCTGTCCCCACCTTGTCACCCACCCCAGAGCACCAAGTGGGAAAACAGATGGGAAAACCATGGCCCGGGCATCCGTGGTCAGAAAAGTTCCTGGGTCATGCACCAGAAGAGAAAACAGGTCCCTTTTTCAGCTCAGTCATGCTGGGATGGCTGCCCAGCCGTGTCTCTTCCAACAGCACCAGCCCATGCTGGGCATGGCTCTGCCACTGCTCTGTGTCACTCGGAACACAAAGACCCCAAAGGCTTTTCCCAGTGAGCAGCCTGTCTGTCCCATCTCGTGCCTTGAAAGGCTATCAAAGACTCCCATTTTCCTCACAATAAAATAAAAGTGGGAGCAGGCAGGCGTGGGGAGCAGGGCAGGGATGGAGCAGCGTGTGGGGCTGAGCTCCCAGCCTCACACTCGCCGCCCATCCCGAGGTAGACACGGCTGCAGACTGACTGCCTGAGCTCCATTTTTCCTTTCCAACATTTTTCACACCCTCCTGCCAAGAAAACTGAGAGCTGCCTCCTGCCCTGTCTGGAGAGCGCTTCCCAAGCAGAGCAGCCCCAGTGAGCACAGCCTGCACACACGGAGGGACCATGGGGGCTGAGAACCTTCTGACAGCCTGGCAGGGACCCAGGAGGGCAAGGGGTGGCTCTGGAGCACATCTAGCATTTTGGGGGCTCCACAGGGAGGGCAGCTCCCCAGCTCCTGCAGGGTAGAGGGATAATGCTGGGGCTGACAGCGGAGGAAGGGATTTGTAGAATCACAGAATGGTTTGGGTCGGAAAGGACATTAAAAATCACCCAGTTCCACACCTTCCACTACACCAGGTTGCTCAGAGTTTCATTCCACCTGGCCTTGGACACTTCCAGGGATGGGAAGAGGGAAGGGAAGGCACTAGAAGCAAGATAACCATACTTTTGTCCAGGCTGGGCTGTAACTGCAGAAAGCGTTTTGTACTCATAACTGGTGTTCCCATATAACACAAAAAGGCAAATTGTGGAATCACCATGGTTAGAAAAGACCTCTAAGATCACCACCTCAGAGGCCTGAGGATGGACTTCATATATTTTTATTACATTCAGAATCATCAGATATTAAGACATTTTTGTGAAGCAACCTGGAGCCCCAGCTCCTACATTCAGCTGAATTTGAGCAAATAAAAAAATTGCATCTGTTTCTTGTGTGTTGGGCTGCTTTTTTTTAATTTCCTGCTGTGTGAAACAGGAGGAGCAATAAAAATCAAACCCTTGGAAACAAATGACAATTGTTTAATGGAGTAAAAAGAAATCCCAACGCCTTCCTAGGCTGTTTATGCCACAGCTACTCCATGCACGGCTGCATACACAGGTAGAACAGGCTCCAAGTCCAGACTTCCTCACTTTTATGAGTTTAAATTGGATCCCACTCAGTGTTTAAGGCCATTGTCGAACTGCTAACACATTCTGCATGACTAACACCAACTGGGATATTTTTCACTCACATGAGAAAAATTCCTGTACCTGGTCCTATGGTACATGGCTCTACATCACACATCTGTACTCCAAAAAGAATTAGAAAATACACTCAGTCTTTGTTCTAAAAGAAGTGGTGGGTTCTCTTGTCTCCTGGAATCATGACATTCAATTATAATCTCTATTTTTTCCTTCCCTTCTTATTTTGTTGAAATCTATTATTCCTCTGTATCTCCTCAGTGAGAGATGCTTCCAGATGTCTCCTATATGAGAGTTCAGGCTCAAAACACAGAAGGCACCAGCATTTGGCCTTCTTTTGTTTCTTTTTAATTTTAAGATTTATGAGAGGTAGCTGACTCATGTCTGGACTGGCAGAGCTGGACTCTTTAAGTAATTGCATCCTTGCTATTTTATTAATTAAGATAAGTTCTCTCACTTTTGTCTGAGTTGTTGGTGATTGACTAATGTGAGAAAAACATAGATCTCTCCTGGGTCTCAGGCAGGTGAAAGTCCAGATATTTCCTTCTCCTGGGCCTGGCCCAGGGCAGCCAAAGGGAAAGGTGCAGATATATCAAATATCCCAGCACTGCTCAGCTCTACCAGACCATCCAAGCGTCTCCTCTCAGAGGGGAGCTCCACCCTCAGCACAAGGCAAGAAACCCTGCACACACCAGGGCTACTGTGAGTTGTTAAGTGTGGTTTTGCTTCACATACCCCCATTTCCTTTCCAGCAACAGCACCAGAAAAAATACTGAGGAGAGAGTTTGTAGCTGAGGAATTCAGTGAATGATTAACTCCATCCTACCTATTAACCATTGCCTCCATTCCCTCACGCCTCCTGGGAGCCCCAGTTCTGGGCAGCAGAGCTGTGCCAGCACCTGATCCCCACTGCCTGGTGTGCAGAGTCCTCAGGTGATGTGCATGGTTCTGCCTTTGAGTTACAACCCATTAAGTGCACTAATGATTAATCCAGAACCCCGGCACAGGTCCAGGATGAAATGTTGCTCCCCTTGTCACACCAAACGAATCCTGTTGCCTGGAGGTCACCATGGAGGGACCTCCAGGGACACCAGGAGCAGGGCCAGCTCTTCCCAGGCAGGCACAGGGATGCAGTGACCAGCTGCTGCTGTTCCCACTCCAAACCAATGCACATCTCAGCCATGCTGTGCTCTCCTTGGGACCAGGATGGGACAGGGGATGCAGCTCCACCACCCTGAAGATGCTCCAGGGGCAGCTGGATCCCTGAGCAGCCCCAGCCCCTCATCTCAGACAGCAGGAGCTCCACATCACACCAGCCCCACGTGCAAACCCACGTGTTTGTCACACTCAGCTGCACTTGGACACAAACTCCCCGTGTGACCTCAGGCACCTCCCTCACTCTGCACAGAGCTCCTACAGCCTTACCCAGCTGAAAAACAGGAATGGGAGGTTCAGGCTGGACATCAGCAAGAATTTCTTCATGAAAGAGTTGTCAGGCATTGGAAGGGGCTGCCCAGGGAGGTGGTGGGAGTCACCATCCCTGGAGGTGTCCAAGAAATGGCTGAGGACATGATTTGTGCTGGCCTTGGCAGTGCTGGGGGAATGGTTGGACCCAATGATCTTGGAGGGTTTTTCCAGCCTTAACAACTCTGTTATTCCATGATTCTACTGTCACACAGCCAGCCAGAATTAGGACTCCAAGAAGTTAAAAGAAACAAGTGCACAAGTGAAGCTGCAGCCAGGAGGAGGACTGGAGGCATCCCTGCCATCTCAAACTCCAGCAGGAACCCTGAAATGCAACCACATTCCTCTCAGGAGCTGCTCCCTCACACTGGACACAACACTGACTTCTCAGCTGGGGTTGGGATATCTCTGTTTGGGAAACTGTTGGTTCTGCCCTGAACAAAAAATACAAGTTTGGCAGAAGACAAAACTTTGCTTCTTTTTCAGATGCTTTAAAAGCAGAACTAATGGTTCTCCAGCTGTGGGAGCACAGTGGGACCCTGCTGGCTCCAGTACCTGCCACTCGGGATGCTCCCCCAAGCACAAGGTTGTGTTTGATTTGGAGGATGAGGAAGAAGAGGTGTGAAGGCAGGACCAAGGATACCAATGAGCCTGCCAAAGTGAGTCCACATCTCTGTTTTGCTGCCCCAGTGCTCACCTTGCTCAGCCTGAAGATTCACCTTCCCAAGAGCTGCTGTGGGATGTTTTACTGCTTCCTCACCAGAGGAGCAGAGCACCAGGCAAGCAGGAATTACAAACCCAGGTCATTTATTCAGCAGCCTAGCACTGAAACACTCCACAAGCACCTAATTCCCATAAATAACCAGGACAATACTCTCACAAAGCAATGAAGCCTCAGCTCCACGGCTCAGTCTGGGAGAGAGATGCAGAGGAACCCTTGACAGCCCAGCCCACACCACCAGGGTCAAACTGGAAACAAAAGCAGGAGTCCTGCTTCCCCCCGTGTTCCAGCTCTTAGACAACACTGCCCCCAGTAGCTCGGCTTCCTTCCCAAACCAAGGTATGCACTGCACTTCCCTTCCTGCCGAGGGAAGGACAGAGGGAAGCTCCTCCTGGCCTTGCACACAAACCTCCATGGCTGCTTCAGGATCCAGCAGCTTCCAGGAGCTGCAGAGCAAGCCAGGAAAGGGGACAGCAGCACCAGGGCCACTTCTCTGCTCAGTGGGAACAGAGGGATTGTGGTCAGTCTGCACAGGGAGCTCAGGGTGCTGATCAGAGCACCCACCTGTGACAGGAGGATCCAGAGCCGGGCTGCCCATCCTCAAAAGGGGGATTGGCCACAGGTTGGACTCAGTGAGCTTGGAGGTGTTTTCCAGCCTAAAGAATCCCGGGATTCTGTGAAAAGATCCTCTGATGACTTATGGAATGTCTTTCCCAAGCAGCCAGAGTGGACCTGCTCCAGGGGAAGCTGTGGGTCCTGTGGGAGCGGGGGTGTTGGGAGATGAATATCCAAACTCTCCCAGCTCTCTCTGAAGTTGTGGGATCAAGCTACAGGCTTGGATGTGTCTGCCTCATCCACAGGAAGACAGAGCACAGCAGTGGGCTCTGCTGGCTTGTTTGAGAGATTTGATGGCCAGCTGTAATTAACCCTTTAATTGATGCAAAGACTAACGTATGCCAGAGGGAAATATTCCCACCTGAGTGGCTGCACAGCGTGGGGCACTACACGCAAAGCAAACCCAAGTTAATGCCACTTAAATTTGTGGCTGTATCAGATGCAATCTGTGCACGTCATCAGAAATTCAACTACCCAAGGCCCGTGGCATTGCTACCTTGACAGTTCACTGTCCTGCAAGCATTGGAAAGACACAGAGCTTTCCAAGTCATTACTGGATGCAGTAATTAAAGACAGCGAGGGCTTTGGAGCTCGGAGTTTGGGGTCTGGCTGTTGGGCTACTGAAGTTATTGTGTTGTATGAAACAGATTCAGGAACCAGTGATGCTCCTGGCACTCCCTTGCAGAAAACAGGGTGTGTCTTCCCTCTCAATTAAACCTTGGGAACTGTCTAGTGTCAGCCCAGCAGAACTTTGATTGCCACCCAGAAAGCTCAAGCTTTGTCTCCACGGTGCTGTCTGATCTGTGCTGTGCCCTACACAGCTTTCCTGCACACAGGCGAAGCACCTTTCCTTTTAATTTTCCTTAAATAAAGCCCTTCCTTACTGCTGTAGGAACACAATCCACCACAGATACCAGCTACAGTGAATTTTCTTAACACGACTCAGAGACTAACAAAGCCTAACCCTTGGCCTCTTCGAGCGTTTGTTTTCCCACCTCAGTTTTGTCTACACTAATTTTTTTTGAGACTTTTGATCCAAACTTTGCACCGATCCATGCAATCAGAGGTCGCAGAGCTCAGTCTAGAAAGCCACTGACTTCATGTTTTCCCTCCGTAGGAGTAAAATAATGTTCCCACACTCTGACAGAAACCTTTGCTCTGCACAGATTTAATTCATTACTTATGAATCTCTGGCCAACGCCACTCTGCTCATGGCAGTGGCTCTCTACTCGCAGTCGTCCCTGGAGTCTGGGAAGGCAGGGAATCTTCTTTTTGCTGTGCAGTGAAGGAGCTGAGATGGGATCCTGACTAATGGCTTCACTAACTATTGCTTATGTTAACAGTCCTCTTCCAGAAAATCACCCAGGTAGCAGTAACGAGCTGTCCTCTACTGCTTCACACAGCCTTGGCCAGGAGCCAAGATATTTTCCAATGGAAACTCTTCTCCCAGGGAATCACTGCATCTTATTTCAGTGCTGTATTTGGCTTTAGGGAATAGAAGATTTGTTTTTCACTGTGCTGTGCTTAGGTGCGAGGGCAGTTCTGGGACACAAATCCCTGAGGAGTCGCACTCATCCTGCTGGAATCATTTAGGAGACTGGAATGGCAGCAGCTCTCCCAACCTCAAAGGCAAGTGTCCATATTCCATGCTGATGCTTTTGCAGGATTGCCTGGCCACATGCAGGTCTCAGGTAAGAGCTGCCCTTCTGCTGTGTCTGCACCAATCTATGAGATCCCAGAGCTGGTACCGCAATAGGAAACACGGAAGGTGCCAGTTGATTGCTCTTTCCATATCCAAACCCCTCCTTTGCAAACTCACTCTTTCCACAAAGCTTTCCAACCCATTTTTTTCATCTGGGGAGGGGTGAAACCCAACTCTGGTGAGGGCCAGCGCTGCACTCCCAGCAGCACCACAGTGCCTGCACAGGCTCTGCCAGAGCTCAGAGCTTTTCACCAGGTCCCTCATGCCCCTGGGACCTGTCTGGGGGTGACAAGCCAGTCACCACCCTAAAACCCTGTCCTGCTCCTCTTTTGGTGAAACAACACAGCTTAAGCAGAGGTGTCTGAGGGAGTACAAAGCCCAGCAAAGAGGAGGGAATGTGGCTACAGCACTTTTCTTGGAGGCTCCACTCTGCATCCCATTGTGGTTTCCAGCCTCTCCCTCAGCTCTCCAAGCCCCAGGAGAGGAAATGTGGCACACACACTGTGCTGGGAGCACAAGGCATGGAACAGGGCCCGTGGTTCTTGTTCTCATCACCCCAGAGAGGACCTGGCACTGGCTGCAGAGCATGGCTGGATGGCTCCCTCTGCTCCCAAACAGCCACACAGCCCCTGCTTGTGGAAGGGCCAGCACAGGAGCAACCCAGGAGGGAAAATCCGTGAACATTCTCAGAGTGACAGCACTGGTCCTGCTGCCAGCAGGACGCTGCACACTGGGGCCATGAGCATCCCCTGCAAGGGAAGGTTTGTTTGGCACCTCTCCTAACAGCCCCACTCAAACACACGAGAGCCACAAACGCCCCACAGGGTCTCCATGCACAACCCACAGCCTCTGTGCCAGGATGGGCATTCTGCTCCTGCAAATGTGGCATTTGGGAGCAGTGGCAGCCGAGGCAGGAATGCAACAGCTGGATTTTCCAAGCCACACGTGGAAAGGCTGCATTCAAGCCCTAACACACACCCAAGCCAGCTGTGAGGTACAAAAATAGGCACTTCTGTAGTGCTGCTTCAAGCAGCATTTTTGCGCTACAAAAATACACCAAAAAAAAAAAAAAAAAAAAAAAAAAGAAAAAGAAGAAAAAAAGAATCACGGGATTTTTTTTCCCCAGCTCTCAAAGGGATCCACATGTTCCCATCACGGTTTTAGGGATCAAGGGATCATCCCCCCAGCTCACCACCCTGGGGCTGTGTCAGTGCAGGAATCTCCTGGGACAGCACACAGATGCTTTCACCAACCTGCCCTAAACCAAAACCCACAGCTCCAGCCTGGCCTCACTCCACCCCCTTCCCGAGGCGTGGTTTGAGAGAGAAACGCTCAGCTTTGGCCAACACAATCCGGCTGGGCTCTGCTTTCCCAGGCTTAGCTGTTCCTCGGGTTCCTCCCTCCGGAGGGCTCAGCCCACACCCTGGGTCCTCTTCTCGGAGCGCCCCTCCCACGGCTCCCGGCCCATGCTTAACCCATTCCCAGCAGGGCCAGAGTCCCCCGACCAGCCGGGACAGGGTCCACAGCGTGCCATGAGAGCCCCCAAGGCCAGGGGGAGGAAGGAGAGGCGTCGCAGGCTGTCCCTGCAGGGAAATCTCCTCTGGATGTGCGTAGGTGCTGTCCGTGCCAGAGGAGCCCGGAGCAGCAGCGCGGATCCTGCGGGAGCCAGGCCTGAGGTGCTGCCAGGGGATGTTGCAATGGAGCCGTGAAGAGGCCATTGCTGGGGATCTGCGAGTGCCACGGAACCGGGGAATCACCCAACGGTCTGGGGTGGAAGGGGCCTTAAATCCCATCCAGTGCCACCCCCTGCCCTGGGCAGGGACACCTTCCACTGTCCCAGGTCGTTCCAAGCCCCGTCCCACCTTGCCTTGGACACTTCCAGCTTCTGCAGGCAACCTCATAGGGAACAATTTCCTCCCAATATCCCATCTAACCCTGCCCTCTGGCAGTGGGAAGCCATTCCCTGTGTCCTCGCACTTCATCCCCTTGTCACGAGCCTCTCTCCAGCTCTCCTGGAGCTCCCTGAAGGTCTGTCCAAGGAGGTGGGTGCAGGCTCTGGGAGGGTTACAAACCCCACCCTGGAAATGTCCCTTCCCAAGCAGTGATTAGATCCTGTGACTCCATCATAGACACACAAACTGCACCACAGAGAGCTCAACACGCTTCTCCACACAAGGAGTTGCCTGCACAGGCTGACAGAAAACGAGCTGCCCAGCTGTCACCAGGAGAAACAAGGCCATGGTGTGGTGGCCAGGGACAATTTTGGATGAATAGGAACAGGCTGGCAGAGTGGTGGCTGGGATCCAGACTCGGTGTCACTCCAGACAGCCCCGCAGGCTCGTCAGAAACAAGCTGCTGTGGCTGCTGGGGCACCGAGCACAGCCCTGTCCCCATGGTCCTCCAGAGCATCTGCCAGCACAACTGCAGTGAGAAAAGAGCATCCCCACTGGCTCCCAAACCTGCACTGCCACAGGGCACCCACAGCCCCAGCCTGCAGGTACAGCAGGGCCACGCTCCAACACCCAAATCCGCCGTGGGCGGGAGATCCGTTACCACAGAGTGAATGAACAGCGAGTCCTGTCACCAACCCAGCCTAGCACACTGCCTCAGCACGGGCTGCTAATTGAATTCAACATGACAGCAGGTTAAACACAGTCACACAGGACCATATGCCACGTCTGAAACTTCACTGCCGAGCTCGGCTCAGTGAGGTTCTTCCAAGGCCTGATGCCAGGAAGTCAAATTTACCTGTTCCTAACCTGAGGGCAACTGTTTTTGTTAATGCCGTAGAAACGGCTGGCTGAGGAGTTGTAATTATCTGTGTTTTGCTTATCTGTACATTATCAAGAAGGATGTGATCTTTCAAGGGAAAGGGAAGAGCTGGAAAGCTGAGGAAGTTCAGCCTGCAGAGGAGAAGGTTGCATGGAGAGCTCACAGCACATTCCAGTATCTGAAAGGGCTACAGGGAAGCCAGAGAGGGACTGTTCATCAGGACCTGTAGTGAGTGACAGACGTGTGGGAATGGGTTCACGCTGAAAGAGGAAAAACTGTGGTTTGATATATAGAAAAAATTCCTCTCTGTGAGGGTGGGGAGGCCCTGGCACAGGGTGCCCAGAGAAGCTGTGGCTGCCCCTGGATCCTTGGAAGTTTCCAAGGCCAGGTTGGACAGGGCTTGGAGCAGCCTGGTCTAAAGGAAGGTGTCCCTGCCATAGCAGAGGAGTGAAATGAGATGCTCTTTAAGGTCCTTTCCCACTCAAACTATTCCAGGATTCTGTGATTCTATGACAGAATCTCTTTACTGGTCACAGTTTCTATAAATACACTAAAAATGCTATAGCTTGCACTGCTGTTGATGCTCTTCCTGATGACAGCTATCCTTTAAATAAATGTGAATGGCAGCAATCACATGAGTTTTGCTTTTTGTGCCCTTTGCAAAGCAAAAAACTAACATTATGTTTCAATTGACATTTTTAGTTTTGGCAAACAGAGATGCCAACTTTGCTTCAATGTCTAAGTAAAGAATAGTGATTCAATATGAAAAACAGGCTCATTCTTTACTGCAAATGAAGGCTGAGAAATAAGGGCTGAAGAGGTCGGGTGGGACACTGTCACCCTCCTTTGGGACAGGCAAGTGACCTTCAGCAGAGCTTGTCCATGCAGCTGAAGGGGAGCGTGGCTGGCAGCTCCGCGGCTTTCCAGCCTTGGAGCCACATCTCAGCAAGGGCTGGAGAGAAGGGTGGGATGGTGAGGAGGGAGAGGAGGGTGGTTTGACGTGGGGGGAGAAAAGGGTGGGCTGGTGAGCAGCAGGAGCCATTCCCCTGAACAGCAATAGCACCGTAAGCACAGCCCAGGAGCGGAGCTGCCAACTTTCCACTGGGTATGAGATGGGAAATTTTCTCTTTGAGCCTGACAACGACTGCCTAAAATCGTGCTGTTTGACATGGAGGGACTAATTCACTAGTGCTGTGTGCCCCAAAACCCACCCTATTCCCCACACTGCTCCATGCACTCTCCTGACATTAAGAGCAAGATCCAAGCAGCTCTCAGCCTGCTCCACCCTGGCACTGGAACGCACGGCTTTGCTCCCGAGCTGTCCTTCCCCTGCTCACTTTGTTACTCACTTATTACAACTCAGATAAATGTTTGGGGACATATGGAGTAAATAAAATACAAAATCAAGCTGAACTGCAACAATCAATCAAAGGACAACAAAGCTTGGAGAAACGGAGAAAGGATGACGCCTTATGGAAACCACAGTGTGGAAAACACGGCATGACAAGAGATAAAACAAGGAATCCCATTAAATGGGATAAAAGGCAGAGGAGCATTAACAAACCATATGAGTTCTACCTTCTGAGTGAGTGGTTTCCTTTTGAATCCAGTCTTTGTGAGAGCAGAATGAAAGCAGCTGAGTGAAACGCAAGGGACCTGCCGGGGTCTTGCCAGTGGAGAAGAGCAAGATCAGCCCTCACTTTCACTCCAACAAGGACAAAGCAACACACAGAAAGAGACCATCAGGAAACTTAAAAAATTCAGGAAACACAGGGAAAAATCAGTGCAAACAGTGCACAGGAAAAAACACACCAGGTGTCAGAGGAACCCCAGAGGGTTCCACCAGCAGCTCGTCCTGCCTCCTGGGGCTCCAAGATGTTTAATTACAGTTCTTTAACATGTGGGGTTTTGTCACTACCAGGGTTTGTAGGTTTGGCTGCACCAAACTACAAATCCCAAAAGTGAGACATGTTGATGCTGCTCAGGATTATCAATTGCAGCTTTTGCCACAGAGCAGGAGCACCTTCAAATCCTCCTCTCCGGTGGATGCCTGTTCTTCCTGTGCTGGACATTTTTCTTAAATACACATTGAAACACCACTAAAACAAAGTTTTAATTTTTAAAAAGTTTCTCAGTCATGGGAACAGCACTGAGACTTCTCTGAAGCTTTAGGAAGGAGCACAATAAGCAACCCAGCCCTCTCTATACCGGAGCCTGTTCTGCTCTGACACAACACCACAGAATCGTCTCCTTGTTCACACTCAAACTATAGCTACAAGTCACTTATGGTCCCTTCCATAGGCTGAAAGAATCTCGCTGGCAAAATATTTATCTAGCACCTCATTTGGGCCTTTTTCCCCCCTCCAAAATTTCTTACAAAAGAGAAACGCAGCCTTGTTTTCACTGGGATATGGCTTCCTACAAGAATGACATTCCAGGCTGTCTCAATTTTTTCTAGGAACAGCAATAGAGCTATTTTGCTTTTGTGGCCTGGACACTACTGTACAGACACATCACTGCCTGTGGGTTTACCTGAATTAGATTTTAATTTAAACTGGAAATTTTTTTCCTCTCCTTGCTTTTGAAGACACTTCAAGCCTTGAAAAGGCTTTTCCTGCATCATGTAATAATATCAAAATCTACCAATCGTTGCTGACTCTTGAAATTTAAAATAGCAGACTGCAGGTTCCTGAATCATAGGATCTGTTTATTTTAAGGTTTATTTAGGTGAAGTCACCGGCTGGGCAGTGCAAGCCCAGGGCTTTACTGCCAAATCCTCAAAAAACTCCACTGGGTTTTGGATGAAAGCTCTGACCCCCAAATCTCCTTCTGCAGGAGCCTGGTGATAACAGAGCTCCTCTGATCCCAGCTTCTCCTTCTCACCCATCCACATATACTATTCCATTCTAATGAGGGCAAAACAAAGGAAGTTTCAACTCTCATCCTTTTACATCGAGATTCTAATTTCCACTTCAAACCTGCCACGACACCGAAGACGTGTCAGAAAGAATCAGTATTTGCAGGGCAAAGTCAGAAAGCCTTGATGAGGTTTATTTCCAGTTGAGGAATGAAATAAGCGATGAAAGCTCACTCAGGCTCAAATAAATGCGACCAAAATCCGGCAGCGCTGAGAGCAAAGCACTTGAAAAGAGATGGATCAGAGCATTCCTGGCACGGAGGGGCTCAGAAGTGCAAATGCTGCCACTCGAGGCACGTTGCTCCTCCAGTTCAGTTTTGCACATTGCGCCCTGCGGATTATTTGGAAAACCAGACTTTGCTCCTGGTTCCAGCCAGACTTTGCATTACACTTCAAGAACCTGACTCTGGCCATGGGAAGGGGCCAATATTCCCATTCGGTCTGCCTGGAGACTGCTCCCAGTGAGGTATGTGGTGTCTGCGAGCAGCAGAGGCCATTTCCTTAGTGATTCTTTGGATGGGACATTTCCCCGTGCTCCTGGTAACAGCACGGCCGCAGTTGGCATTTATTTCCTCCAAGTTGCTCCATCTAAAACGTCGAATACAAGAGGAATTCATTTCATAGGCCTCACTTCTTTGGCCAGAAATACGGAACCACAGTTGCTGAGTGCAGCTGTGTCCGGGAACTTCAGCGTTGGGAATTTTCAGAACTCGGCCTTCCTAAAGGCTTGCTTTCATTTCAGAATAATTATTTTTTTAAAAAGGGGTTGTTGGGATATTAAAAAATACTTTTTTCCTCTGATGGAAGAATATATAAACGTTATTTATCTGTCCATGTTCAACAAAGGGAATTTGAAATTATTAGGCAGAACCACTTGCATAACCTCACTGAGCCATGAGCCAGAGTCTCTTTCATCCCAAGAGAAATAAATCTGTAAACTCTTCACAGTTATAACAAAGTGGGTGCCATCATCTGAGTCTCTGCCATCATCAGGGCAGTAAACTTGAAAGAA
>JANPWX010000033.1:6583463-6611810 GCA_024734555.1 Trochalopteron elliotii
CTACGATCTCGCCTTCAAGGTGCGGGACCGGAGAGGGCAGCGGGGAGGGTTGAGGGAGTGCGGGGTCAGGCGGGTGCGGGGCAGCTCGGGGGGAGCGCCCTCGAAGTTCCCGGGGGCCAGGACCGAGCGAGCATCCCTTCATCCCTGCATCCCTTCATCCCTTCATTCCTTCATCCCTGCATCCCTTCATCCCTGCATCCCTTCATCTCTGCATCCCCGCATCCCTTCATCCCTGCTTGCCTGGATCCCTGTTTCCCTCTCTCTCAGCCCCGGCATCCCGCCCCTCCGCAGCCGCCCGGTCAGGGTCTCGCCCGGCGGGGGCTGAGCCCGCAGAGCCCCCCGGCAGCGGGGCTGCGGCTGCGGGACCTGTGCAAGTGACGGCCAAAGGCCGCTCCGGGGAGTTGCTGTAACCTCCCATATCCTCGTTAACCTACGGAAAACTGGGGCTGTGAGCAGGGTGCTGGCACCCCTCGAGGGGCATCTGCCGAGATGTCCCCAGTCTTTTGGGCTCCGATGGCTTCTCCTCGCTGCTTCCGATCCTGGCGAGCGAGTCACAGCCCAAATACATTTGCTTCCTCCCCACTTCATCATGCGACCTGATGCAAGCCCAGCTTGGGGCTCATTTGATAATTTTAGGGCTCACATGGCGATTTTGGGGCTCATTTAGTGATTTTGGCTGAGGCCACGACTCGGTGAAACCTCTGTGTGTTTCTCACACGGATCTCTGTAGCTGAGCCCGGGGGATTAAGCCCGGAGAACATGGGTTTGCTGTGGCAAGTCCCACCTCGGTGTGTGGTATTGGGAGCTTGGTGCCTGTGGCAGTCGGTGCAGCCGTCGTGGTGTTGAGGTTTGGGATGTGGGGTAGGAGGAGATGTTGAGGTTTGGGATGGGGGGTTGGAGAGGGATGTTCCAGAAATGTGTTTGGTTGCTTTGGTAGGTGGTTGGTCCTGATACAGCTGCATTCATGGTTCAACAGCTTCCCTAAAATGGAGCCACCTCTGTGTTTGTGCTGGTCCTTGGCTCCTGGAGCTCACCTCTGCCTGCCCAGCCTGGGGCTTTCCCTAGGGATCATCCCCATGGCACAAGGATGAGCCAAACGGGTCTCAGATAAACCCAAATGCACCGGGTAGACAAAACCGGGTAGACATCTGCTAATGGTCTGGCTGATTTTGAACCAGTGGCAGGCAGAAATTGCTTTGTATCCAGTAAAAACCTGGTTTATTAAACTTTCTCCTTCCCTTCCCCTCTCCTGAGGCTCCCAATCTCTGCCTGAGGCAGTGGCCAAGTCCTGGACACAGGGCTGGATTCTGGCCCTGAGCACTCTGCATGCCTGGTTGAGGCTTTGGTGATGCTGAGTGAGGAGAAGCTTCTGTCGAGGGTCATCTATTCCAAAAAGATGTCTGGAAAATTTTTTAAAAATCAATATTTTGTACTAAAATGACTTTTTCTCCCCCTTCACACTGATACTCCCGTGGGCTCTGCCTGCCCTCACCCTGCTGTGCCAGGGCTTGGTGCCTGGTGCTCCTGTGGGACACCAGCATGGGGCTCTGCTGGGGGTGTGTGGCACCGTGGGCAGCTCCTGCCCTCTTTGGCAGTGCCAAAACGAGCTGCATCTGCAGCCGGGGCTGCTGCTGCCTCTCAGGGCTGAGCTGCAGAGGGGTGGTGGCATTTGCCACTTCTGGCAGCTCCTGGGAGGGTTCGGTGTGACCCGGGGCAGTCCCTGCCGTAAAGCCATTTAATTCCTGTCACGAGTTAATGGCTCGTGGAAGGCTGGTGGCAGAGCCTTGGGAGAGAGGGAACCTGCCACACCAGGTGTGGAAGGAGCTGGCACAGCCTAGCTCCCTGGTCTCGGATTTCTTGGTGTCATCCCACCGAGGGGAGCAGGGTCAGTGCCCTGGGGGGCAGCAGGGCTGGTGGTGTAGGCAGAGGTTTTGGGGAGCTGCATTTGGGAGCAGCCTCAGCTTTGCCGTGGTTGCTTTGTGGCAAGGAGCTGCCTGCCCTGTGTGTGCTCAGGGCGGCTGCTGGGTGGGGAAACTGAGGCAGGTGGTGCCGGGAGCTGCTCCCTTGGCATCCATGGAGGATTGGAGGGCAGCTGTGGGCGTGTGTGGGTCTCACTGAAGGTGAGGGCACTCATGGCTGGGGACCCCCTGAAGTCTCCCCACGGGCAGTGTCACCCTCCCAGAAAGCCCCATGCGCTCTGAGGTGTTTTGTGGATGGGGACGGCACGGGCAGCTCACGTCACCCAGACAGCACCTCTTGGTTTTCAGGGCCTTTGTGCCCCCACGAAGGACCTGTCAAGTGCCTGTCAGGGGAAAGTGTTTCCAGTTTGGTGACATGGTGCGGGGTGGGGAATAATCCCATTATGAGTATTCCCGAGTCTGAGGACATCGCTCTTGGATGCCCTTCTTCCCCTCAAGCATCTGCTGCCCACTGCTGTGATGGAGCGGGGTAAAGGCTGCAGTGGGGCTGCCTTCCCAAAACCTGTAACCTGACACCCCTCCCTCCCTCCTCCCTCCCTGCAGGTGATGCTGGTGGGCGACTCGGGGGTCGGCAAGACCTGCCTCCTGGTGCGCTTCAAGGACGGCGCCTTCCTCGCCGGCAGCTTCATCTCTACGGTGGGAATCGACTTCAGGGTAAGTGCCTGGGGGTTGGCCCTTCCCGGGGGTCTGGCAGGTGAGTGAGTGATGGATTATGCAGAGGAGTAACTAAATGTTTTTCTGAGGACTTAAACCTCGCCAGCCTCGGGGTGCTCAGGGTGTGACAGCAGCAACAGCAGCAGCAGCATCTTTGTTATGGCTTTGCACAGGGATGGGGGAGCGTGTCCTCCGCTCAGGATCTTGGGGATAATTCCTGTAACAACTGAGGCCTGACATCTGCCCATGAAAATATTTCCCTGAGGCAGTTTCAGTGTTTTTTAAGAGTCGTTAGTTTTTTTTTTCTTGAAACAACAAAACCAAAACTGATATAAACCAGAATGCCCTGGAAGAACCTCCTGAGCACAGCTTTGGGGTGCTGATGTGGGGTTGTGGGATGTGTTGTGCAGAGGGATCTCTGAGGTTTCAGTTTGGTTGGGAGCACCCGGAGCATCCCGATGCTGGGAGAGTCGTGGGGGCAGCGCTCAGAGCTGTGCAGCTCCAGTGAGGACAGTGGGAACCTGCTCCACACAGGGAATAACAGCTGGACTGGGGGGAAGAAGGGGGATCATGTCATGCCCTGCAATGCCCCAGTGTGCCCAGAGCATCCTTTGCCAGGCAGGAACACCTGAGTACTGCCCAGGGCCTTGTAACCTTTTCTTGGCCATGTTTCCCTTGCTGGGGGCACTGCCTGGGCTCTCTGTGGTTCAGCCAGGCCCTGGTGAAGGGGATCTCCACTCGTGGGGTGGGACAGCAGAGCGTCAGGAATGGTGACTTTACAGAGGTGGCACCAAAGAGCCTTTACAGCAGCTGTGCAGGGCACAAGGCAGTTTTGCCACCAAAGCAGCAGCTGGCAGCACGCCTGGTGTGGCTCGCTGGCACCAGCATCAGCTGTTCCCTGTCCCTGTCAGTCCCCCAACCATCTGCTCCCTCCAAAGTGTGATCTTGTCACCTCGCAGGATGTCTGGGCAGTGCTGCTCTCCCTGCCCTGCTCCTGGGGCACCGGCTGTGATGGATTTGGCTCCATTTGGGTGCTGTAGTGGGTGCTGTGAAGAGCTGATGGTGATGCCACACACCGGTGTTGTGTCTTCTCAGCCGCCTTTTCCCAGCAGGATCTTGGATCTTCACTTTTCTTGGAGGATTTCTGGGAGATGAGTGTCTCTTGTAACCTGCTGCTTGGCTGGGGTGTGAGTAATAACTGGCTGGTGCAGTGGCATTGGGAAGGGGTGAAGGAGAGCTCAGAAAGCCCTGAGGGAGGAAGGGATGTTCCATGCCTAGCGAGGCTGGGGGCTGCTGCAGGTGAGATGGGTAAATTGGGGTCTGTAATTTTATACAAAGGTAATTACACAGTGTTTCAGGTATTCTTCAAATAAAAGCGTTTTATTACTGATTGCAGTGATTGATACAGAGGGCAGCCATAAAACCCTGTGACTTATTGATTAGAGCGCTGAAATGACTGTTATTGAGAAGCAATCAAATTAGGGTTAATTTACTACTCTAATAGAGCTGCTAGAGCTACATGTCTCTGAAATGGGCAGATTATACAGTGGGGGAGATCACGTGTATGCCCTAAAACTCATTATTATTATCATCCCTGTAAGGCATTCATAATTTTGCGGGGGATATGGAAATACTTTTTTGATGTGCCTCTCTGTTCCCACCAGGATAATCCTGTTTGGTAATTGTCCCTCTCGCCATGGGCACTGCCATGCACATGACGCTCTGGGGTGGCAACACTGGAGGCTTCTGCTGGTTTTAATTTGTGTCTTTTTAATCACAGAACCGTCGTACCACAGATCCTTCTCTCTGCAGCCTCGGAGTTTGGCAGGGGGGTTGCTGGCTGGAGCAGGCGAGGCTGTTTGCGAGGTGGCAGCGGTGGGAAGGTGTCACTGGGATTTGCTGTGTTCTCTTGGCCTGCTGTGAGAGGTGCTGAGTGAGCACAGTGGGGTTATTTTGGGGTTCTGTGGGGTTTTGGCAGGGTTTGTGCCGGACTCTGAGCCTTGCTGGCACCAGAGGCTTGCAGGGAGCTCCCCAAGGCCAGTGTGTGTGGCAGCTGCACTCCTGTGCACGCACGACCTTGTTTGGGACCTGCCGGGTCCCTGGGGCCCATTTCCCCCAGGAAACCATGGGGACGGAGCTGCCCAGCTCCTGACACTGTCCTGGGGACCATCTCTGCTCTTCCTGATGCCATCTGGTCCCTGCTCTGGAATGGGATGGAACCACACTGGGGGCAGCCCCCACGCCAGCCCAGCTCCCTCCTCTCCCCATCCACTGGTCCCAGTGGGCTCCAGCATCCATTGCTCATTTTCAAGGATGTCAAACCATTAGATGCACCCAAAGCTGTGGCTAATGGATTACATAGGCCAGGGCGAATGTAAATGAATAGAAATCCATTTGAAATTAATCTGGCATTACTATTCCTAATGGCCCCTGAGGTTTGTTCCCTCCTACTGTTTTATGTGAAGGAGAACCTCCCGCGACGTGTTTGTTTATTATCATCTCTTAAACAAAGAGGGATGTTGATCTGAATGTGTTTGGAAAACAAACCACTGATGCTGGGGAAATAAAGATGATTGTAATATTGAAAAAAGGCATCAAAATGGCACCTGTTGGCTTTGAGCTTTGGAGGTGCTGAGTCCTCAGTGTTCCATCCTGGGAAGATTTGGTTTGCTGGGGAAGCATCTTTAGCTCCTGGGGATGATTCCAGCCTTCCCAGTTCAGCTGGGACAGGGCCAGGGTGTCCCTGAGCTGGGGGTGCAGTGCTGGGTGAGCCCCCACTGTGGGTGCCATCTGAGGCAGAGCCCCTGCTCCTGTTCCCGGGTCCTGCTCCTGGCAGAGCTTTGGCTGAGCAACCCTTTGGCTGAGTCCCTGAGCTGCTTCCCCCCAGGCTGGGGGACAAACCCCTCTCTACCTTCAGTGTCTGGATCACAGGTGTCACCTTCAAGGTTTCATTGCTAGATAATGAGGGGCTTAATTATTGCCCTCCATGAGCTGTGCCAAGCCATGGCACCAGGTCTTGTCTGGGGAATCCTGGCAGGTACCTCTGCTTGGGGGGGGGGGGGTCTCTCCCCACAGATTCCCAGTGGTGAGGGCAGGGCAGCTCTCTGGGTAGGCCGTGTGTGCTTTCCTGACTCTGTACATTCGGGTTCCAGGGAGAAGGGGCTCCTGGAAAAGAGCAGGTTTAGTGCTCAGGGGTGTGAATCCCGATTTTCTCAGTGCCACGGAAGGAGCTGCCCCTCCTTGTCATTTTGGCAACGCTGCAGAAACCTCGACAGAAATTCAAGCTGCAGCAGCCAGCAGGACTTGAGTCCTGTTGTGACAGCCGAATGACGGGGTGGGGGAGGTCTGGCCAAAGCAGAGAAGTCAAAGGGCCACGTGAACCCACTGTGTCCCTGTCCCCAGTGTCACCCGGGCTCCGTGGGGCTGCCCAGCCCCGTCCTCACAGCCCCGAGCTTCGCAGGGTTAGGCAAGTGAAGATTTTTGTACTAATTGGACGTGAAAGGAGAAGAACATAAAAGAAAGAAAAATTAGGGACGAGCCTCTTCTCCCTGGGAAGAGGTGCTAATGAGCTGCTTTGCATTAGCAGGGGTGATGGTTCCTGCGTTAATCAGCGGGATGGAACTTTCTGGAGTTCAGAGCAGGGTGCCTTCTCTTGATGTTCTGCAGTGGTGTCACTCCTCTGTGGCTGCCCCGAGGACAGCGAGCAAAGCAGCATCGCCCTGGCACCGAGCGCAGGTGCTGCTGCGAGAGGAGGAGCAGGAGGGAGGGAGCCAGCCCCGGTGCCTGGGCACAGCTCCAGGCTTCCAGGGCAGGCAGTGGGCACAGGGGATATTTCCTTTGAAGGCTCAGCTTTGATGTGCACAGGTTGACAGCGCTGTGAGGGGGTTCAGCTGCTGCCCAGCACAGCCCCCTGGGGAGGCTCTGTGCTCTGCTCCAGCCTTGGCTGTGCCGTGGTTAATCTGGGACGGCCCCCGTGCTGTAAATAAAACCTGTCACCGGTGGCCCTGAGCTCTAACGACTCTTGATAACACTCAGCCCTGTGCTGCTCAGGGCTGGAATCAGCGCTCTTTTTTTTTTTTTTTTTTTTTTTTTTTGTTTGTGTGTGCGTGTGTGTGTGTGTTTTTGTGCGTGCACCTTCCCCAGGCGGCCCCTAGCTCCTGAGCTTTGCAGGAGGATGGGAACCTTTGCTCCAGCCCTGCAGGGTGTGCAGAGAACAGTTGGATTCACCCAGACTGGTCCTGGGTGTACATGTGCTGGGAGAGGGGGGTGGGTGCCCTGGGCATCTGCTGGTCCCCAGTTGGCATTCACATCCCTGCCCTTGGGGGCGATGCTCTGGGCCCCAGCAGGTGCCCACATCCCTGCCCACATCCCAGCCCTCATCCCTGCCCTCACAGCCTTTGCCTGGTGGAGCGACCAACCCTCCTTTGAAGGGCTGGAGCAACCCAGAGCCTCCTGAAAGCCAAGGGCTGGCTTTTATCTCAGCAGTTGGCACAGAGCATTAGCAGGGCTCATTTTCTGATGGATCAATCTGGAAAAAGTGGGAGGGGAGCTGCTTAGGCCAGAAGAAAGAAACGGAAATAAATTAATTTCAGTGTCTTTCTGTGCAAAATTAGCCCTGGATGTTGGAGGGAAGGAACTCGGGCACTGGGCAGAGTGTTTGGTCTCTCCTTTGCTGTGTGGGCTCAGGATGGGAGTTTGCTGCAGGGGGCTGGGTTTAGTTGGTCTCCAGGGCTGGAGCTCTGGAGGGAAGTGGCCTTTTCCTGGGAGAAACATCTTGGAGCTGCCAAGTTCCTTGGACCAAATTCCCCTTCATAGGGCCATGCCAGTGGCAGCAGAGATGCAACCAGGATGGGGAAGGTGGGGCAGGACCAGGCAGGGGATGCATGCGCTCTCACCCTGGGTATGCCCATGGCAAATGCTTGGAACTGGATGACCTTTAAGGTCCCTTCCAACCCAAATCATTCCATGTTTCTGTGTGTTTCCAGCAGCTCTTTGTCTGAAAATCAGTTTGTTCTGCAGCTCCCATTGCTGGATGAATTTTAATAGCAGCCAGTAGCTGATTTCATATTTTTGCATTTCTCGCTGGAGAAATGGAGAGCTGGGCTCAATTTGCCCAGAGCAGATTTCCCTCCCTGCAAGTGTTCAAGGACAAGCTGGATGAGATTTGGAACAACCTGGACCTGGTCTAGTGGAAGATGTCCCTCCCCTCGGCAGGGGGTTGGACCTGGATGGTTTTTGAGATCCCTTCCAACCCAAACCATTCCAGGAATCTCTCGTGATTCCTGCGATGCTCCCACCCCTTCTGCGTGGTTCCAGGGTATGGACACGATGCTGTAGGGACCAGCTGTGCCCAAACCCAGCACAGGGAGGCAGATCCTGGCCAGTCTTTCCCAGGAAAGGGCAGCACTGGTCAGCTGGGACAGGCTGGGATTGTGCCCATGTGTGACCCTGAACACTCTGCTCCTCCAGAGCTGCCGCTGGTGCCTGTTCCCCGCTCCCAGGACGGGCTCTCGGGGCAGTAAATATCCATTTCCCACGGCAAACCAAGCCCTGCTTTTCTTGCCGTGGCTGCTCCCTCCCTTGCAGAGGGACACTCACAGCTTTGCAGTCGGTGGCTGTCATTTGCATGCAGGGGCTCAGTTGCCAAGAGATGCTGCGAGCGGTGCCCGTGGTGGCTGCGCCCGCTCCTCGCAGCTCCCGGGCTTTTATCCATCCTCCTTTTGCCTCTTGCTTTTGGAAAATGATAACCCCCAGTTCTGCAGCAGAACAGGAAGATGCAAACCCCCATGTGCCAGCGGTGATCCCAGTGGACAAGGGACTCCATTCCTGCCTTGGGGAAGGCACAGAAAGAAGACGAATGTCTTCAAAGCAAAGAAGCGCTTGAGCAGCTGGAGTGGCAGCCAGCCCCAGAGCCTGGTAAAAAAAACTCTTAACCAGCTTAATCCTCTTTGCAGGATGGTGGGAAGGTGCCTTCTCCACCTCCTTGGTGTCAGAAATACCACCCAGAATAGTTTGGATGTGGAATTTTGCATCCATTTCAGCTGACATGACAGCACTGGGGATGTGGGGTTTTTGAGATGCTGCTGGAAGGGCACTAGTGTCTCCTGCAGCCCGGCTGGTGCTTGGTGTCTTCCTGGTGCCTGTTGATAGCTGCTGTCCCTGTGGGTCTGTCCTGGCCTGGGGTGGTTGGAATAATGGATTTAATTAGCTCAGCGGGAGAGCAGAAGACCTGGGCTGCTCAGGAGCTGCAGTGGCAGGATACAGGCAAGGAGAACACAAACTTGGGAGCTGCTGGTGGAAGGAGGGAGGTTGTAAAGGTGCTCAGCATAACCTGCCTCTGTAACCTCCTGGTCAGAGCTGTGTGGGAGCCCAAAACCCCTACAGAGGATGGGAACCATGGGAAACTCAGCTGAGAAATGCAATTCCCACCCACCCACAGTGTGTCCAGGGTGTGGGTCAGATCCTGCTCCTGCCCTGCTCCAGCTCGGCAGGATCACTGGGAAGGAGCAGGGTGAGCAGGAGCTGAGGCAGAGGAAGGCTGTGGGTACACAGTTGTGCTGTGTTGGCTCCTCTCTGGCTGCTGCCAGGTGGGAAATTGGCTCTGGAGAGGCCAATTTGGGCACTGGAGCATCCACTGCCATGGATCCGAGCCGGGCTGGATCCATTCCCGGTGCCAGGACCTGTGAGGGAGCGTTTTATAGTCAGTAAAACATTTAAATGGGGCCAGAGTAAGTCTAAATGGTTTCAATATTTAATGGAATACATTTGGCTTAATTTCACTTTCATCTTTTATTTGTGATAAAACATTGAACTCAGCTGTGCAGAAATGGATTGTTCTTTGAAAGCAGAGGGAAGGAGCCCAGGAAAGGGGGGCAGGTGGATTTTGGGGTGTTTCTAACCCTCCCACTGTCCCCAGGATGGGCGTTAGGGGCATCCCTGCCCTGTGGCTTTGCCTTGCTCAGCTCCTGTGGTCCCCTGAGCCCTTGCTGCCTCTCTGCTGAGCCACTGCCTCGTTTTGTTAATTAATTATTACTCCCAGCAGGCTTTGGGTTATTCCCAGGGTGGATGTTGATGATCTCTGTGGGGAAGGGTGAGGTGCCAGTCCCAGGTTTGGCAGTGCTGCAGTGGCAGGAGCTGACTCTGGCTGAGCTCACCAGCTGCTCGCTGTGTGTTGTTCTTCCCTGAAAAACACCTTTCCCTTCTCCCCTTTCCCCAAAGAGCCACTTCCCTGAGACCTGAGCCACGGGGTCAGTCCCATCCATGGGGCTCTGCTGGTGCCTGTGATGGTGGCACTGAGCATCACCCTGGCCAGGGGCAGGGCAGCAATGGAACGTGCCAAAGCCTGGAACACTGAGCACCAGCAGGTCATCCTCGTTGGGAGAAAAACTGGAAAAAAACTGGGAAAAACCACCCCCTATCCAGGCAGGTCAGAGCTGTGTTTGGGGTGGAGGGAGCTGCAGTGTGGTGTGTCCCTGTCCTTGGATGGTGATGGGGCACACACTGTTCCTATGGCAATGGGGGATTGAGGGATTGATGGCTTTACCTGGAGAGCCTTTGGAAACAAAATATTTTGTTGTTGGCAGCATGGGCAGAGCTGGGCACTGCCCATGTGGCTCCTGGCTCCATCCCAGGGTGCTGGAGCTGCCCTGGCTCTTGATCCCAGCAGAGCCCTGGAGCTCACACAGCTTTGTTTGTCTACCAGGGACACACAGCATATTTAATCCTGGCTCAGCACCGAGTCATTGCCCTGAGGCATTGGTGAATCTCTCAGAAGCAACAGCAAATAATTCATCTTTATGCCTCCACTGGGAAAAAGGGTTTCTCCCCGATCATAACTAATGTGAGCTGGGAGCTCGTGGTGCTTCAGCTTTGAATGGTGATGTCCATTGCCCTGGGCCGTGGTTGTCCCAGGGTGAGGAGGAGTTTAATGGGTGCTTTGGGGGTCTCAGTGATGCTTCTGAGCCTGAGGAAGATGTTGGTGTGGTGGGGCTGAGTCAGTTCTACCCACAGGAAGTCAGCAGGCAGGAAGGGTCATCTTCTAGGGGCCATAAAACCATTGGTACATCTCTGAGGATGTGACTGGTCCTGGTGTGAACACCTGGACAGGTTTTATTCCATTTTGCGTGGGGTTTCTCTATTTAATGTATGGAAAGGAGGGGAGTGGTGGGAGCCGTGCTCAGCTGCTTGGGTCAGATGCCATGAAGCCACCACATCCACCTCGCCAGCCCTTGTGCCATCTGCCTGTGTCTCAGGACGTTTTCCTCCTGCCTGCCAAGCCTCGATGTTCTCAGGCTCAGTGACACACTGGGGAAATGGAGGCTTTGGCTTTTCCAGCTTTGCCTGTGCAGCATCACCACGGCAACGATCCCGGGAAGGCTCTGTGGCATTAACGCTGTTACTGGGGAAGAGCCGCTGCACCACGGCCATGAGCCCCGGCTGTGATGTGTGCTGGGTGTGCTGGGCTGAGGAGGAGCTGGGGGTGCTGCCCTACGCCAGGGCTGCTGCTCCTCCTCACCAGAACCGAGCCTGGGCTGGCCCCAGTGCCTGACACATCCCCCTGGGAAGAGCTGGCTGTGGGTCCTGTGTTCCCCACCTTGGAACAACTCTCTGTTAATGATCCTTTCACCTCAAAGGCAAGTGCAGGAGGCTGCTGAGGGCACCTGGGCAGCCCCAACCTGTCTGGGGAGTGTAGACCCCTTGCCCTGAGTTTGGTAGAAATTGCTGGATTTGCTTCTCGTGCCACTCACCAGCAGCTGGTCCCACCTGTGCATCCATGCCTTGCTGCTTCATGGGAGCTGATGATTGAGAAAAACACAGCTGCATGTGTGGATGCATAATTCAGCCCAGCCTCACTGCTGGGGGGTCAAAGTGGAGACCCTATCCAGGGACCTCCCTTGGAGGAGAACAGTTCCTGGATGAGCATCCATGCACAGTGCCCCGGGCAGTGCAGGGTCAGTGCAGACCCTTTCTGGGGAGCACAGGTAGCCCTTCCTGCAGCTCATGCAACCAAATGGTTGGGCTTTCATCGGTTCATCTTTTTTCCTTGGTGTTGAGCACACTCGGCCCTGGGAGCTGTGGGGAAGCAGCTGAGCTGCAACCCCTGGGCTCTGCATGGCCCCGTTTTCCTCAGAGAAAGAGCTGGGGATTGTTGCTACTCCTGGTGCCAAATTTTAGAGCTGAGCCCGGATTTGGCAGCGGTGCTGAGCAGCCCCCACAGCCCCAGGTGTGGTGAAGGGCTGGCAGCTGTGCCAGGCTGGTGGGGATGTGAGCCCTCCATGCCATGTCCCTGCACCTGCCCATGGCAGCAGCGTGCCAGGGGAGTGCCCTCACTGCCCAGAGCACTGCTCACTCAGCACCGAGGAGCTGAGCTTGGAGAGGGGGTCCTGCTCTATGGGACTGCTCCCCAGACCCCTCTGCATGGGGGTGACACATCCAGGTGGCCTCAGGCAAGGCTGGGGCTCCGTGAGTGGCTCTGTGGCTCAGCCCGAACTTCTTTCAACCCATTCATGAGCTGCGCTTATCAGTGTGCATGAATTAAGGGGAGAAGTGCTCAACAATGCCGAAAATAACTTTGTTCCCAAGCAAGCGTTAATGCCTGGCAGATGTGATGTGTTTTTCCCTCCTGAATAACACACACGTGAGGTCAGATTGTTCCCGACAGCCGGGCGTGCTGGGGGAGGAGCACAGCAGCTCTGGGAGGGCTGATTCTCCCGGGATCAGCCCCACAGCCCAGGGCAGAGGTGGAAATCCTCTCCTGAGGACCTGGCTGCTCCAGCTGGAGTTCTTGGCTGAGGTTGGGCTTCCCAAACGTGCAACAAAAATAAAAAATCAAGGAGATCGTGTGTGGGTTTTGGTTCAGTTTTGTTTGTAAAAGCGTTGGCAATGTCTTGGAACAGCTTCCCAGGAGTGTGGTCTGCCCTGTTCTCCAGACCTCCAGGACCCACAGTGAAGGATTTGGGGTGTTTTGCCTCACTGGGGTGATTTCCCAGCACATTCCTGGCTTGCAGCTCTGCTCCAGAGCCCCACATGAGGAGAGCAACGGTGGAGCTGGATTGGCCAAAGTGGTTTGCCTGACTGGGGTGGTTTTGGCGTGGAAGCACCAGTGCAGCTGAGCGTGCTGCAATTCCTCAGCACCTCTGCATCTCCAGGGGCTTTCAGTGGTGCCCAAACCTGGGGAAGAGCCTGCTCTAGTAGAGCAGAAAATGAGAGAACTGGGACTGCTGCCAACGAGGAGGAAAAGCTTTATGAAGATCAAAGCTTTGAGTGCACGGTGCCTGAGCCAGGGACGCTCCTGTGCTGTGGCTTCTGCCTTGTGCCACCTGTGGGTGCACCCGAGTGGCCACCCCAGCACGGCAGGGGAGTGGTGGGGCAGGGGCTCTGCCTGCTCAGCCCCTGCATCCCCAGCTCTGTCCAAGGGGGATTTCAGGATTGTTCTTGCACAAGGAAGGGGCAGATGGCCAGGCAGGAGCATGGTGGCATTGTGGAACCACTGTGGTTAGTGAGGAGAAGGTGAAACCTCAGAAAGCTCTGCTGGACTTTGAGGAGCAGCCACAGGGCTGAGGAGAGTCCTGCTCTGCAGAGGGGGCCAGGACCTGCTGCGTTTCAGCCCTGGCTGTCCCTGTTGCCACTGCACCATGCAGAGATGGGCTGTGGTACTGGAGAGCACTGGGACCTATGGGTGCCAGTCCTGGAGGCTCACTGGACTCATACAGCCACCAGAAAATCTCATTAGAGCTGTTCAGTCACTCTCTTTTCCTTGAATCCTTCAAAGAATCTGGGCTCATGTTTGCTGCACAGCAGTTTTTGGGAGCTGTCTGCCTTGGCTGTGGGTGAAGGATGGGAGTGTTTGGGATAAAAAGCTACAGATTCCTTTGTCAGGTCTTTGGGGATTTCATTTTCTTTAGGGATGAGAAGTGCTCTTTAATAATGCTGTTTGCAGTGCTGTCTGCAGACGCTGCTGTGTTACTGCTGGGTGCTGACAGAATGTTTGCTGCTGGATATTCTGCTGATTTTTTTTTTTTTTAATTGGATTGTAAAGTCTTCTCAGAAACTTCAGGCAAGTTTTCAGCCCAGGGCTGGCTACAGTCACTGAGGCAAATCCTAGAATCGTTTAGGTTGGAAAAGATCTATAAGGTCAGAAAAGTGCTGCTAGGCTTTATTTCTCCCCAGATAAACGATTCCCTGTCTAACAGGACCTGATGAGCCATTTTTCATCTCTGTAGCACTGACAGGGCCGTGTTTGCTGCAGATGAGAAATGATAGAGCAATAAATGCTCCGTGGAGATCCCTGTTCAGCTTTGCAGCGTGGCATGGCCTTGATGAGGAAAATTAAGATAAATATGTCGAGCGCCACGCTACTTATTCCCAGTATTGGCACAGATCTGCGTGAGCCATCTCTGCCCTCTTTGTTTCCAGGCCTTCCTGGTTTGGAAGTAAGCAGGGATATTTAAAAAAATATCCTTTATTTTATAAAGTAAGGGGAAAAGAGATGGGAGGGGTGAGTAATACAGCCCAGGGTGGGGGGGTCTATGCAGACCATCCCTGGATGGGGAGGATCCCATCCCACGTGTTGGAGCTGCAGGGATGTGCTGCAGCCTTCCTGCTGCTTTCTGGTGGCTCTGGTCTCCAGGGCAGATCCTACCCTGAGGAATTTTGAGGGTGGATTTCTCTGAGCCTATGGGATTGGGGCTCAGGCTCACTCCCACACTGTGGTGACATCTCAAAGCCTCACACGGCCCTGTCCCCCTCCTGTTGGGATGAGCCCCAGCAGCCCCGTTGGGCTTGAGAGCAACAAGTCTCCTCTGCCTGTGCCTCCCTCAAGGAACCTTCCCATGGATCATCCCAAGACTTTGCTGGTTTCATGGAGCAGCCAGGCTGGGGGGGGACAAGACCCCCACTCAGGATTGTGAATGCTGTGGGCGATGCCGAGAAGCAGAGCCAGGCTGAATTTAAAATGTATGATCCTAAGCAGATCCTCTTACCTCTAATCTGTCCCTAAGACAGGATCCTCTTCTTGCCAGAAAACCCTTTTATTTGCAGACTGATGTGACTAGAAGATGATAAGTCACTAATTCTTCGGTGTGTCTGCTCGAACAAGAGCCTGGACTCTTATCTCGGCAGGGCTGGCAGCCAGGGAGATGTTAATTGGGGTTTAATGTAGTGAACACGGCTCTGGACAAAGGCTGGTGCTGCTGACATCCCTGGGGCACTTGCTGGGTGCTGTGGGGAAGGGGCTGTGCCCAGCTGGAGACCAGGGCTGGGGTACATTTATGTAGGGCTGGGCTGGTGACTTCTCCAGGCCAGACGTGGCAGAGGGGACAGGGTGGGGTGACCCCTCTAAGGGGCTGTGAGGTGGCTCTGGCACCAGGGCAGGTTGGATGTTCCATGTGCTGTGAGGGGCTGTGGTGTTAATCTGCATTTCCTGGGATCTGCTGAAGAACTGAGCAGGAGCTGAGCAGCCAGAGCACGTTGTGGGCTCTGAAAGGATCTTGGCACTGGAGCTGGAGCGGCTGCAGGCAGGAGTGTGCAAGGCCTGGGGAGGAAAACATCCCAAGGCAGAAGTTGCTATTTTTAGCTGCACAGCACAAATGCACAGAGCTGCTGAGGAATTCATCACCTGCCCCGGGAGATGGATGGTTGGGATTTTTTCTCTGAAAGGAAGAGTTATAGGAGAGGCAGAGGGAACCATGCTGGGGTATTTTGGCCACCCAGGTCTCCCCTGGGATGCTCATGAGTGTTTCTGGTGGTGGCACAGCTGAGGAGGAGGAGGAGGATCACTGGATGTGATTCCCAGTGCTGGGGACATCCTCCAGCCCAACACAGCATGAATGGAGCAGGACCATGTCCAGCCACACCATGGCACAGCCCTGCCTCCAGCCCACATCCCTGCCCTGCTCTCCCCATTCCCAGAGGCTTTCCACAGGTTCCAGCACAGCATCAGGCTGTGCCCTGCTCTCTCCTGCAGGGAATGTGCTCCTGGAAGGGTTTTTCCCAGGCTGGAGGGGTGGGCTGGCTGTGTTTCTCTGGCTGGAGGTGCTGATGGCTGGGCTGGATCAGGCACTGCTTGGATTTAGAGTTTTTGGTTTTTGGAGCACTGAGGGGACAAACTGGGGCTGCTCTTGGATCCTGGCCTTGGGAATGGGTTGGGATGTCTCTGAGGCAGGTGCTGTGCCTGGAGAGGTGCTGAGACACCAGGAGCAGCTCCCTGGCTGCGCATGTCTGGGAAAACCTCAGGGTTTTAACGAGCAAATTTAATGCAGTGTCCTGCTGTTTTGGGCAGATTTCCATATCGATCCTTGATCTATTTTTGCAGCCGCCGTTGGAGGTGGTGGTTATTTGTGTGTCTGCTATATCACAACTCATCCCATTTCCTCCTGGCACTGGAGTGTTTGTGTCTTGCAGGGGCTCCCTGGGCTTTGCCAGGTGGGAATTTGGCTCCTGGGCTGGCCTTGGCACGGGGCTGGGGTGCTCCAGCATCCCCTCAACCAGTCCTCCACTCCTGGGTGTCTCCTGGCTTCCTGAAATAAAGGATAACCCAATCTAGCCCTGGCTCCCAGGTGGCCTGGCCCGGTGACACCACAACCTAATGACATTTCTGGGTGGCTGCACTGTCAGTCCCACAGCTCATTACTGGCACTAATTAACTCTGTGCTGCCCCAGCGCCTGTGCTCACTTTGATCTATAGTCACTAATGCCATTTATCCCCATTTTGACAGGAATTGCCCCCCCCCCCTCAGCTGCAGGAGATGTCTCCAAGGCTCAATAATGACATTTGAGGGGCTTCTTTTCCATGGTAAAAGTGCAGGGGGGTGCTTGGATGGGCACTCCTGGGCAGGACCACTGGAGCCAGCACCAGGCACAGGCTCCAGGGAGCCAGGGTGGGGGTCCCCTGGCTGGAGCCTGAATCGTGCCATTGAGCAGTTTCCCATTTGTCCAGTTAATTGCAAAGCAAATTGATCCATGTATCCAATTTAACTTTAAAGGCTTTAATTAATGAGTTCATGCGTGTAAGAGCTGGGAGAGGCCAGGTTGTCGATGATGCTGATCCTGGGCTGAGCTGCAGCTTCAGTGGAGCAGGCTCAGGCACCTGGGGGATGTGCCAGTTGCTCCTGGTGGGATTCACTGTGGGGACCCTGTGACCCGGGGCGGGGCATTTGCCCACCCTGCAGCTGCTGTGAGGGCGGAGGGGGGCGGCAGGGCCGGGTCTGCGTGGGAGCATCGTCTGTGCACGTCTCAGGAGCGGCGCAGTTTCGCTCCATCACCTTCCCCTCCCTCCCTCCTTCCCTTCTGCTGCTCCCGGGCAGCCGCGGGATCGTGCCAGGGCTGCAGCCAGCGGGGCCTCGGTGTGTGATAATGCTGCTCTTAATTGAGGACCATCTGCACTTGGTAATTTAATTTTTCCCCTGCATCTGCAAGGTTCCAACTTTGTTTATCTGATGTCCTGAAGATTATTTAACTCCGGAGCATCGTGTTTGTCCACCCCAGGCACTGCAGGCATTCCACTGCGGCCCCTGCTAGACGAGATTTCAAAAACGTTTGCACCGCCCCAGGAAAAAGGACACAAAAACTGAAACTGGGAAACAGAGCTAAGGTACAGGGATGGTTTTCCTGCACGAATTGTGGCAGGAGGCTGCCGGGAGCGTTACCTCTGTTCTAACAAACGAGGTGAGATGAGGAAGGAGCCCTGAGAGCACAGCCCCTCCCCTCGCAGGCAGGGCTGGCAGCACATTTCACGTCTCAGTGCATTGACACACAGCGTCTTTTGTCTTTGGATGCTTATTAGGAGCTCAGCCCCCAGCTGTGCCTTGGAAGGGCTGACAGGAGGGAATTGAGGCATCTCCTTAAAAAAAAAAAAAATTGGAAGCCGGGAAGTCACTTAGCCGTGGTATGGGGGAGACCTGGGCACCTGGTTCATCTGAACCACGCTGGTGTGTGCTGCCCCTGCCCTTTCCCAGCCCAGCTCCTGCCTTTTCCCACCCTGCTCCTCCCACCTTCTTGGCTTCTTCACCCGTGTTCTGCAGCCACCCTGTGCTTGGGGGCAGGCAGGGATCACAGAATCCTGGAATGGTTTGTGTTGGAAGGGACCTTAACCCACGCCCTGCCCTGGGCAGGGACACCTCCCACTAAACCACATTACTCCAAGCCCCATCCAACCTGGCCTTGGACACTTCCAGGGATGGGGCAGCCACAGCTTCTCTGGGCAAAATTCCTTGGGAAGCAGGCAGGGATGCAGGCAGGAGTGATGCTCTGGCTTGCTCTGCAGGTCTCCTGCCTGCAAGACCACTTCCACAGCTTCTCACCCTGGAACCCTGCTCTGTTCCATACCCAATCCTCAGAAAATCAATTTTTTCCTCAGGCTGCTTCAGCAGCATCTGGATCCCTGTGCAGACTTTAATCAGGTCTGAGCATTTACCTCCCTAAAATATAGGTCAGCCATAATTAGTGTGACTCCTGTTGCTGCCGGCTCCATGTTAATTAACTCCTGAAGGGGAGGTCAGTGCATGTGGAGCACCTTTGGAACTTCAGCTTTTTTGGCTTCTCACCAGATGCTTCAAGGTGGCTTCGGCCTGGATGATCCATGCTCAGGGCTGGGGTCGTGTTCTCCCTCCCACCCACCCACGGTATTCTGTCAGCCTTGGAGCATGGCCACCCTGGGGACATGGCCATGTCCCTGGGCACAGCCACACACACTGCTCTGAGCTGGAGGTGCTCATGTGGCCATGGGGAAGGACACCTGTTTGGTGCTGGTTTTAATGTGATGCTCATTGTGTCCTTGTCCCGTGTCACCATCCATCACATCAAGTGTCCTCATCCCCTCATGCCAAGAGCTGGGGCTGGTGGTGAAACACAGCACCTTTGCCTTGCTCTGCAGTCCCTGGCACAGTCCCTGGCACGGTCCCTGGCAGGTGGTATTGGTAGCTGGCTGCCAGCACTTGGGAATGGTGTTTGGAATGGCACTGTGCCAGTGCAGAGCCTGTGGGATGAGCCTGTGGGATGAGCCTGTGGGTCCGGCACCTGCACGTAGGAGCCAGGGTTCTGCACGTAGGAGCCAGTTGAGCTTGGAGAGTGGATCTTCTGCAGAGCACAAACCTATCCTGTCTCACCTGTGGCACAGGTAAGGACTGGGCTGTTCCCATCCTCGGGGGCGAGGTGAAGGTGCAGCTCAGAGCTGTTTGCCATGACTGTGGTTCCGCCCTGGGGATAGCTCTGTCCCTGCTCACCTGGGAGCCCCAGGCAGATGCACCAAGCTCTGGGGAGCACTTTGTGGCAGTGGGGACCCTGAGTTTTAGGGTTTTAGGCACTTCAAGTCTTCAGGAGCCCTGGTGTCACATCCTGGGAAAGGCTCAGCTCCACATGCGGGGAGCCCTAAACCCCCGGCTGGCTCCCTGAGCCCCGACTTTTCCCTGAGTACTTCCCAGCTCCCCCACCCCAGTCCTTGGCTGCCTATTTTTACAGCTCCCGGGCTGTGAATCACTTCTCTCCCCCGTCTCAGTGGCTGCCTTTGAAGGTATTTATAAACCTCGGCCGTCTCCCTGCGCCTGCCTGAGCAGACGGAGGATTCAGCGCTCCCGCTCTCTCCTGCCCTCTCCTCCTCGCCGGATCCTTGTGTAGATGTGCAGGAGATGAGCTGCTCCCTCTGCCCTCCTTAAAACTATCAATGAAGAGCCTCGCCAGCACCTGAAGGGGTGGTGGTGCTGAGCAGGATGGGATGTGCAGGGATGGATCTTGGCATGGATCTCTGGGGGGGTTTGGTGGCACTGGAGTGAGTGGCTGGTGGCGTGTCCAGTGCCAGGGGTGGATGAGCCAGGGCTGAGCCCAGCTGGGGTCCTGGCAGCGTTGGCCGTCCCATGGCTATGTGACGTGGGAGATGGGAGCATCCCCAACCAGCTCCAGAGCAAATGGAGGAAATGGGATTTAAATTATCACCAGAGCAGCCACCAGCTGCCTCATCCCACTGGTGCGCTGTTCCCTGGCCATGTTTCCAGCACGTCCCACTGATTACTGTGCTAATTTCTATGGATCTGGTGAGCAAATTAATCTCTTCTCTGCTCCTTCCCCTGGGACTGCTGGTCTGCAGGCTTGCATTCCTTTAATGTTTGGAGAGGCTGGTGCAGATTGCTGGGATGTTGGTTGCTCTGGGACACAGTCAGGATCCATCTCCTGCCCTCCAGCCACCCTGGGGGGCACTGAGGGCCTCCCACACAACTCCCAGCTCTGCCAGGGCATCCTTCCACACAAAATACCCTGTTGGCTTCGGGGAAAACCCAGTGTGGAGGGACACTGCCCCCTCTCCTCTTCAATTACACCTTTCCTAAAACCAAGCAAAACAGGGGCAGGGAAAACATCCTGAGAGAGAAACCAGGAAAAAAACAGGTCCAAGAGGCAGGAGCAGGAGTTATTTTTAATTTGCTGGCTGGATGTGGAGTGGTTGACTCTGTCTTTTGAAGGCCATTAAGGTGGGATGCTGGTGCTCATTAATTTACGGCCAAAGGTCTCCAGCCTGAGCTGGGTGTGGCATTGGCAGGGTTTAGGTACCCAAATAGATGCAACTTGTGCTGATACAGGGAGAGATCCTCTGGCAGAGCCATGGTGAAAACAGTTCTGCAGGTGCTGGGACCAATGGATGGGAGTTTAAGAAGCAGGAGAGGGGATCAGCCCAAGGGTTTGGGGGAAACACTGACTGAGATGGGGGCTGGCTCTGTCTCCCTTGGTGTTCTGCAGCTGCGCTCACCCCTCACCACCCTTTCCATTCTCTTTCAGAACAAGGTGCTGACGGTGGATGGGGTGAAGGTGAAGCTGCAGGTATGTCCCCATGTCCCTGGAAGCATCTCCCTTGCTGCCCTGGGTGATCAGAGATGCACAAAGCCCCTCAGAGGACAAAGCAGAGGAGCACCCCCAAAACGAGGCCCCACCTCTATCCTTTGTGGTCATGTCTCCTGCCCTGGGTCAGCCTTATGGACCCTTCTGGCTGCTCTGTCCCCTTGGCAGGAGCCTGCTCAGGGCTGGGGGCTGTTCTGGCCACAGTGATCCCCATCCCAGCCCATGTGCCCCTGCAGCCAGAGCTGCTCCAGCTCCCTCAGACTTGACAGTTTCTCCAAGCCCTTTGCCTGGAGCTCGGTAACACAGATTCCCCAGGCAGCAGCGTGCACTCTGCAAACCTCCTGCTGCATTAAGGACTGATAAATCACATTAGCAGGTCCCCATGCATCCATCTGCTCCATGGATTTTCCAATTAATGGCCGTGTTGGGAGCCCTTGGCCACATTGTGTCCCCACACTGAGGAGCGGGAAGAGGCTGCTTCCATATTTATTGTTCTGGTCATTTTCCCTGTTGATGTTCCTGGGACCAAGAGCTGGAGAAGCTTCCTGGGGTTGCTGTTTGGGCTGTTTTGGGTGGGTTCTGGTCAGGTCTGATCCCTCTGCTCCTGTCTGCCTTCCAGATCTGGGACACGGCCGGGCAGGAGCGCTTCCGCAGCGTCACCCACGCCTACTACCGGGACGCCCATGGTAAGCACGGCCACCTCTGCTCCTGGGGAGCCCCTTCCTCTGGCTCTTGGGGGCCCTGAGCTGCCAGGTGAGCCAGGAATCACTGCAGTGGTTTCCCATGGGAAGCAGCTGCTGTGGATGAAGGAGGCTCTGCAAACACCAGCAGTGTGAGGTGTTGCTGTGCTGGATTTTGGTGTGTTCTGTATCTCCCAGGGGCTGTGCAGAGTGTGCTCTGAGCCATAGGCTCGGTTTGGCACAGGCACTAACAGCCTGTCCCTCTCTCCACAGCCCTGCTCCTGCTCTACGATGTCACCAACAAAGCATCCTTCGACAACATCCAGGTACAGCAGCACCCCTGCCCCTCCTGCTGTCCCTCACATGTGACTGGCTGGGTTGTGGTTGTGGGTTCGTTCAGGAGGTGTGTGCTGCAGGTGGGAGCTGTGGTCACTTGCAGAAGGGCTGTGGTTACTGCTGAGCACCTGCAAGGACAGGCAGGGGACAGGCAGAGAAGGTTTTCTCTTTCACAGCAAATAAAGGGTGATGGATTCACTGCTCCGGCCAATTAACGCTGTGTAATTACACCACCGGCAGAGAACTTGCTGCGGTAGCTGAGCACAGGAGCTTTCCCCAGTGAGCTGCTCCCTCATCCTCTCTGCTCCTTCTGGTCACAGCGGGTCGGGACTGGGCACCTCATTGCCCCCCAGCTTAGTCCAAACCTGGCAGGGAGAGGGTCCCATCATGTGGCACCTCCCCAGCCCACCGGCCCTTCCTGCCAGCCTTGGGGCCTTCCTGGTGCTGTCTGAGTTCGTCCCCTCTCCAGGTCCTTCAGGGCAGCTGGGCAGCAGCGCTGGGGCTCTCAGACCTGGCAGAGGGGGAGAGCAGATGCTGCCCACATTGTAGTGGGGGATCAGGGACACCTGGGCACTCAGTGTCCCCTCCCTTTGCCCCACCGGCCCCATGTGGCTGCTGGATGCCACCTGTGCCAGAGCATGTCCCGAGCTGGGGAGCAATTATCCCTGACTGAACTGGATGTAATTGCTCCTGTCCTGGGCATGAGAACGCCGTGTGCATCCACGAGGAGCAGCTGTGCCTGCACAAACACCCTGTGCCATGGCGGCATCCACACCCTGGGGCTGTGATGTGTCACACTGGCTCCTGGGGTCCCACACCCCCTGATCCCACGGGGGCCTGGAGCTCTCCCTGCTCCGGAGCATCCTTCCCCACCACACCTGCCACCCCTCTGTGCCTGCAGTCCCATGGCAGGGACAGGGCAGGTCCTGCCACCCTGGTCCCATGTCACCGATGCTGGGAATGCTTCCCACCAGCTGGGACTGGCCAGAGGTGGCATTTTCCAGCCTGAGGAGCTGGATGGCTCAAGGAAGGTGAGTGCTGTGTGTTAAGCAGGCTCTGAGTCTGCTCGGGGCTGGTGACCCTGTGAAAGAAAATCCTTTGGAGGTTTCATGTTGCTGGATAACACGACCCTGTCTGCAGCATCAGCAACCCTGGGGACACAGGAGGGACGTCCCTGCAGGACACACAGCCCCGGTGGGAAGGAATGGGCACCCAGGGGAATTGCCAGGCTTTGGAAAGAGGGGTGGAGCCAGAGTGGAGGCAGAAGGCAGCCAAAGGGAGTCAGGAGTGACTCCAACCCATGATGGAACTGAGCACCCTGAGCCCAGCCTGAGTGCAGTGTGGTCCTGGGGCTGCAGCCACATCGTGGGACCACCAGGGATCACCAGGAATTGCTGTGAACCCAGCAACAGCACTGGAGACAGCAGGCAGCTGCTCACACCACGGGGTCAGGGATTACAGGGAATTAGAGCAGGTTTGATTGGATTAGGCTGGATTAGAGGGCAGGGAAGCCACACCACGGCTCAGGGAGGCAGGTTCAGGTGCCTGCTGGGAGTAGTGTGCTCAGCACGGGGGCAGCACATGCAGGACACAGGCACAGGGCACATCCCAGAGCCAGCCCTCGGCCTTGTCCTCTGAAAGGAGGTTCAGTCTGAACGTCCCACTTGAGGGGGAATTGGGGTCAAAGCCCTACAAGCACCCCTGGGCAGATGGAGTGGGCAGGGGGGGTCAGAAGGATGCTGTTACCCTTGGAAATGAGGATCTGGTAGCAACTAAAGTTGGGGTGCTGGGCTTGCTTGGCAAAGTGGGGCCCCCAGGGCTCAGGGGCACCCCAGGGTACCCCCTTGTTGACAGGGATCATCTATGGAACATCCCTGGCATTTCTTGGGATTGCAGCATTGCCTGCTGAGGGTGCCCATGCCAGGACTGGGGCAGCTCCCCCTCATTCCCACTCCCCTCCTCCTCCTGGAGCCGTTGCCAACCCCTCTCTTTGCTGTGTCCCTCCAGGCTTGGCTGACAGAGATCCATGAATACGCACAGCAGGATGTGGTCCTCATGTTACTGGGAAACAAGGTGAGCCTGGCCCCAGGGCTTTGCCAGAGCCTCCTCCTCTTCCCACGCTGGAGCCACAGGCAGGGGAGCCTGGCAGGGCACAAGGGGACAGGGAAGTACATGCTGGTGACCTTCCAAACCACCACAAATTGCTCTTTGCCATTCCTGTTGCAGGTGGATTCAGCCCAGGACAGAGTGGTGAAAAGGGAAGACGGAGAGAAACTTGCCAAGGTAGGTGAGGTCCCTGAGGATAGGAAATGGTCCCCAAGGTAGGAAATGGTCACCTGGAGACCAGTCTGACCCAAAATACACCTGGGAACACTTGGGGTTTTTTTCCTTGTCATGCTCTCCCCTTTATTCTCGTCTGTTCTTATTCCTTTAAGTTTCTACTAACACCTCTTGTTTCTTTGTCCTCAAAAATTACTCCCTGGGAGCCTGTGGGAACACCATTGGTGCCATCCTGACCCTGCTGTCTCATCCCACAGGAGTATGGAGTGCCCTTCATGGAGACCAGTGCCAAGAGTGGCCTCAATGTGGAATTGGCATTCACAGCCATCGCAAAGTAAGTGACCACAGCAGTGGCCTTGTCCTCATGAGGAGCTTTAGCAGTGTCCAGGCCACGCTGAGATCAACTGTGCTGGGCAAGGCAGCTTGGAATCACAGAATCCTGGGATGGTTTGGGTTGGAAGGGACCCTAAAGCCCATCCAGTTCCATCCCCTGCCACGGACAGGGACACCTTCCACCATCCCAGCTTGCTCCAAGCCCTGTCCAGTCTGGCTTTGGACACTTCCAGGGATCCAGGGGCAGCCACAGCTTCTCTGGGCACTCTGTGCCAGGGCCTCACTATCCTCTCTCACAGGGAAGAATTCCTTCCAAACATCCCTTGTATCCCTGCTCTGGCAGTGGAAAGCCATTCCTCTCTGCCCTATCACTCCACGCCCTTGTCCAAACTCCCTCTGGCTCCTTCCAGACAAAATCCTCTCCCTGCCAGAAGCAGCAGCACAAGAGTAATAATGCTGCTGCACATCTTTCTTTCCCCTTTCCCAGGGAGCTGAAGCACAGGTCCATGAAGCTGCCCAACGAGCCCAAATTCAAGCTCCACGACTACGTGAAGAAGGAAGTGCGAGGCTCGGGCTGCTGCAGGTCCTAACGTGTTTGTACAGAGACTCTGGCCCGTGGGCAGTGTGTGCATGTCTGTCTGTCGTGTCTGTGTCTGCCCCGAGGGCCAGCTGAGACCAGGGCACAGGAGCAGCAGGAAAAGCTCCCAGATTCTGCAGCCCCATTGCATCCATCGGCTCCAGCTCCCCTCGCCAGCGTTCCTGCCCAGCTCGCAGGTGGGAGGTGGGTGTTTGGGAAGGGGCTGGGGTCTCCTTCTGTGCCTGCTCTGTGAGAGCCAGGGTGTGACACAGGAGAACCAACACCTTCTCCCCACCTAGGAGGAAAAAAAGTAGGTTTTTTTCTGGGTAGGAGGAAGTCCTGAATTCCCTTTTCTTTCCCTGTGTACCTGGAATTCAGCTGAGAGCCCTGGCCTGGGGCGTGCAGGAAGGGTGTGTTTGAAGGCAGCCATTTTTGTAGTTGCTTTCTCCTGTCTGTCCATCCCTGTGAGGTGGGACACGCTTCCACAGTGAGGGATTCTCCTGTTCCCTGCAAGGCAGAGCTTGGCTGTCTGAGTGAGCTCCTGCACACCTGGCTGTGTACAGAGATTTCTGAGTGTTCATCCCTTTGGGAAAGGGATGCTCTGCTTCTCCTCCTTCCGCCCTTTCTAGTACTTTGAGAAGAAACGTAATGTATTGCAGCTTATTCTAAATACCTTCCTGTAAGTGTGATGGTGTTTTCAGACTGCAACAACGCTTTGATATCTTCAAAGTTCTCTTGGGCAGCTCTTTCTTTTCACCATAGAGAGCCAGGGGGAAGCTGCAGGCAGTGATTTTACAGGCTGCAGACTCCTGCCAGCTCTCCTCAAGGGCCTCCTCACCCCTTTGGTCTGTGTCAGGCTTTTGGCTGGTTTTTTTGTCAAGCTGCACTTCTCAGTACAAATTTGAATTCGGATGAAGTGTTTGGCCTTTGGCAATTTCTCCCTTTGAAAACTCCACGCACACATCAGCAGGTGCCCACTGAGCCTTGGTGGTTCCTCCAAATGAAATAGAATAACCCATCCTTTGCCCTGCAGCCAGCACCAGGCCCCCCAGCTGCTGACTCAGATGCCCCTGCCCCTCATTTTGCCTGGCATTTTGGCTCCAGCACTGCCTTCCTATGGGCACAAGGAGCCTCTGCAGCTCCCACGTGCTCCGAGCTTCACTCCTCAGGGAGCTACAGCAACATGAGCAGCTACAGCTTCACAGGGTGAAAAAGGATCTTAAAATTAACATTTTTCCCCTAAATAGTATTTTAGGGGAGAGATGAGTCTTAAAATTGTCTGATTTAAATTTTAAAATCACTTGTGGAAAACCCATTCCTGCAGGAACATTTATATTCCTGGCGAACCCTGCTGCCAGTCCTGCAGGAGCAGCCAAGTGAGCTCTGTCACAGCTCCCCCAACCCAGTAATTGGGTTTTGTGTGGGGCAGGAACAACCAGGCAGCTCCACAACTGTTTCCTCATCCTGCCCTTGAGCAGCAGCAGCCCCATCCCGAGGTGACAAGGAGTCCCCCTAAAAGCAAAACTTAGGGTTCCTAATGGATTAGGATTCCTAATGTCAGGATGTCACCTTCCCTCTCCCTCAGACTGGCATCTGTCTGGGTTACAAAGCTGACAACTGCTCACTTCTTGCTCAGTGAGGGTTTAAAACCAATAAAAACTTCAAAAGCAGATGAAAATGTTTCCCTGTGGAGCACTTCCAGCCTGCCTGTGGGGAACAGACCCTGCTGCAGCAGAGGCCTCACAGCCATGGATGTGGTTTGTATCTAAACTTTGAGCAGGTTCTGCCCCTCTTTCCCAGTCACCAGCTGTCAGTGTGGGACTGATTTCCTAGTGCCCGCACACGGGCCTGGCCCCAAAGCTCCTCCTCACGGTCATTTGGGATTTTTCCACGGGCCTTTGCTGCCACCACGCGGAAGGAATTGCTCAGAGCAGCGTTAATTATTCTAGCTAATTGCTAAGTGCACCCAGCCACGTGCGAGGACTCGGCCTCACCTGCAACATCCCATTTCTGCTGGCTCTTGTTTACAGCTTTTGGTTCATTCCTGTTAATAAAATTTTTTAATAATCTCCATGGCTACAGCGGTGTTTTGATTGTCCAAACACACAGCACTGTCAGTCATTCAAATATTTCAGCTCAGCCTTGAACCCATCTGGATCCACATGGCAGAATCATGTGGCAGACACAGTTTAAACTGGATATTGAGAGAATTTCTCCCCAAAGAGGGTTGTGCAGCCCTGGCACAGCTGCCCAGGGCAGTGTTGGAGTCCCCATCCCCAAAGGGATGAACAGCCACGTGGATGTGGCACAACAGCTGGGTCTCAAAGGTCTTTTCCAACCTTAGTGACTCCAAGAATCAAATGAAGGGAGCAGGGCTAAACAAAGTGCAGCAAATTTTAATGTACTGCAGTTCCACTGGGTACCCACACATTCCCAGTCAGTCTGTGGAGCTACAGATCACCCATGGAAACTGTGATAAACAGAAGCAAAACCCAGACTTTTCAAAACTTTATTCCGCTGTAAGCTACAAAATTTGCTTTATATAGAAGCCAGAGCAGAAATACAGCAGTAAAGCATTTATGAATAAGGCTGGTATTGAGACTAGGAAAACATTATAGGAGTAACTTGGTATCTTCGAAACAGGATTTTAATTATCCATCTACACACTGTAGCACTAGTTACGAGTGTAAATCCCTTTATTTACTCACACTACTGCACCCACCACCTTGCCAGGATATTCATCTTTAACTAACCCATGAGGGAGAGTCAAAGTCGGTGAATTTTTTCCTCCAGCCCATTCTGCAGCTGCTTCTTTGTGCGTAAGAGCCGCCTGGCTGCAGAGCAGAAGCATTTCCCCACGGGGCTCATCCCCACTTACCGCGAACACCAGAATAGGGGACACCGCGTTTTACCGGCCCAGAACGCCGGGGACTGCCGCAAATTGGGCACAGAGGCTCCGGGACGCCGCCTCCACCGAGTCCCACGTCGCGGCCCTTCCCGCCGAATCCTGCGGGGAGAGAGCAGCGCGTGAGGGGGAGGAGTCCGACCGACGGCCCAGCCGAGCCGCGGGCACCGCGGACCTCAGCCGTGGCTGCTCAGCAGGGGCTGCGGGCGCCCGCCGCCCTCAGACGAGGTGTCAGAAAGGTAAATGTGGATCATCACCGGCCCGCCCTCAGTAATATCCCCGTTTACCGGCCCCGCTCCCGCTCCCGCCCACCCCGTCCCGTCCCGTCCCATCGCGCACCTCCGGCTAGAAAGAACACACATGGCACACACTGCATATTTTATGGCCTCTGCGACGCCGCTATTGGTCAGGCTGCTGTGGGCACAGCCAATCGCCAGCGGTTGGCGTGACCACCACCCCGCCTCTTCCAGCGCTGATTGGTCGCCGCTCTCCTCCGCGCCAATAGCGATGCGCAGCGCAGCGTGGCCCGAGGCGGCGGCTGCCGCCTTCGGATTGGTCACTGTAGGAGGCCGGGCCGAACCAGTAGCGACAGTGGATGTAGCATGGAGTGACTGTCTGCGGGGGATGTTGGGAATTGTAGTCCGAGCGGCTCGGCGGCGCAGGCAGGAAGCGGCGCACAGGACTGCAAGTCCCGAGGAGCGCTGGGCGCGGCTCTTCCGGCCCGGGCGGCAGCGGGGAGCAGGCCCGGGCGCGATGTGCCGGGACCGTGTCATTACTCATACG
>JANPWX010000033.1:6612180-6643527 GCA_024734555.1 Trochalopteron elliotii
CGGGGAGGTGCCGGCGGAGGCTCCCGGGGCTGCCCCGAGCCCACCGCCCGCTGTGTCTGGGGGTGCCAGCGGCTCTGTTGGGGCGCTCACAGGAGCTGGAGCGTCATCTGCGCTGTTCCGTCCCCGGTGAATCCCGCCCAGGGCTCGCTCACCGCCCCCGCTGCCCTCCCGGAGTGTTCGCTGGGTCTCATCGCAGACTGCTGAGCTTCGGCTTTTTCTGCTGAGTTTTGTGCGTTTCTGTTCTATTCCTTGTCCCATCGCAGCACGTGTTGCTGCGAGTTCTTTCCTGCCCTTTCAGTAACCTCATTTCCCTGGGCTTTGGGGTCACGATATACAAAATGTGGGCTATCTGGGAGAAGGTCTCCGTAGCTACCCCAGAACATTTGCAGGTCTGGATCAGGCTATGGGCTGCAGATTGTGGATTGTGCCGTCCTCTTCTCATTTCAAACGAGCTCCTGGGCTCTGTCCCGGTGACAGACGCTGTCAAACGCTTTGCTCCTGTCGGATCCCTGGGCTGGTGTGCTGGGAAGGGCAGCTCAGGCAGCGGGAAGGATTTCCCTTGGGTTCAGCTTCCTTTTGAGCTCTGCTGGGGTCAGAGACAGCGACCCTGTGCTGCCGGGGCCTGGTGAGTGTTACAGGAGCTGGGTTTGGCGTGTCCATAACGTTGTCCCTGTGTTAAGAACTGTGACCTAGCAGTTGTTTTTTCCACTTTGGCAACGTTGCTCTGCCTTTGTTTCAATCCGAGCACTCTAATTTTGCCTCCCTGTGCGTTCCCCCCGCAGCGATGTGTTTTCAGCCTGCACTGAGCAGTCAGGTTCCTCTTGAACAGCTGCTGCATTTTGGCCTCGAGTGTTTGTCTGCCAGTGGTTTGAGCTTCCATCCACAGTGAGGATGGTGGGGCTTGCAGGAGAGGGTTTGGGGGTGAAGGATGGTTCCAGAAAGCCCTTGATGAGTGAAAGTAGTGTGAGATCACAGAATCCCAGAATTGTTTAGGCTGGAAAAGACCTCCAAGACCATTGAGTCCACCCTGTGCCTGATCCCAGCCCAGAGCACTGAGTGCCACGTCCAGGCATTCCTTGGACGACCCCAGGGATGGGGACTCCAAACCTCCCTGGGCAGCCCCTTGCAATTCCTGACAACCTCTTCCATGAAGAAATTCCCCTTGATGTCCAATCTGCACCTCCCCTGGCAAAGCAAATCCCTAAAATCATGCAGGGAGCTGCAGGAGCAGGTACTGTCTGCAGTCTGCTGGATTCTCTCCAGGTCCTGGGGTCCCTGTCTGGAGCAGGGAAGGGACAGGTTGAATCCACCCAGAAAGCTCCAGCCTTGGGATTTGGTTTGTGTGCAGGTGACACTGCCTGAGGGAGGGAGTGTTTCACCCTGTGGAAGTGGGAAACCTGAGCCACAGGAGTGTTTCCAGTCAGGGGTTGCTGGAACCTTCACTGCTAACATTCAAACGGGGATTTTCATATTGATTGGACCCAAGGAAGGAAAAAAAAAACCCAGTCCATAGTTTTGGGGTGGCTTAGTTCCCTGACCCAGGGGATCCCAGGGTGAGCAGCACAGCCTCTGATGGCCTAGAGCCCTGTGTGAACATCACATGGAAGTTTGTGTCCCTTCCCTGGGGCTCCACAATCCCGAGGTGCTGCCAGAGCCTCAGGGAGCCCTGGGGGCTCTGCATGGTTGCAGAGCAGTGTGCTGGGGCCAGCTCTGCCCTGCAGCTGGGCACTGCTGAGCACTTGGCAGCCTCAGTGGGGTTCAGCCATCGGTCACCTCGAGGGCTGAGCCTTCCCCTGTTCCCAGGGACCTTCCAAGCCCTGCTGGATCTCAGTGTGGGATTTCCTGGAGCATGACTCCTGTACCTTTCTCACAGGTTATCTCACCAAGCCCAGGTGTGCCAGGAGGAGTGCATTGGAGGGAAAATCCTTCCTGGCTTTCAGTACTCAGATTATGTGGCCATGTTCAGACTGTTGGAACTCTTCCCTCCCAGTTTTTATTCCCTTTGCTGTCCCTTCCCTGCCTGTGCCCCTTTGCCTTGGGCATGGTGAGGCACACACCAGCACGTCCCTGTGCCCGTGGGTTGGATCAGGGGCTGTGGGGACAGCTGGGACAAGGAGGGAGGCAGCTGGTTGCTCATAGAGGTACCTGTCACCCTTCTTTGAGCTCAGCAAAGCTAAGGCAGCAGCACCCCAAATTATCAATTCAGGCTATTCCTGCTCTGCCTTGAGCACAGCCCGAGTTTGGAGCTTCAGAGTCACCTTCCTGCTTTTAACGAGATGTCCTGGGGCTGGAGTGGGGCAGTGCCTGTACCTGGGACAGCCTCAGCTGTGGGAGGGGTGTCCTGGCAGTAAAAGTCCCGCAGCACCATCAGTGTCTGTGTTTCGGGACAGTCCTGCTCCCCAGCTCTGCCTTTTTGTGCCTGTTCTTAGTTAACTGGATTTCCCTGGATTGTCTCTCCGGGCAAAGAGCGTGTTGCTGTTTGTTATTCAGAATTCTGAATAGTTTGGGAACTATAAAAGAGAGTGAGAAACTCAAAGTCCCCTTCAAGCAAGCGAAGGACTTTTCTGTCTCCGGAGCTTTCTCCGATCAGGGGAATAAATCCATGTGTGCTGGGAGAGGGGTTGTTTTTCCTGCACTAGACTGAACCCGGAGCAGCCGGGGCAAAGCTGGGAGGCAGCGTGGAGATTGGCTGAGCTGTGGGATTTTCCAGCTGGATTTACATATCGCCCACTGCTCCGCATGCCTTTGTGTTTACATCACTGGGGAGCGATCCACACACGCACACACGTAGCGGAAGAGGCACTTTGGCCGAGGAGAAGCCTGTCCACGGCTCAGGAGTTGGGCATGGTGGTGGCATCTTGCCGAGCTCCGCCGCTCCGGGATGGCCGAGGGTGAGTTTCCCCCAAGGAGAAGTGTTTGCTCCGGGTGCCGGGGGTCAGGCTGTCGGCAGCATTCCCGGGGAAGCTGCTCCCCTCCAGCAGTGAGGGTGGAACTGTTTTCATCCCTCAGAGGAGAGCAGGAGGTACCTGGAGTCCAGCCCCAGCTTGGAGGGGGGTACCTGTGGCCTGTCCAGCAGCTGGAGCTCTGTTGTGTTGATTTTATGATCCTCCAGAGTGACCTTTGCAAGGGCGTGGAATGCTTGATTGCAGCAACCCAGCAAGTGTGTCCTGAGGTTGTCCTGGTGTTTCAGAAGTGGGAAATCCTCCATACTCCTTAGGCAGAGTTGTGAGCACAGAAGCCAAGTTTGTGAGGAGAGGCAGTGTCCTGCTGCCTCCCCTGGAATTCTGAGTCACCCTGGGGGAGAGTTTAATCTGTGGTTTTTGGGGGTTTTTCTGGGGCACTGAGTGGTGCTTCTGTCTCAAAGCTGTCGGTAGGTTTGCCATGGTGGAAGTGTCCACATCCCCTGATTTCTTTTGGAATCAAGGATTTGGTGCTGTTTCTCCCAGGATCACTAATTTGATCGATGAGTGTTGCTGTCTGTGGGTGCCTCCTGCTTGTTCTCAGTGGCAAAGCCCAAGGAAACTGTGCAAAAAAAGAGCAGGTGACTGCAATTTGCTGGATGTTTTTTGGTTTTTTTCTGAAGGAGATGATGCATTTCAGCTGGATCCTTGAAGCATTCTAGTTGCATCCAGAGGGCAGAGAAGAAAGTGTGTCACGAGGTGTCAAAGCTTTGGGGGATGTTGGGGGGAACAGGGGGTGGAAGTGATACTTTGTGCTTTTTGAGTCATGGCTATGGGCTCAGGTTTCCTATGACTTTAATCTGGAAGAATCCCATAGTGTGATGGGGTGGTTACAGCTTTCCCAAGGATGCAGTGCAGCCAACCATAAGGCAAAGCAGCTGGAAAAGGCCTCAGCCATGGCACAGGAATTGGGGAATAAAGGAGAGAGGAGCTTTGATTGCTTTGGGTCTAGCAGGACTCCAGGAGAGCAGAGTCCAGGTGAGACAAACATTCCTCTGGCTTCCTTGGAAGAACAGAGGCCAAATTTCTGCATCCTCCAGTCTTTGCTGCTGCCCTGCCATGTCTTCAGGGGTTTTCAGTTGAGTTGCAAGTCCCTCTATCTGTCAGATTTGCAGCAGGGAGACCAACAGCAGAGCTGAGCCAGCCCACAGGACCCCGTGGGGTCTTGGCAGCCATTTGTTCTCTCTGTCAGACGAGTCTGAGGAGCACCAGTGAGCACCAGTTGTGGTGTGAGTGGTGAGGGTGACTGTTCTCAGCTTCTGAAGTGTGATATCTTTCATCAGGATCTGCCTTGCACAGAGCTGGCCATTCCCTCCCAAGGAACTGTAGCAGGACTGAGTTTTTTGCCTTGGAGGGGGAGGACATTGTTGGTTTCAGGGCTTGGCTGGGGTTTTGTTCTTTCTCCTTCACCAAATCCCCAATTTAACAATGTGATGGTCTCGCAAGGGGTCTGTCCTTTGAGGGAGGACGTGGATGAGCACAAGCTGTGGGAGGCACAGCATGCAGCTCTGCAGTGGCAGGGCCAACTTCTAAAGCACCTTTTGATTGAGGTCCTTGTGTGGCAGAGCTGTGAATGTGCCCGTTCCTGCCCAGCAGTGACTGAGGAGGTGCTGAGCCCACACAGGACAATTTTGGTTGCAGGGTCAGAACTGTTGAGACCTGGGCTGCATAACAAAAATGGTGTTGTAGGTGGATCCTCCCAGGTTACCTGAAATGGAAGTAAAGCTTCAAATGTGGCTTTTATGTCATGGAACAGCACTGAATATTGGCCTCTGTTCTAACATCTAATTTAATTTTATTTTTCTGGGAAAATTGGGGTGCTTTGTTTCACCAGAGCAATCACTTCTGATCCAGCTGTGGGAACATTTGAAAGTTACAGCTTCAGGTTTTAACATGAAGTATTGCAAATGGTCTTCTATCCCAAGGCTTCATTATCCTTTAAAGCTTCATATGAAATGCTTTTCCTTTCTGAACTCCATTTGTTCAAAGGCATGGCAGTGTTCAAACAGCTGTTGAATGTGCTCTCTCAGTCCTGCAGTCAGTGCAAGCACTGGTAAAAGTAGCAGCAATTAAAAATATCCCTTTTATTTTTATTGATGACAACTCAGTACAATTATGGTCTCATTGTAAGACACTCAGAAAAGCTGGTGTGACTTATAAGAAAAACTTATAAACAGTAAAAAGACTGTTCCACAGATTCATCAGGTGGAGGTGCCACGTCCTGTCAATAAGTCTGAGCTTCTATTCATGTTTTATGTCCTTCCTGCACTGACTGACATCTAGAGAGTGTAAGAAATGTCCTGCTGGGTCAGGTCTTTCAGATTTTAGCTCATCTACAACCTCTTTATCTCCTTAGTTTTGTGGGGTTTTTCATAAGTTCTTCATCACCAGCTGGCGTTGACTGCTGGGAAGAGCTGAGTGTCACCTGCAGAGGTGGTGATTTCACTGCTGGCTTCTTTCATTCCCCATCTTCACCTGGGAGCTGGAAGGAGCTGACTCAGTATTTGTGCTTGGGAACTGTGATCTGGTGTTCCCTGAGCTGAGGAATGACCAGAGGGCTCCACTCTCTGCCTCTTGTCCAGTGTCCATCGAGGGGTGTCTGTCCCAGGGATCTGCTGCAGCTCTGCATTCTTACAGCCTGTGCTGTGCAGGTCAGACCAGATGCTGACAGTCCTTGTCACCCTGCCGAGGTGCACCTGAGGTGCTGATGGGCACAGAATGGTTAATTAGCCTGTAAACACCCTGTGCCCTTGGCACCTGCCCCTGTGCTTTTGTATTTCCCTGGGGATGTGCCAATGCTCTCAAGGATGTGTAACCCTTCTTGTTGTGAGTGCAGTGTTGTAAGAGGAACAGAAGCTGGTGTCTTACGCCATAAATACCCAAGCTGTGAGATCAGGAAGTTCACCCAAGCTGTGAGATAAGGAAGTTCACGTCAGCCACGTTCAGCTCCAGCCAGGAGAGGGTCACCCATGCCTGCCTTTCCCACTGGCACTGCTCCTGCTGTGGGACAATTTGCCAGCCCAGCAGTTTCCTTGGGGGTGAATAACCTCGGAGAGAGCCTCAGTGGGCAGAGAGGGAGAATTAGCCAGGCCACTGGTCCTGATTCTCCTGCCAGCTCTGAGGTGCAGTCATGGGATGATGTGTGGCTGATCCTCCTCAGCACTGGGGGGAAGGAGCACTGCTTCCCCCTGCAGCAGCCTCTGCAGCTACTGGTGGTTGGGTTTTTTCTTGCCTGGATTACTACAGCAGGTATTTAAGGCTTTTCTTCTCACTGAGTCTCAAAAGCCTCAGTTGATCCCTATGATGTGCAAATGCTGAAACCTATCCCTGCCCCCCCTCACATCCAGTTGTGATCAGCTGTGGGATTTACTGAATATCGGGTCCCCACAGCTTCCTTTTTCCAGGGGAGCTTTTCCCCCCTCTTTGTTTACTGTAAAAACCACTGATGTTGCATGTTACAAAAATATAAAAAATTAAGTCCAGGCAAAGAGAATCTGGCTCACAGGCTGGGTTCCCAAGAGGGACACTCATCCTCCAGGCCTGGGAACTCAAGACAGTGTAGCTTGGCAGTGATGCCAAGCAAAGGTGCAGAGATCTGGCAGAGATTTTTGTGAGTGCTGTAGGAAGCTGGTATTAATGTTGGCACCATCAGCTCTTTTCTGCCTCCTTTTCAATTCTTTGATATCAGTTGGAAAAGGTTCTCAGATGGAAAGGAAGGTGTGAGGAGCTTGTCAGACAATGCTCTGGAGAGGTGTCTGCTCTGCTGAAATGCTGCTGTCTGTGGTGGGTGCAGAGGTTTGGGCTGAAATCAGATATTGCTGTGGCAGCTGCTGTTGTGCAGCCTGGCTGAAATTCCCCTGGACATTTTTTCCATTGCTCACATTCCTCTGGTCTCTGCTGGGAGCAGACACCACCAGGCTCCCTGCTGCTGCTGCTGCTGCTGCAGGTACCTTGCTCAGCCAAGCTGCAGGCACAGGTCAAGCTTATAAACAGTGAGTGGAAAATCCCTGTATTCCACATTGCCTTCCCCACTTTGGATTTATTGGAGGTTTCCAGGCAGGGATTGAAGGGTCATTGCAGTGGCTGCAGTCACTGCTTGTGGCACATCTGATCCAACCTTTAATGATATCACAGAACTCCTCACACTGTCAGTTTATCCCCATTTTTGTTTTCCCTGTCTCTGAGTGTTTCCCATTGCTTGAGTCTCCATCTGTTCCATCTGAAGGTGATACATACCCTGAAAATGAGAGGGAATGAAGCTCTGAGAGACTCTGCCTGAGTCTCCAGACAATCCATGATCCTCCATCAGGGTGGGTTTCCTCTCTTTACAGCTGGGAATGATTGTTTGCCCTAAACCCCAAGAGGAATATTTGATATGCAAGGTTCCCTTAACCTTAACTGACATGGCTGATGAAGTGGGAGCAAATCTCTGCTCCTGCCTTTGAGTAGTGCAGGATCAAAATTGTGTGGGTAGGTGTTGCATGGATTCATATCCCTGGAAATTAGAATATTTCTCTATTTCCACCTAATAATGGGAGGAGCAGAGTGCTGAATCCCTTTCCCAGAGGAGAGTGGTGAGCCCAGCTGTACTGCTAGATGTTGGGAACCCATGGAGAGGGGAATTTTAGGGATACACGTGTTATTGGACGTGAGATAATGCAGCCTTGAGATGGGAAATCCCAGGGAACGTGGCAGTTCGTGCCATCGCTTATGGAAGTTCTTGCTTTGCCTAATTTATGAGTACTGCATCATCTGGAGACCCCAGCTGGAGCCCTCTCATCTTCAGGCTTTGTTGTTGAAGAAGGGAATCTTCAGGCTTGTGCAGAAGGGGGAATTTTTGCTGGGAGGAAGCCGAGAGCTCTAGTGGCTCATCTGAGGCTGCCAGAGGGAGAGAGGCTGAGTCAGTGGGGCTCAGATCTCCTGGGGCCAGTGGCTCAAACCCTTTGTCTGCCCTCTCCCACCCTCCAGCTTCCCTCTGCTCTCTCTGCCCTCAGGAACATGACAGGAATGAAAGGATCCAATGGCCAAAGCTCTGGCTTGCTGGAGCCCAGCTTTAAACTCTGCAGGTCTCCCTGATGCTGCAGCACAACTCTGCTTCATTCCTGCTGCTTCTGAGACAGCTCCAGACTCTGTGCTCAGCATCTCCTCAGGGATCTGGCATTTGCAAGCAGCCAGGACAGTGCTGTCACGTGTGTGGAAAACATTATCCAGATCCCTGGTTTTCAGATGGTTTTGGGTTTGGTTTCAGGGTTTTCTGTTTGTTTGGTTTTTCTTCGGAATTTTGGGGCTTTTTTATGTTTTTTTTTTTACCATTTTAGTTGTTTCTGAGAGTTTAGAGCTGAGCAGCAATCCCCTGCTCAGGATTCTGCTGCTGCTGTTGCTGGCTGCCTGACAGCTGTTGGATCCAGAGCTGCAGGGAAGTGCTGTGTCAGGCCCTGAGCAGAGCCTTGGCCGAGGACAGCTCGGGTGTCACCTTTGCAGTGTTTACAATGTGTGTGCAGGATGTGCCCAGCCCTGTGTGCCAGGGCTCTCCAGGGAGGTGGGAATCCCTGCACAAATCCCAGGTCACAGCTGCGTGCTGGGAGCCTGTCTCTCTCCGAGCCTCAGTTTCCCTTTCTGTGAAGTGGAGAAATCACAGTGGTGTTTTTATAGAGAGCTTGGAGATTTAGGACTTGTCACTCCCAGATAAGAGAAAAGCAATTACTAGAGACACCTGAGACACTTCACCTCCCCAGTGCCCGGCTGAGCTTTGTCCTCTCTGAGGGAAACTCCTGCCTGAGCCAGGAGTACCTCTGTGTGATGGCAGAGGAGCTGCAGCTCCTTCCCGAGGGTGTCCTGTCTCTGAAGGAGACTGAGAGCATCTTGTCAGATTTGCTGGGACAGCAGCATAATTGTGCCCTGAAGCAGTATCAGGTTTCAGCAGAGGTTAGAGAAAGCAAATTCCATGTATTTCTGCAGATTATTGTTGTCAAATTCTTGACTTTGCAAACTTGAGCCTAATGAAGCAGTGGAGGGAGAGAAATGAGGCTCCTATTAAAATACAATCATGTATTTTAAAAATGCTGAGCACTCACCCAGGAACGATTTGAAGGAATCTGACTTTGTCCTCACCTCTTGCTTCTGAAAATGCAGGTTTATGTGAGTTTAGGTAAACACTTGGGCTTTGTGCTGCAGGAGAGTGTTCTCTGAGCCCAGGAAAATACCCACAACGAGCCTAACTCCCTTTGTGTCCTCCTTCTCCCACAGATCAAGCTTCCCATGACTAACAGATGCTGGCCTAGATTATGAGCTCAAACAAGAACGCTCGCTACAATCGTTTCTCCAGTGGCACAACAAACATCACTACTTCTGAAAACACTAACGGGGTAAGGCCACTGCTGCTGGCACAGGCAGGGGACAGGGCTGCCTCCTGTGTTCTCAGCTTTTCTTTTGAAATGGGGTGTTTTCTTGCCTCTTAAAATCTCACCGTTCACAGATAAAAGCTGGGAATGTGTATGCAGTATTTCACCAGCTCAGGCAAAGTCTGAAGGCTTTCAATGCTCTGACATTCATTTTTTTCAATGTTTCAGACAAGAATGGAAACAACTTTTGGACCAGCCTTCTCTGCTGTGACCACCATCACAAAGGGTGAGTATTTCATGGGTACTGTGTGTGATCCCAGGCTGGTTGTTGTTGTTTTGCAGATCATAAAGATATTGGGAGAATCCCTCTGGTCATTAACCAGGTGTTGAGGGGCTGGGTTTGGTGTTTTGCAGCCCAAGTGTCCTGACATGATGGAAATGAGCAGGCACAGGAATTTTCTCTCCTCAGGCAGACTGAGCAGTACCACTGGGAAGCCCTTGCTGCAAACAGAGTAGTACAACAAGCTTTGATACTGATCTCAGCACCAAATCTTATTGATCCCTGTGACAGTCATCACCAATGCTGAAAATTTCCATCTTCTTTCTGTGCCTGACTGTGAGTCACTCTGGAGCTTTGGTGAAACCCCGTGGCCATTTTTAGCTCAGACAGGAGGGGATGCAAATGTCCCTGCTCATTTACAATTCCTGTGCCTTGCTCCTCAAAGCTCAGCAGGTGAGGGGAGCCTGAGCCCTGGCACGTGGGGTGAATGTAGGAAGAGGCCTGGTTTCATTTTGGAATATAAGTGTCATTTGTTTAATAGAAACAAAAAGACTTGACACTGATTTTGATAAGGAAATGAACATCTGCCTGAGAAAAATGTTTGGATTACATTTGTCCTGGACTCTGGATGGTTTTGGACTCCCAAATATTTACATTCAGACTTTTATACGTATAAGACTCAGTTACATGATCTCTATACAAATATTTCATATTTAATTTAGCATGGCTCCCCTGTGCCTCAGGGATATCCAGACCTCCCTGGATTCAGGCAATTTTTATTTCTGACTGAGATATGTGGGAGTATAAAGTTTCCTTTTAATAGTATTTTTAACCTGTGGACCTGACAGAATATTATCTGTGCTCTTTTCTGGGCAAGCTGTCAGAGATCAGGGTTGTTCTACCTGTGCTGATACATCCAGTCATGAACCAGCATTGGAGAATTCCCTAGTTTTTTTCCTTTTCTAAGGAACAGCTACAGAGGCTGTCCCATAGCTTGGAAATGTTTCTGAGGAACCTAAATGCTTTTTTTTTATTTTTAAATTCCCTTTAAAGCTGACGGGACCAACACTTTCAAGCAGCACCGTCGTACCCCGTCCTCCTCCAGCACCCTCACCTACTCCCCACGGGATGAGGACGATGGCATGGTAGGTGTTGGCAGGACCCTCCTGACTGGCTTAGCTGATCAGAAGTGAAATGAGGGGTGTCTAGAGCTCCTTTGGACTCCTCTGTCTCCCTCATCATTCTCTGTGTTACTTGTGCCCAGAGGCAATCCCGAGGTCAGTGCCGTGGGGAAGCAGCTCATTCTGACCTGGAGCTTCAGGCTGGAGCTGCTGCTGCTGCTTTTCACACTGCTGGAAATTGTTATGTGGGTCCAAAGCCTGGGAACTACAAATCCCAGGCCTCCTTGTGAGGGTGTTCCTGGCTCCTGGGACAGCAGGGAGCTCAGGAGGAAGCAGCCCCTGCCAGGGATGGCTGGACTGTGACTGGGGCCAGGCATTCTCCGTGTTGGATGGATCCCAGCTGGCTCTGCAGTTATGGCTGTAGAATCCATTCCTATTCCCACCTCCAGATGGGGCCTCTGACCACAGGGAGAGGGTTTGGAACCTGCAGAGGGGAATGTTGGACACTACGGGCTGTGCTGGGCTTCCCACACAAACCATTCCTGTGTCTCCCAGTATCTTGGTGGTAAAAGCAGTGCCCAATTTTGTATCCCGTTTTCTCACTCACTTCTGAGTAAGTTCCTTTTGGGGAATTTAATGATTCAACAGGCTCCAGGGTTAGCTGCTTGGAGAGAAATTAAATTAGCTAAATCAATTAAATCAAGAGCAGCAACAGCAAAGCAAACCTTGATGAAGGAATGGACAGCTCTGAGGCTGGATATTCTCTTGTCCCTGGTGCTCCAGCCACATCTCACAATCACAAGCTCTGTTCAGATCTAAACATGTTAGTTGCAAACTTAAGTACTTGTAGACTTAGTCAGTTTACAGGACCCAGTTTCCAAGCTAGGCATAACTGGATCATTGCTGCTGGAGTTAGTGACTGGGGTCAGCAACAGTGTGGAGCTGCAGCACTTCTTAAAATAAATTTGACACCAGATTGCAAAGAATTTTATTGTCAGCATCCTATAAAGTTCCTTCTGTTGCTCAGAGATCTTGCTGTGTTTTATGTGAGCCCATGGGGGTTTTGTTTGTTGTTGGTCTTTTTTCTAACAAGTCCTTTGAAAATCTGCCTGGTGTCCTTGGCAAGTGCAGCTCTCCAGCCCACCACTGACCCCACGAGCTGGGCCAGTGTTCAGGCCACCCCTGGCTGTCAGCACAGACCCTGTGGGCTGAGTGCTGGACTCACAGTGCTCTTTTCACGAGCTGGGCAGCTCTCACAGGGCAGAGGGAAGGATTTTTCCAGAGGAGGGGATGCTGTGAATATTTCATTTAGCCAGGTCTGATAAAGAAACTCCCTGACTCCTTTGAAAACCCCACTGGCACAAACTGGGGTATGCAGCCAAGAATGGGGGAGATCTCTGCTGGGAGCCAGCTTCAATCCTCTTGGACAGTCTCAGCCCACGTTCCCTGGAGTGTTAAATATTCTTTAGCAAAAATAGTGAGAGGATTAATGAGTGGTTCAGGAAGCAGCATGAGGTGCTGACAAACCAGAACCGCCTCTGTCCAGCTCTGCCTGCTACTCCAGGCAGACTCACTAACCCTCTTAGGAAGCTTCATTTGCTTTGTCAAGAAATAATCTGGGATTTCCCCTCCTCATCACTGAGTGTTCCCTCCTCCAGAAGCTGCCAAGGGCTTCTCAGCCATCAGAGAGACAGCTGGAGACGAGTCAGAGCCCTCCTGTGACCTCCACCACCCCTTTTTCTTTCCTTGTAAAGCTGCTGTTAATGAAACAAAAGCAGAGCAGTGTGTTCTGTGTGCAGGGCAGGGATTACTGAGTGGCTGCTGTCATCCATCCTGGACACAGTGCCACAGGTTCCCAGCTTGTTGTGCCTCTGTGGAGCTGGAACCAGGGCTGTGCTGGTGCCTCCACCTGGAGCTGCTCCTGTTGCTGAGGTGATGGGAACTGCAGCTAAAGATTGCAGCTGTATATTGGAACAGTTGGATACTATGGATAGAGGCTGCCTGGCTGTCCAAAGTCTTGTTGTTTACAGGGGGCTTCACCTCTGAGCCAGAGGCTGGATTGAATTACCTGCAAAAAGCTCTCCATCTTCCATCAGATGTTTGAGTGCTCCATCCTTAGGCTCTTTGAAGGTGTGCCTGTTGTTTAGTGCAGAAATGAGGTCTCTTGACTTCTTTCCTTATTTGCTTGGCAAAACCAAGGCTGCAGATACCCAGAGGGTCTGGAACTGCCAGCACACCCTCTGCCATTCTGTGTTGTCCCCACAGCCCAGGGGGAGTGAGGGATCCTTCTCAGCACATCCCCTTCTCTGCTGTGCAGTTAACACCAGCATTATCCACACCAGGACACAGGGAGCTGAGCCCACAGTCTTACACAAACCTTCTGTGTCTCACACCCCTGCCTCCTGGCAGTGCTGCAGTCCCCCTTCTCTGTTGGTGATGCTCACTGGATGGTGCTGGTGACAAACCTGCCTCCCTGCAGAGCCTGCCTTTGCTGCCCTCACCCCCCTGTCACCTCCAGAGTGGGAACTATGCACAGTCATTCTGGTTATTTTAATAATTTCTGCTACTAGTGGAGGAAAATAATAAAATGAATGGGTACACATAAAATGGATTTACCTCATTATAACCATTCCTCCTTAAGGTTTATGTATTTAGTCAATAAATATGCTGTCTTTAAGGGAAAGACATTTATGCTTTGGCTTCTAAGCAGCTGCAGCATTTCTGAGTTCCTCGGAGCCCAGGATCATAAAAATGAAGCAGCAGAGCAGTGTGAGGAACCAGCAGGATCCTGGTCTGCTGCTCTCCTGCAGCCCAGCCAGGCTGTACCGGGACTGCAGCATGCTTTGTCTCTGGGGAGGGCAGCAGCCTCTGAACCTCATCTTGCAGCTTTCATTGCTGAATTTCCTGCCAGCCCCACTGCCCTCCTGCATTGCCTTTGTCTGTGCTTGGGTCTGATGTCACCCGCTTTCACCCAGGGCAGGGACACAGAGTGCAGCTCCCAAGGCTCAGATGGAGCATGAGGAGAAGTGTTTTTCTCACGAGGTGCAGGACAGGAGCTCAGCAGAGTCTGGTCCATGCAGCTTTCCCTGTTCCCTGGGCAGTGCCAAGCCTGGCCTGGGCCAAGGCCAGGGGGAGTCCCTTTTCCAGTGAGCAGCCAGGGATCTCCAGAGCTCCTTCCAGCCAACACTCCTCAGGACTAGAGACTGACAGAGGCTACAGCCGAGCCTTGGAGAGTGTGGTTCGTGCAGATGCTCATCCATCATGCCTTGTCTGAAGTGTCTGAAGCTTCTGGCTTCATTCTTCCATTTCTTTGTCAGAGCATCCATTCTGCTCATTGAAGACCTTTATTCCTCCTCTCTGCACCTTCTCCAGCCCACCAGCAGCATCTCTTGCAGAGTAACCCTGCAGTGGCTGTGCCCCCAGTTGCACTGGCTCCTCAAATCCAGTCTCCCCATGGTCTGCAGCCTCCAGTGGCCCTTGGACACTGAATGGCACCTTGGCTACGTGCTGATGGTTGATATTCCAGCCTCGGAGACATGCTGCTGGTTAATATTCCAGCAGCAGCACTGCCCCAAAGCCAATCCCAAGGCCGCTGTAGGCAGAGGATCTCTCTGGATTGGTGCAGGCCGTGTCTGCTCCGCTCTCCCCTCCCGAGCAGGAAGCGGCAGAGCCGGGCTCACAGAGAATTCAATAGAAGGAAGTCTCCACACTTACGCAAAGAAATTTGGCAGAAGTTAGATAGTGAGTGCAACAACAAGTGCTGCTGCAGAGATTAGAGACATTGCAGGAGCTGGAGCAGTCTCTGGGGGAGATTTGTGGAGCTTTCCATGAAGGATTAATTCTTCCAGACCCTCGCTTTGCGGGTGAGCACGGTAAGTGTGCAGGGAATGCACCTTGGAGAAAGTGATGTGCTCGGAATTTCGGTGTCAGCCTGGCTTAGGGAGTTAAACCCCAGTGATTCCTGTCTCTGGGCACAGTGCAGGAAAGGGCACACAGCAGCAGCAGGGCCACTCAATGCAGCTGAGTGTTGTGGAGGGGGAAAACTGAACGTGGAGGCTTTTCCTGGAGTTTGGGAATGATTTGCACTGACCAGAGCTGCTCTGTGTCCGCAGCCTCCGATCAGCACCCCGCGGCGCTCCGACTCCGCTATCTCCGTCCGCTCCTTGCACTCCGAGTCCAACATGTCCTTGCGCTCCACGTTCTCACTCCATGAGGAAGAGGAGGAGCCAGTAGGTATTTGGGATTGTCTGAAGGAGCAGGAGTAGGAAGCTCAGTGTCAAAAGAGTAACGTAGTGAGTACACAGAGCTCTCACGGGCAGATTTTGTGCCGTGCCCGGCTCAGACTCCTGCTTTTAACTTTGTTTCCACCACTGACTTTGCTTCCTCGTGTACCATTTCCCTGCCTGGAAAGCGAGGACAATGGTGAGGCTTTTCTGCTTCCCAGAAACACTGTTAGTCTTTGCAAAGTCCCACGTGATTCCCTGCAGCAGAGCAGGGTGAGTTGCAAGGTTCAGGCTGGTGGTCTGGCCCCAGGCAGCAATAGAAATACAATTCTCCATGGATTTGGAGCCCCATCCACATTCAGGGCTGCTTGGTACCCCACAGACTTGATTGTAAGCCCTGGGAGGGTGCGAGGAATTATCTACATGCTTTTAAACTGAGCTTAGCTTGTGACACAGTAACTGACCCCAAAACTGGGTGAATTAAAGGTCAGGCAATGTTACGCCACTGATCTGGGATAAGAGTATGTTTCATATTTAGGAATCCAGGGGGCTGTGTTTGCATTTCTGAGAGCAGCACAGGATAAAAAGACAGAGTGAGCTGCAGAGATTGATTGGAAATGCTCTGAAATGTGAGCACGGAGAGCTGTGGTGCTCCTGGAGGATGTGCTTGGAGCCCTGGAGAGACGTGGTGCTCCTGGAGGATGTACTTGGAGCCCTGTGCTGGTTGTCCTAGTTGGTAAACAAAACTGGAGAGATGGGCCCATTGCAGCAGAAAACATGTTATTTCTGCTTCCTAATGAGTGAAGGAGCCCTTCTTTCAGAATGTTTCAAAAGCACAAGAGTGCAGGCTGCTTTAAAATTGCTCTTAAGCTCAGGCTTAGTACAATTTTGACAACTCTGTGCTCAGACCAACCGAGGACAAAGTCCCAGCCAGTGCAGCTCATGCAGTTCTGGTGACTTGAATCAACTTGGCAAAGAATGTTGGTCGGTGCAGTTTGCTGTCAGGTGCTGATCCTGCCAGATGCTGGTGGCCCCCAGTTTGTGATGAGCTGAGGGTCTCCAGCCATTCCCAAGTTCATTCTTCCCCTACTGGAACTCAGCAGATCCAAACAGAATTTTATATTGAGACGATGAAACCCTCGGTGTGCCCCAGGCTCCCTGAGGCTCACCACTGAGGGAATAACATATTATTCCTTCTGCAGAGCTGCAGACTCTTGGTTTGGACTAATGCATGCTGTCTGTATCCCTCTGTGTGCCCTGCAGGAGCCCCTGGTGTTTGCAGAGCAGCCGTCCGTGAAGCTGTGCTGCCAGCTGTGCTGCAGTGTGTTTAAGGATCCTGTCATCACAACCTGTGGGGTAAGGCAGAACTCTCCCAAATATCCTGTGTGAGCCAGAGCCAAGCCTGGACTGTCCCCACTGTCTCTTCCTGGGAGCTGTGAAGAAAAACTAAGGCTTGCTTAAAATGGGGTGGCTTTTCCCAGGAGAACTGTACTGTCAGCCATCCTGTCCTGGCCATCTTCAGTCTCCTTGTTGTGACTTCCATGAGGTTGAAAACTCCTCCTGAAGGGCTCTGCAGGAGCTCCTGGGCACCCCAGGAATGGTTGTGCTTCAGTTGTGAAGGAAGTGTTGCTTATAAAACAAGAATGGCTCGAAGCTTCATTTAGTTAATGCCTGCAAAGGGATTTGAGATCCTCAAATGAAAGGCACAGTGTATTATGAATATTCTTCTGGATTCCATTTTACTGGGATTTAATAGAAGCTGTACATTACTCCTGTTTCTGTGCTGCTTGTGAAGAAAGATGGCTTTGAGATGGCTCTAATGCTTCTGACGTGCTTCTGATCACCAGGATGGGGCTGTAGCAACAGCAGCAGAGCTCAGGATTGTTTATTGCAGTGAGGGTGCTGTTCCACAAAAGTGCTGGAAGCTGGTGCAGTTTGTCTGCACCATTCCAGTAAGCAGCTCTGCACAGAGACACTGAGATTTACTGGTTAATGTGGAAAAAAAACCCACTGCAGGAAGCAGCCTGGCTTCATCTGCAGTCCTGCTCTGGCAGCTCTGGAGGGAGCTCAGTGCAGCTGTGCTGGGCAGGAAAAGGCCATGGGAGCAGGGCAGCAGATAACAGCTCCAGAGGGGGACTCACAGCCCTGCCAAGAGCTGGCTCCCTGGCCAGGGACTGTGGCTGAGGAGGCTCCAGGGAGTGCATGGGGCAGGATCAGGACCAGTGAAATGCTGCAGCCTTTGTGTTCATTAGTGTGTTAGATTGTGTTTGCTCCTTTGTCAAGTTAAACTGTCAGAACAGAGAGGGGAGCTATTTAAAGTGCTCAAATTTACAGAGCATTTAATGGGCTTACAAACCAGCTATTCCATCTGCCTGACAGCAGGACAGGGCAGCTTCTGCTGCCTTAAGAGGGCTCCAGAGGGATGGATGTGATAGGCTGAGTGGGCAAGGACAGGCCAGGCTTCCCCTTCCCTCGAGGACTTCTCAGGGGAATGAGAGGGATGACATGGGCTACAGTGGAAGGTGAAGTAAACCCTGTGCAGATGTGGAGGGTAGGAAAGACTTGGATGTGTTCAAGAGCAGGCAGGATGGAGCTCCGAGTCCTGGTCTGGTGGGAGGTGTCCCTGCCCATGGCAGGGAGTTGGAACTTGATGATCTCTAAGATCCTTTCCAACCCAAACCATTCCAGGATTCTGTGATCCCATGAATATCAGAGTGTTGCAGAACGTGCCCCTGGCTTTGGCTTCACCATGGTCATGGCCTGATTCTGAATGGGGAGAGCATCAAAGCTCCAAACTGTGTGTTCAGTGCTCTTGGGAGGAGGACCTGTGCTTCACCCTGAGCTGCCTGAGCAAGCAGCTGGGGATTGCCCTGTGGTGCTGAGCTAAAACGGGCAGAACAGCTGCTGAGGCTACTGAGCCACAGGCTTTGGTATCTCCCACCTTTCCCATAAGTAGCCACAGGGAATAATTTGCCTGCTCTCGTTTTATGCTGACGCTGCTGTTCCTTTCTGTCTCCACAGCACACGTTTTGCAGGAGATGTGCCTTAACATCTGGTGAGTAGGGAACTCTTCTTGTGTGATGCAGCCAAAACACTGTTATTTTCTGGTTTGTTTGCGTTCACCTAAAGAGAAACCTGCAGAAAAATGTCCAAAAGGCTTAAAACAAGCTGTCAGTCAGATGTGCCACTGCAGCAGTGAGGGGCTGGGGGCTGATGGTACACTCTGGAGCATGGGCACTGCAGAGAGGGCTGGGTCCTGCTCCTGGGCACAGGATGTTCTCAGATCCTAGAAAATGCAGTGGATAATCCCAGGATAATACATGTCTCGCCCAGAGTTGACCCACTGATTTCAAACTGAAAGCTTTCTGTGGCTGCCTGGATAAAGAACCAGGGGCCATGTTTGGCATCAACCCCTTCTCCCCCATCCCCTCAGTGCCAGGGCTCTGGCCCTTGACTGAGCCCCACTGAGCTGCTTCAGCTCACCCAGCTCTTCCAGAACCCTGGGAGAGCCCAAACCCCTGGCTGCTGGCCTGGGGTAACCAGCTCCTGCTTAGGTTGAACTCTGGCTGCAAAAAAAGACTTTTTTTGGCACCAGCCCGTGTCCCTCTTGGCAAGCTGTTGTTCAGCACAGAGCCAAGCCATTGGCATTACCAGAACAGTGAGCCCTGAGGACGCTCCCTGGGGAGTCCTGCAAAGCAGCCTTTAAGATTTTTGTGTTCCATATGCAAGAGGTCCCTCTGCTTTGCATGTTAATCCCCTCACTGTGCTCTGCTCTATCAACCCCAACCCACAGATCTGTAGCAAGAGGCTTTGCAATTGCATTCCCTGTGCCTGGAGTGTTCCATAAACAACTGGACGTGGCAGAGCTCAGTTGATGAGGTGGTGATCGGTCCAAGGCTTGGACTCAATGATCTTGGAGGTTTTTTCCAACCTAGAGGATTCTGGGTTTCAGTGGTTGCTGGCAGCAGGAGCTGAGCCCAGGCCTGGGTGAGGAGCAGGTTATAGCTGGGGTATCTGGTGATTTGTGCTCACTGCCTGTGGACACTCACTCTTCAGTCAGCACAAGGCAGTCTGAATCAGTGTGGGCTTCTTTCATCGGCACCTCCCTCAAATCATTATGGATTAACATAAACTGTAACTTTTCCAAGCCCTAAGACAAACCAAAGGTAATGCCTTGCAGACCTTGGGTGAATATTCCTGGCCACTCACCTGGGGGTTGGCTGGCTTGACCAGGAAAGGCAGAAAACCACAGTTTCCACGCAGGGGCTCTTGGAAACACTGGTACCCTGTCTCAGCCCTCACTGACCGTGCCATCCTCCCTTCCCTTGGCAGAGAAGTGCCCCGTGGACAACGCCAAGCTGACGGTGGTGGTGAACAACATCGCGGTGGCCGAGCAGATCGGGGAGCTCTTCATCCACTGCAAGTACGGCTGCCGGCCCGCCGCCAGCAGCAAGCCCACCGCCTTCGAGGTGGACCCCCGGGGCTGCCCCTTCACCATCAAGCTGAGTGCCAGGAAGTGAGTGCTTGTTGCAGCCTGCAGCCTCTCCAGGACAGGGCTGTGCCAGCCCTGAGCTGCCCTGCGGCTCCTGCCAGTGCTGCTCTGTTTGGCTGTGCCAGGGGGGTGGGCAGGGTGGCTTCAGGGGACAGTGCAGGTGGAGGCAGATGGGCTGGTGGCAAGGGAAGGATGCTGTTTTCTGCTCCCTGAGTGGGAGCATTAGGACAGGGGGTGCATTGTGAGAGCAGCCACCTCACATCTGGTGTGACGGTGGTTTCATCCCAGTTTCACATCTGGGATGAAACTCCACGGCTGTGGTCAAGAACTTGGGATTCTTTTTGTAAGGGGAATGCTCTTTGTTATATCCTGTGAATTTGAAATCTGTCTCCCTCCCCATCCTAACTGCATTCCCTGTTTTCCCTGCCCATTGCCTGTTGATGAAGGCTCAGCCCATCAGCTGCAGAAGTAGATGTGCCTTGTGAAAATGTGGCCTATTATTACTCTCAATTTTCTGTCCAAATGAGAATTTAAAGCTGGAATTGCAGTCTGAGAGCAGGAGGCTTTGGATCATCTGGCAGCCTCACAGGGCTGGTTTGCTCCTCTCCTGATGATCTGTTGTTCCCATTAATTTTTGCTTGTTGCTGATTTTCCCTGCTTTTTTTGCTTCTCTCCGTGGACAGGGATCATGAGAGCAGCTGTGATTACAGGCCTGTGCGCTGCCCCAACAACCCCAGCTGCCCTCCCCTCCTCAAAATGAACCTGGAGGCTCACCTGAAGGAGTGTGAGCACATCAAGTGTCCCCACTCCAAATACGGGTAAGGAGCTGATGCTTTTGGCTGTGAGAACTGCACTGAGCTCATTACTGAGCTGCTTTTTGGCTTCTGCAGCCTTGGGGTGGCCCCGGGGCCTCTGAGCAGCTCTCCCCAGTGCTGTGCATTGGCCTGAGGCTGAGCTGGGGGTTACAGGGACTGCAGGAGGCAGCCCCAGAGCCTCTAGGTGGGGACAGGCAGGTCACAGAGCCTGGTGAGGAGGAGGGTGAGAAGGGTGAGTGCACAGTCAGAACAGCTGGAGGAGAGTCAGAGCACGAAGAGAGGGGGATGAGGACAAGAGTAATTTGAGCAGCATGGCAGTGTCTTGCCAAGCAGGTCTTGTCCCAGGGCAAGGGAAGTGCTGATCCACCTCAGGGGGTTCCCTGTCACCTGAGCCCCAGGGCAGCCCCTGCTTGGGTTTACTCTTGCAGGAAGAGGGTTCACAGAAAGTTCTTCCAGCACTAGCACAGAGCAGTGGTGGAGTCCCCATCCCTGAGGGATTTCAATGCCGTGTAGATGTGGCACTTGGGGACATGGGTTAGTGGTAGCCTTGAGGAAATAAGTGGACTCAATGATCTTAGAGACCTTCTCCAACCTCACAATTCTATGATTTCATGGTCCTAAGCCATGTCTTGGCAGAGCTAGAGCAAGGCAAGTCCTGGCAGAGCAGCCCTAACTCTGTGCCATGCTGCAGGCCAAAGTCAGCATCTGCTGAGGTCAGCTGCAGTTTTTCCCACTGGTTTAGATGCCTCCTGGTGAACACAACAAACTGATGCCACACTCTTGTCTCCTGCCCAAGATCTGCTTTTCCTTGCAGCTTCCCAGACAGACAGTCCAATTTGGGGCCAGTGCCCTGGCTGGAAGAATAGGAGTTGCTTGGCCTCTCTTGTCCTGCAGTTGCCTTTCCCAGCAGGATCATAGAATCATTAAAATTGGAAAGGACCTCCAAGATGATCAAGTCCACCCTTTGAAGCATTATGAACCACAGCATCCCTGCTGCTGGCAGGAGGAGCAGGACCCACACAGGCCTTGGAGCTGCCCTGAGGAGCCAGCTGAGCCATGAATTTCCAGGTGCGCCCTGCTCCAGCCAGCATCTGCCTTCCCTTCAGGTGCACGTTCATAGGGAACCAGGACACCTACGAGACCCACCTGGAGACATGCAAGTTCGAGGGTCTGAAGGAGTTCCTGCAGCAGACAGATGATCGTTTCCACGAGATGCAGGTGGCAATGGCCCAGAAGGACCAGGAGATCGCCTTCCTGCGCTCCATGCTGGGGAAACTCTCTGAGAAAATCGACCAGCTGGAGAAGAACCTGGAGCTGAAGTTTGGTGAGTGTGCACACAGAGAGCTGTAGGGACAGGGTGGTGCGCTGCAAGGTTGCTTTCCCTGCTGTTTGCAGCAGTGTGTTCAGAGGTTGGGTGGCACTGGGTGCCCTCTGCCTGTTCCCTGGGATACCATCAGTGGCTCTGCAGTGACTCTGGGCCTGTCCCTCTCTCACAGATGTGCTGGATGAGAACCAGAGCAAGCTGAGCGAGGATCTGATGGAATTCCGCAGGGACGCCTCCATGCTGAACGTGAGGACTGCCCTGGGATGGAGTTAGCTGGCTCTGCTCCTAGCTGGGCTTCTCCTGCACTGGGGGGAGGCTTTGGGGGGAGCCTTCTGCTCCAAAGCCTGGGCCTTTCACAAGGGCATTGTCCCCTCCTCCCTGCCTGCAGAAAGCAAGGACATAAGCAGATCCAAGCAGTCTGGTGAATTGCAGAGCGAGGACAGTATATTCTGAGAGGTATTTCTGGGCCTCTCTGAATACTGAAGAGTTTAGAGCAGGTCTGAGGTGCTGTCAGAGCCCTGTGGTCTCTGGAGGGAGGTGACAAAGGGATGTGGCAGTCACAGAGCAAAGACCTCTGCTCAGAGGATGAGTCAGCTGCTGAGGAAGGGCCCTGTGGGAGTCAAGAAGACAAGAGGGGTTGTAGCAGTGGAGGGGACAGTCCTAAAGCCAAATCCAGGACAGGCTGGCCTGGATGGCTCCACAGCTCACACAGCTTGTTGTGTTTTTCAGGATGAGCTCTCCCACATCAATGCTCGGCTCAACATGGGCATCCTTGGATGTGAGTGTCCCCGTGGTCCCCATTGCCTGGGGCTGGCTGTGGGGGATGCCCAGGGAGCTCCTGGGTGCTCTCACAGCTGTGCAGAGCAGCAGCACTGCTCTCCCTCCCTCACCTGGCTCTCCTTTCTGCAGCCTATGATCCTCAGCAGATCTTCAAGTGCAAGGGGACCTTTGTGGGCCACCAGGGCCCCGTGTGGTGTTTGTGTGTGTACTCCATAGGAGACTTGCTCTTCAGTGGCTCCTCAGACAAAACCATTAAGGTAAGAGCTTCCCTCTTCCATGCACCTTCTGCATTTGCACATGGATCAAAACCTGAGTTCATTTGTGGGCTGGGGGGATGTCTCTTCCTAAAGTTTCCTCCGAAGAATCAAATGAGTCTTTGTGATTATAGTTGGGCAAAATTCTCTGCAAGGAAACATTATGTGCTAGTGAAATTGAGAGACAAACAGAGATCTTTGCAAAGCCCTGATTAGAATCTCATTCCTGCAGCTGCTGGTTTTGCTTTATGTGACATTTAGGGTATTCAGGACTATTTCAGCTTCTGATTTTATGTTCCTTTGTTATAAAAAGTCATCTTTAGAACAAAACATTTGTCCCTGATCCAATGTGTCCTTTCCCTGTTTTATGGCATGTTTGTTTTCCTTTGTCCTGTTTTCAGTAACTCAAACTGACAGCACTGCCCCGGTGCAGCCTCAACAGCCCTTCCCAGTGTCACTGTGGTGGCTGCTGGTGGCTGCTGGCCAGGCTGGGGACCCCCATGGGCTGCCATGACTAACCCTGCCAGGAGCAGAGCTTTGGTTTAGTTTCCTTGGTTTTAGAGCCACGTGGAAGGAAATGGATATTGCTGTACATTAGGGAAGGAAAGCAGATTATTTCTCCCCTGTCCTGGCTGCTCTGGGCACCACATTCCCGTGTTCCTCTCAGGGGAAAAGCCTTTGCAGTGGCAGAGGAAGCTGTGCTGTGCCATTGGAGCCCTGGGATGGGGTGGGAACTGCTAAACCAAGAGCCTGAGAGCTGCTCCTTTGTCTCAGTGTGTCGTGTTGGCGTAGGCTGAGGGAGGCATAGCTGGAGCAGCTGATTCCTGCTGCTGGCCTGTGTCTCCTTAGCTTCAGCCTGACCCTCTGCAGTCTATTCATTCCCTTTGCTAGTCAAGTCTCCAGGCCTGGGGGCTGGCAGACAGTGCCCAGGTGAGAGGCAGTGCCCAGGTGATAGCCAGCCTGTTTCTCCTCTGGGTGCTGACATCCTGCCTGGGCTCCAGCCTCTGCCTTGTGTTTTCTGTTAGGTGTGGGATACCTGTACCACATACAAGTGCCAAAAGACCCTGGAGGGTCATGATGGAATTGTGCTGGCTCTCTGCATCCAGGGGTGAGTAAAGACCTGGGGAGGGTGGGGACAGCCCTGGGGCCCCTAAACATGCCCTCACAATTCCCATCCTCTGTCCTACATGTGTCAAATTAGGCATGAGAGGTGCATCCTGCCTCTTTGCTCTGGAAAAATGGACAAAGAGTGTATCTCTCTGGTCTCCCTCGTGTCCTGGTTCCCTCTCCTGGTCACCAGCAGGGTGTTTGGCTCCCTGCTCCAAGGGCAGCCTGGCCTCCCATAGGAACTGGGGTGCTCTGGGGTGGGTGTGCACAGCCTTGGCCCAGTGAGGCTGCAGCTCCTGTCCCCCCCAGTGCCTGGGGACGAGCTAGGTGGGACCCTGCACATGGCACTGTCCCTCGGTGACCCCTCTTTGTGTCCCGGTGTCATTGCAGGAACAAGCTGTACAGTGGCTCTGCTGACTGCACCATCATCGTGAGTATGGGGCACCCACTGCCTGCTCTGCAGCAGGGGCTGTCCCTCCTCTGTCAGGGCTGTGGGACTGATAACCCTCCTGTGCTGCTTGGGTTTGGGGGTTTGGGCTGGATTTCCCATTCCCTGCTCCTGCCTGGGAGCAGGAGGCTGGTGCTCTGAGCTGAGGAAGGGTGGCCTGCCTGGCCCCTCAATGAGTGCTCTGCTTTGGTGGGCTTGACAGTGCTGGACTTGGTCTTAGAGGGCTTTTCCATCCTTAAACCATTCCATGATTCTTGTTTGCAGGTGTGGGATATTCAAAACCTGCAGAAGGTGAACACGATCCGAGCACACGACAATCCTGTTTGCACTTTGGTCTCCTCACACAACATGCTCTTCAGTGGCTCCCTCAAAGCCATCAAGGTGCAGCTCCAGGGCTCCTCTGGGGTTACTTAGGGACCAGGAGTACAAACTCTTAAGCAGAAGTGTCCAAAGAGGAAGGAAGTGGCATTTTGACCTGTAGGTGACCTTGTTGCTAAGGTCTCCTGAGCCACAGAGCAGCCAGCACTGCAGAGGTTTAGCCCATGCTTTGTGCTCAAGGGGAAACTGTTCTCTGACTGCAAAAACACTGTATTTTTTCCAACTCTGTAAACCTGAGGCTGCAGCTGGGGTATCCTGGCAGTTCCTGAGCATGTGTGTCCTCAGGCCCCCAACAGACCTGCCCAGACCATTGGGAATTGTGTCTGGGCTCCAGAACTGGCTGGAGATTCAGGCTGCCTGTTTTGAAACCACCTCCAAAGGATCTTGAGTCTTCATTCCCTACCTAAAACATGCAGAAATCAGGAACAGCTTTGCAGGCTGCCCTTTAAAGCCTTGGCTAGATTCCCGTGGTTCTGCTTCCAGCTCCTGGTGAGACAGCTTATGGGCCCGTCCATCTGTAAGAGGACTCTGCTCTTTTCTTTATCTGGGGCCTGGAGTGGTTCAGCTCTGGAGACAGCTCAAGGCTGGAGCAGCCACACAGCACAAGTGTGGGGCTTTTGAGTTTGTCATCCCTGGCCACTTCCTGCCAATGAGCCAAGCTGCCTCAGAGTGGGGGTAGTGAGATCTGCCAGTCCCTGTGTGCCAGGGGTGGGAGAGGAGCTTTGTGGGGGTGGAAGTGCAGGGCAGTTCCTTGCTGCAGCTGTGGTTTAGTTTTTGCAGCCTGTGGCTTTGCTAGGGGAGGGTCTCTGCCAGCAATAGTGCAGGCTCCAGGCTGGCTGCTCCCTCAGGGATTGTGCTTCCTCAGCAGTTGCTGGGTTTTATTGGCATTTCAGTCGGATCGGGCAATTCCCATCAGGCAGGAGAGCTGGCACAAGGATCCTCCCAGGAGCTGTGAGGGCCTCGGGCAGGGTGAGCAGGATGGGTGGGCACTGCTATCTGTGTCCTGCCCAGCCCCACTGAGATTCCTCCCCGTGTGTGTGTGTGTCCCTGCTTTCCACAGGTGTGGGATATTGTGGGTACTGAGCTGAAGCTGAAGAAGGAGCTGACAGGTCTCAACCACTGGGTTCGAGCACTGGTGGCTTCCCAGACCTATCTTTACAGTGGATCTTACCAGACCATCAAGGTGGGTCCCTGGCACTGGGGACACCCTGAGCCACCTTTCCCTGTTCCTCCCTGTGCTCTGCACTGGGGCAGCAGCACCAGAGGCAGCTGCTGGGATGTGAGAGTTCTGCTGACACGTGGGACTTTGCTGTGCTGATTCCATCTCTGCAGGCTGGGCCTTGGGGGCTGCTGGAGAGGCTCACTGGGATAAACTGGGGCCTCAGCCATGGCGCCTTGCGGCTGCCGCAGCCTTATCTGCACTGACACTCCTGCTGATAACGGGGGAAGGTCACTGTCTGGCTGCAGAGTGACCATAAATCCGTGTGAGGGTTCTCAGTGCCCTCCCTCCTCTGTGCTGGCTCAGGTTTTGATGAATAGTTCACCTCTCAGCATCTGGGGGACACAGGAAAATTGGAAGTTGCCCTTCTCAGTGTTAATGAATCTCTGTTAATTTGTCTGTGTTGGGTTTTAGTGCTATCAAGGGCTGGGCTGCGTGCAGTTCATACACAAAGGGTATGAAGTCTCCACATGTTTCCAGCCTGGATATTTAAAGTTGGGCAGCTAAATAAGATTACAGGGATTTACTCTTCAGTGCTGAATATTCCCAGCTGGATAGGCTTGTTCCTAAAGGTGTGATCTGGGCACACGGGGAGCCAGGCTGACTCTGTGCATGGCAGAATGTCTGCAAGGGATCTCCCCTCTGGAGAAGGGTCTCATCCTGCCTCTGCTGGGTCTCTCTCAGATCTGGGACATCCGGAACCTGGAGTGTGTGCACGTGCTGCAGACGTCGGGAGGCAGCGTGTACTCCATCGCCGTCACCAACCACCACATCGTGTGTGGCACCTACGAGAACCTCATCCACGTACGGATCAGCTGGGATGGGCTGCTGGGCTTGGGAGTGGGGACAAGGGTGTGGGGATGGGGACAGGGGTGTGGGGATGGGGACACGAACGTGGGGATGGGGACAGGGACGTGAGGATGGGGACAGGGCTGTGGGGATGGGCACCTTGCTCTGCCTATCCCCTCGGGCACAGCACCCACCCTGCAGGGTGTACATGAAGGAAGTGTCCCCTCCTCTCAGAGGGGAGCTCGGTGGCCTCAGCCCAGTGCCACCCCCAAGCCCGGCTGTCCCCTGCAGGTCTGGGACATCGAGACCAAGGAGCAGGTCCGCACACTGACCGGGCATGTGGGGACAGTCTACGCCCTCGCCGTCATCTCCACGCCCGATCAAACCAAAGTTTTCAGCGCATCCTACGACCGCTCGCTCAGGGTGCGTGTGTGGGGCTGGACCCCGAGTCTGGGGATCCCCAGCCCTGCATGTCACCTCCGTGTGTCACCCCTGTCATCTGTGACATGCAGCATCCCCGTCCCTCCCGGTGCTCTGGGCCATGCTGGGCTCACACTCCCCGTGTCCCTGCAGGTGTGGAGCATGGACAACATGATCTGCACCCAGACCCTGCTGCGCCACCAGGGCAGTGTCACCGCCCTGGCCGTGTCCCGCGGCCGCCTCTTCTCCGGTGCCGTGGACAGCACTGTAAAGGTGGGTTTGCTCAGGCTTCTCCTGCAGGGTTTGGATTGGTCCAGTGCTGGAATTAGGGCATTAAATGAGTTAGGAGCCCTTGTCAAAGTGACAGGTGAAGGTTGAGCTCTGCTCCCAGGGAACAAGTGACCAGACAAGAGGACATAACCTCAGACTGGGCCAGGGGAGGTTCAGGTTGGACATCAGGAAGAATTTCTTCATGGAAGGGATTGCTAAGGAAAGGGCTGTCCAGGGAGGTGGTGGAGTCCTCATCCCTGGAAGTGTCGAGGAAATGACTGGATGTGGCACTCAGTGCTCTGGGCTGGGTGACAAGGTAGAGATCAGTCACAGGTTGGATTCGATGATCTTGGAGGTCATTTCCAAACTTAATGATTCTGTGATTCTTTGAAACAAGAGGATGGTTCTCCAAGGTGAGAGGTTTCCCTCCTGACAGTGTTGTAGATGCTGGCAGCCTAGAGGGAAGCTTCATAGGGGATGAGGAGAAACCCACAGGGCTGCTCAGGAGTAACTGCCTGCGGTGCCATTGTCTGTCTGCAGGTCTGGACGTGCTAACAAGAGCGTCACACGAGTCCTGCACACTGAAAGACCAAAAACTCTCCCCTCCATCGGCCTGTGGGTGACCACACCACTGAAATGACTGCTGCAGCTCCTCCTGCACCGACCACTGCCTGCTGCTGCTGCTGCCCCTCGGCCGGCTCCCCGCGGACCCCGGCTGGCAGCTCTCCGGATGGCTCTGCCCCACGGACACTCCAGGTGTTCCCTCAGATCTGCCGCAGATGATTGGAAAAGAGGAAGCTGTTCCAGCACCAGTGTCCTCCTCTGCCTGTGTCCCCCAGCTGGGGACACCCCCAGGCTGGGGCTGGGGTGACACTGGGGCTCGGGGTCACGTGAGCACAGCCCTTGGCCAGTGCCAGGACTGGACAGATGTGCCTGTCCTGGTGGGGACACTGGGAGGCTGGGCCCCTGTTCGTGGCAGGACTGACCTTTAGGCTGTACCCTGGGTGGGCACCCGACCCCTTTCTGTCTCTAATATTTAATTTTACTGCCAAGGCGCCGGGCTGATCCATCTGGGAAGAGGTGTTTCCTTGAGTAGCCAGGTACGATTTTTATGCCACAGCTAGTTCTCAAATCAAGTTCCACAAGCCCATTGTTCACCACCCTGTAATAATGGTCTCCACATTAAAGACAAAAAGCCTCCGTTGCATTTTTACTCACATTTTCTACTGTTTTTAAGATTGTAATATAGATTTGATTATTTCTTCATTGACAATAAAAGCAGAAAGAGTTGTTCCTGCCCGGTGTGAGTTATTGAAGGGAGCCAGCAGCCAGCACTGGCCTTGTGGGGTGAAAACTGGGTGTAGGGCCCTGGCACCTCTCTGGTGACAGGTCCCAGCACCCCACAGAGGCACCCAGGGGTGCCCTCAGACCGTGCAGCACAAACACCTGACATGCCACCCAACACCCGGCACGCCACGAGGACTCAGAAGGGCCTGGGGACACAAACAGTGGTGGCAGCCTGGCAGGGGTTTTATTTTTTTTATTTTTGTTTAAATATTTGTTGCCAGACTTGGTATAGGAGCAAACGTCTTCACAGCACCACGAGCCATCTACAATTCAGAATAGGAAGAATAAAGACGAGTAGAGGTGAAATCTAAGCACAGAAGAGCAGGGAGCAGCACCAAGATGCAGAGCTGGACAGATGGGATACAATACAGAGTCCATAACTTAATCATAAAAAATATATATATGTATATATCCATCATGTAGAACTTTATGGATTTTTTTTTTAGATACATTTTTTTTTTCTTTTCAACAGATATTTTCAGGCGGGTGATTTATTTATTTTTTTAAATTATTTTTAAAGTCTTTTTTTTTTTGTGTTTTGTTGGGTTTTTTTTTTTCAAAAGAAATTTCAAAGTTGTGCCAAACACATTTGGATCAGCGACCACAACAGGAGAGACGAGGGAGATGGGGCAGGGAGGGAGAGAGGGAAAGAGGGAGAGACCACTCCACGTCTCGAGAAAAGAAAGGAACAGCAACACTTTTTTGTTTGGAAACCACAAGCAAAAGAGGCATTCATCAGGACTCAAGCAACTGAACCAGACTCCAACTCCAGTTTGTACAGGAATATACAGCGGTGATCCCGCAGGACACACCGGGCACACGCACCCCGCGTGCACACCCACACACACCCACACACACCCAGACAGAGACCAACAACTAAAGCAATAAAAAGGAACGAAACCAAACCCTGAAGACACTCCAAAAGAAATGAAACACCTCCAGTGTAAGAGTTAACAAAAATCTCCATAAAACAAGGCACATCCTTTGAGTTCGTAACGGTGGAAACAGAAAGACGCGACACTGAATCCCAACGGAAAACCCGACCAGAACCTCGCACGTACCTTCCACCCAGAGAAAAGGTAAATATTGTGCTACTCTTAGAATGAGTTTGCCACAAGACACACAGCTTAGTATAATCTAATAGTTTTTCTCAAGCTAAAATCCAGTTTTCTCTTGATTTCTTTTAAACTGCTTTATATATAATTGCTAATATTTTTAAATCTTTTAAATATATATTTGTTAAAGTTTATTTCTTTTTATTATTTTGGGGTTGGGGGAAATCTGCTTTATATCTTTTTTTTTTCCCCTCCAATAAATTAATACTTTTTTTTTTTCTTTTTAATAGCTTATCACCGTCCTGTCCCCGGGCGGGGAGGGGCCGGGCAGGGGCACGTCCCGCTGCCCCCAGGGCCACCGCCAGCCTTGCCCGACCCCGCCAACGCCGACCGAGAATGAAAACAAAGTTTAAAAATCAAAATTAAAAACGGAGCAAAGAAACCCAAGTGCATTTGCCCGCCCGGCCCCGCCACCAGCAAACGCTATGGGTGACACGCGGCTGGCAGAGCCACCGCGCCGGGCAGGGTTTGTGCTACATTCGGGTCGCGGGGACCCGCGGCGCCGGGGCTAGCAGGGCACGGGCGGCCACCGGAAGGGGCAGTCTGGAGCCCCCCGGAGCCCCGGCCGCGGTTCGGTCCGGAGCGTGTTGCTTTGTTTCTTCTGTTGGGTTTTATTTCTGTGGGGTTTTTTTTTTTTTGTTTTTTTGCTTCTGCAAAAGGGAGTCCTGCCGGAGCCGGCGCCGAGTCCGTGAGCACAATCCTGAGGTATCTTCTTCTTTGTGCAAACCCCGAGGGACGGGATGTCCGGGAGGGGACGGCTGTACAAAGGGGACGGGGGGAGGGCGGCGGGGCCGGGGGGTCGTGGATCGTTGTGCCCTTGTGCCCACGTAAGCCCTGAGGTTCTCGGGGCCCTGGCGCCCCTCACTCCAGCATGGCATCCAGCTGGTCCGCCAGGTCGTCGAACATGCTGCCAATGTCGTCCAGGATGCTCACGGTGCTCTTCGACTCCACGGCCGAGCTGGGGAGTGACAGAGACGGGTCAGGTCAGCGCACGGGGCGGGGACACAGCACAGCCCCCTCTGCCCCACGGCACGGCCCCCTCCGCCCCATGGCACAGCCCTCCTGCCCCTCTGCGCTGCGGTGCCCAGCACTGTGTCTCCAGTGCCATGGCAGAGTGTTCTGGCTCCATGTCCCCAGTGTCCCCTCTCCCAGACACCCACATGCCTAGGTCCCCCCGCCCATGCTGCTCCAGCAAGATGTCCTTCAGTGTGACCTCCCCAGCGCGGTTCCAGCCAAGGACCCCTGATGCTCCACCAGTGTCCCCCAGCACCATCTCACTCCCACCATGGTGACACAGCCTGATCCCTGTGCATGGTCCTTACGGCCTCCTGTGCTCAGTGGCACCGAGTGGCCTCACACCTTCCCCGGGGCCCGTCGCCCAGCCCTGCACCCCCTTACTCTGCCGCCTGACTGTCCTCCTGCTTGATCTTCTCCTCCACAGCCTGCAGTGCGGCGGCCAGGGACGCGCTCGTCTCCTCCAGCTTCTGCTGCGCCAGCTCGGGGCCGGCGCTGTCGACGGACGGGCTGGCGATGGTGGAACGCGGCGGCTTCACCGGCACCTGCTGGGGCTGCGCGCCGGGCGACAGGGGCTTGGCGGGGCTGGAGCAGAGCGAGGGCGGGGTGCTGGAGGGCTTGGCCGAAATCTACAGAGTTAGCTACCCGTG
>JANPWX010000033.1:6648488-6664209 GCA_024734555.1 Trochalopteron elliotii
CGGGCCCCCACTAACCGAGGCAGGAGAAGGCCTGGCAGCAGCCGAAAGGCGAGAGAGTCATTTTTTACCCACACGTTTTTCTTCTGGCGACGGGTGCCGTGGCAATAAAAAAAAAGACAAATCCCTGGATCCACGGCACGGCCAGGGCTCCTCCTGCTCCGGCAGCCGGGCGGCCGCAGCACGCACCTGCGGGGATGTCCTGCGCCTTGGCCGGCCCATCGCCCACGGCAGACTCTTGCGCAGAAGCCTTCTGGGAAAGGACCGTTGCCAGCAGCTGAAAAACACCCCGGGAAGGGGGGAGAGCAGGCAGAAGTGAGGCGGGCGGAGGGGGCCGGCGGGCCGGGGGGTGCGTGTCGCGGATGTCGCGGGTGTCGTGGGTACCGTGGGTGCTGCGGGTGCCGTCAGTTCGGGCGAGGGTGGGCAGGGAGGGTTGCAGCAGATTTCGGCGGCAGCGGGGAGAGCGGGAGCCGCGGGAGCAGCAGATGGTGCTTTGCCGGCAGCAGGAGCCCACGGCACCGCCGCACCCCAAATCCAGCCTGGCACATGCCCAGCCCAGGCTGTCGACACGGGCTGTGGGGTCCCCAGAAGACGGCGCCCCCCTGAGTGGCAGCATGGTGTGGCTCGGGGTGATGTGGGCATGGCAGGCAGGGTGCCAGGGCACTGGGCTGGCAGGTGCCATCGCTGGGGAATGGGACAGCCCAAGGGCAGCGCAGAGCTGTTGTGCCAGCAGTGTCAGGGCAGCATGCAGGGCAGTGTGTGGTGGTGGTGGCAGCAGTGCATTGGTGGCAGCGTGCTGTGCTGATGGAGCAGCATGTGCAGTGCAGTGTGTTGGTGGCAGCAGTGCATTGGTGGCAGTGTGCCAGGCTGGTGGCAGCAATGCATGGTGCTGGTGGCAGTGTGCCAGGCCAGTGGCAGCAGTGCATTGGTTGGCAGTGTGCCATGCCAGTGGCAGCAGAGTGTGCAGGGCAAGGCAGTGCAGAGGCCCCTGCGAGCTGCAGCAGAGACACAGCACAGCCCTGGATGGACCTGTGGGATGTTTTGCCAGGGGCTGAGCCCAGGCCCAGGCAGCCCTCAGGGGCCAGGTGGTGGGGACAGGCTGGTGGCCACTGTTGGTGACAGCGTAGCTGGCGGCACTCAGGGTATCAATGAGACTGCACAGCACCCGGTCAAGCACCAATCCCAGCTGAGGTCAGGGCAGGCAGCAAACGCTGCAGGACTGCAGCCAAGAGCAGCTGACACGGTCACCTCGGGGCTGGCCTTACCTTGACGCCTTCGGAGCCGGCGTGCAGGGCGTGCGCCCCACTGCCCGCGCTCTGCCCGCTCCCCGAGCTGCGCGCCGAGGCCACGCTGCCCGTGCTGCCCAGGCTGCTGCGGTCACCACCTGCACACGGAGGAGAGGAGAGGCTGTCAGGGCTCTGAGCCCTGCTGTGAGGGGACACTGTGGTGTGGCCATATCCCACCACAGCCACCGGCACGTCCTGGCAGCTGCCTCGTGTCCCAGCCGGTCCCGGTTCGCTGTACCTGCGAAGGGTTTCCGCAGCACCCAGATCTCCTCGGCGGGGGCTGGCGTGGATCCGCCCTGCGACGGTGACAGGTGGGAGGGGCTCATGTCGGCCCCGCGGGACCCTTGGTGGCAGAGCAGAGAGAGCGGCTGTCAGGTGTGTGGCTCTGTGCTCGGGCTCGTACGGGTGTGACACGGGGCGGGTGACCACGGCCCCGGGGCTGGCGCTGCTGCACGTGGGAACAACCCCACAGGGAAGGGATGGGGAATCCATGTGTCCATGGCCAGGGATACCAGAGCCATCCTAGGGCCCTGTCCCACCCCAAGCTGGCAGAGGTGACAATGACCAGCCCTGGGTCCCCGTTGTGCAGAGCATCCCCTCCCTACTGCCAGCCAGGGACAGACCCACAGTGGGGTGTTCCAGTGCCCTGGCTCAGCCTGGACAAGAGACAGGGACCGTGTCATCCCTTCACAGAACAGGATGGGAACATGACCCAGTGCAGGGAACAAAGGGAGCTGGGCAAACTCAAGCAGTGGAGATAAAGGTCCCCACCCCACTGTCACCTGTCCCAGGCAGTGCTGGCCATGTTCCTGCAGCTGTCTGCACTCATCTGCCTGCACTCATCTGGGGGGACACGGGGGCCATGCAGGGTCAGCCACCAGGTGCTGAAACGCTGGTGACACACAGGGGACACAGCAGTGGATGACAGGACCTAGTCCTCCTCTGAGGCACAGCTTGAGGGTCACCCCTGGACACAGCTCCCCACCAGCTCCCTGTGCTGGCCACCTCTGCCAGGTCCCACTTGCACCAGGGACACCCAGCCCTGAGCCCAGGGGGGAAAACAGCATCAGATGAGATGGGCAACACCCCTACAAGGCCAGTGCTGCCATAGCCCCATCATGGCTCTGCCACTGTCCTGCCAGCCACGGGGCACTGCTGCCCCGCCACCAGCCATGGGGTGTTGCCACCTCACTGCCAGCCATGGGGTACTGCCACCCTGCCACCAGCTGTGGGACATTGTCACCCCACTGCCAACCAGGCCAGTTCTGTTCATGGAGCTGCTCACTCCAACAGCACCAACTGTAGCAGGGGACAGGTGGGTACAAAGTGATAAAGTCACTGAAGGAGCACAGCAGGGGACAAACAGCCCCACCAAATCAGGCTGGGACATCCCTGAGCTCCACATGCCACGGTCACACCAAGAGAAGCCTGGGCTTGTACAGCTCTGTGCAACCCCACCAGGAGAGAAAGCCCTGGGGAAAAGAAGTGCTCCCTTGTCCCCAGTGCCAGCACGGCCACCCAGTGCTCCCCAACACAACCTCCTTAGCTGCTGCCACCAGGACGTGCAAACAGCCCTGGCCCCAGCCATGTGGAGGACTGCACCCCTGCAACCCCCCTGCTCCTGGGTGCTCTCGACGCACAGACCTGCAGCATCCATCACCTGCCTGTGTCCTGGGGATGGTCCCCAGGGTTCAGCTGGGCTCTGCCTGCGCTGAGCCAGCCCCAGGAGCATCCCCTGGGAAAGCCCCCAGCGCCGCAGCCCCTTCCAGCACCGCGTGCACTGCCCCGACCTGGTCAGAGCTGGGCCCTGCAGGGAGGCTGTGGCCGGCGGAGGGTCCGTGTGCCGTGGCTGCCAGCCCTGCCCCGGCACAGGGCCCTGAGTGCTTTGGGGGTGCCCAGGCACCCGGACAGGAGCGTGGGGACAGCGGGGTGGGGAGGGAGGGCCGTGCCGTGGGCACACGGTGCGACAGCGGCGCTGGAGCGGGTGTGCGGGGGGAGCGATGGCACCCGTGTGCCCCCGCTGTCCCCGCTGCACACATGCATGCTGCATGCACACTCTGCATGCACACACACACGCCCTGCAGCCCCCCCGGTGAGGGGAGAGAGGCCGAGCAGAGAGAAAAGACTTGACACACGCTTTAAAGGAAAAGAAAGGAAAATCCATGGAGAGCACGAAGCGAGCGGTGAACTACCTTGTCCGTAACGCGGCTCGTCGGCACTGCTAGGGGAGAGCCTGTGATAGCCAAAGGAACTGAAAAGAGTCTGATGGGAATGTGGTGGTGGAGGTGGAGGTGGAGGCAGGGAATGGAACGGATGGGACGAGGCGTCACCGTTTAGCACAGCAGCCCCGTAAGCCGGGAGCGGGATCTTTTGGAAGTGTTGGGGGATTGTTACAGTCTCCCATGAACCTGATAATAAAACATAACAAGAGACAAAATGAAAAGAATCAAAATAATAGAGACACGCTCGGTGCCGCCAAAAAAAGAAAAAAAAAAAGAAAAAAAAGAAAGAAAAAAAAAGGAAAGAAAAGAAAATAAAAGAAAGGGGAAAAAAGGCAGCAAATCAAAAAAGCGACCAAAGGGATGTGGAGGAGCCAGAACCGAGACCCAAGAGATGCAGAGCTGAGCCGAGGAGCAGCAGCAGGAGCTCAGCACAGGCACATCCCGGCGCAGGGGATGGACACATCCCGTGGATCCAACACGGACACCAGGACAGCTCATGGGGGCCTCACCGGGGCTGCTGGGTCCTGCTCCCCGCAGAGCCAGCCCAGGGAGTGGGGCTGCAGGTAGGGCCAGGCTGAGGCTGCAGCACCGGCACCCCACACACAGCCAAAAGAGTGGCTACAGAACCCCACAGCCTGGTTAGTACTGCTGTGGGCCAGCTGCAGCCCAGGAGCCACGGAGCATGGCCCAGGAGACATGGATGATATCTCTGGTACTGGCACACGACCCATGCCTGGAGGGTGGCTCTGCCCCTGCCTGGCCAGCACCCAACACCTCCAGGGCCACTATGGATTGCCTGGCAGCCACTTGTGCTGCCACTCCCTTGAGACATTGCTCAAGTGCCACCATTCCATGCCCATGTCCCCATGGTGTGGCTGCCCCCAGGATCCACTCCCAGGGGTGGGGTGAGATGGATGATGTGGGGCCTTTCAACACTGCCTGCAGAGGCACCAGCCCCATTGGGACACTCCTGGCAGAGGGCACAGCCTGGGGACATCCCGAGGGGCTGCACACCCCACCAGGAGCCTAAAGGGATGATCATGGGGATGGGGATGGGGATGGGGATGGGGATGGGGACAGACAGCCACAGGGCAGGGCAGGGGAGCAGGGGCCAATCCCTGAGATGGCCCTTGTCTGGAAAGATGGTCTCTGTGTGGCAGCATCAGCTCACTGGCACTGGTGCCCAGCCCCTGCACAAACCCTGAGCACCAGCTCCTGTGACCCCACTGCAGTGCCCGTCCCCCCAAACCACAGTGACACCCCTGGGTCTCCTCATGCACCAACCTCCCGGCACCTCAAACGCCTCCCCCAGCCCGAGGGCAGCCAGGGCTGACCCTTGAACACCCCAGGGCTGCCAGCACCAACCCCCAAGGCACCACATGGACACCCACCCCACAGACACAATGGGAACACAGACTCTGCACACTCAGTGAGAACGCCGACCCCACAGGCACAATGAGGACGCTGACCCCACACACTTGAAGGCACCGTCCCCATACACACGGTGGGGACACCGACCCCACATGCATGAGGGACATCTCCTTGGGGTTTGTCTTCACTGCTGCACCCCCTGACACCCCAGTCCCCACCAAACCAAGACGGGGCTCCCCAGGGCTGGGGGTGTAGGGGGGGATTATTTGCCTGTTCGTTTGCTTATGGCCTCCACCAGGCTGGAGGGGAAGTATCCCACGCGGTCGTTGCCGGTGCGGTTGTCGTGGATGCAGCCCTTCCAGCGCCCGTCTGCGTGCTGCTCCAGCACCTGCGGGAGGGGCCGGGTCAGGGGCCGGGCCAGGGGCCGGCGCTCACACCGGGCTGTCCCCGGCCCCCCCGGCCGCACTCACGGTGATGACGTCCCCAGCTTTCACGTTGAGGCTGGTCAGGTCGTAGTTGTTGCAATAGTCCTTGACGGCCCGGACCTGCAGAGCTGCAGAGGCGTCTGCGGGGCGGAACGGGAGCATCACCAGCTGCTCACCCCGCGGGGGTCGGCACCCCCAGCCCGGCGTCCCTCGTGCCAGCATGGCCACTCTGTGCCCTCCAACCCCCTACCCCGCAGCATCTGCTTGATCTCCTTGCTGGCCTGGCTGGTGGTGAACTGGTTGACGATGTCCAGAGCCGTCTGGTTGTAGGTGTTCCTGACGTGGGCGTTGATCCCGCTCTGCAATGGCAGCAAGAGGGATTGGGAGGAGGCTGGTCCCCATCCTGCCACCCCTGGGACTCCCTAGGCCACCAGGAGACCAGCAGCTCTCAGCCCTTCGTGTGTACCCCCCTTGTGACCCTCACCCCTTGGTGTATCCCCTCCAGGACCCTCAGCTCTGCTCCCTGGGAGAGCTGCACAAGCTGCTCTGAGCCCCCAGCTGTGGGGTCACCCCATTCCCACAACCCCTGGCTGGGTTGGGGGTGCCTGGGGGCATCTGGGGGGTGCCCAGGGGGGCCCTTACATCCAGCAGCAGCCGCACCACGTCCGTTTTGCCGCAGAGGGCGGCCTCGTGCAGCGCCGTGCCCGCCTTGGTCTGCCGGTTGATGTCGATGCCAGCCTGCAGCAGGAGCCTGCGGGGGGACAGCGGGGTCAGCAGGGCACGGGGGGGGACACTGGCACTGCCACCCCTGCCCACGGCACCCACCGGATGATGTCGATGTGGCCATTCTTGGCGGCGAGGTGCAGGGGGCTGGTGCCGTTGGGGTCGGTGGTGTCCCCCGGTTTGGGCTCCAGCAGCGCCGCGCACATGTTGCTGTTCAGGAGCAGTTGGACCACCTGGCTCAGCAAACACAGACGGAGCAGGGCTGCAAGGGCGGCCCCACCTCCCCTCCTGCCAGCAGCCGGAGCTCCCCTGCAGTGGTGGCATGGCACATCCCCACCCTGGCCACCCCTGTGCCCCTCCAGCTGCTCCAGCACCCCCGAGCACCACATAGTGCCCCTGTCCCCTCCCAGTCCTCCTCTGGGGAGACCCAGCCCTCCAAGAACTTACCCCGACCCGGCCAAACTCGCATGCCAGGTCCAGGGGCGTCTTCCCCGAGTTGTCCATGATGCAGGGGTTGGACTGGTGCTGCAGGAGCATCTCCGACTGGGGACAGGCAAGACCCCGACCCGGTGAGGGCGGGGGCAGAGGGGTGGCCCCATCCCCCTGCCAGCCCCGTGCCTCTCCATACCACGTCGTAGTGCCCGTGCTGCGCTGCCAGGTGCAGGGGAATCTGCCCTTCATCCGATGGGATGTTCACAGAGGAGCCTGCCTTCAGCACCATTTTCATGGGTTCCTTCTTGCCCTGCCAGGCCGCGTAGTGCAGGGGCCGCATGCCTGCAGGGGCGAGAAGCCATGATTCTTCCCTGTGCCGACACAGCAGGCAGATCCTGCGGGGGGGCACAGGGCAGAGGGGCACAGCCAGGACCCGGGGACTCGCCTTTGTTGTCCTTGATGTCCACGGCAGCCTGTGCCTCCAGCAGCAGTGAGATGAGCTCTGTGTTGCCGTTAAGCGCCGCATGGTGCAGAGCCGAGAACCTGGGGACCGGGCTGGTGTCAGGGGCCACAGGCCTGTCCCCTCCACAGCCCTGCCAACCCCTGCCCAGCACTATGGCCCTAAACCTGCACCTCTGCAGCACCCCGGGACGCCTATTCTGCCCTCCATGTGCTCACGTCCCTGGGAAAGCCACCCCCACATCCCTCTGTGAGCTTTTGGGGCAAAAGCTGCTGGAGGTCTGGGAATGCTGAGACCCCACCGGGCTGGAGGTGGTGGGCAGAGCAGGCACAGGGGTGTCCCTTGCAGGATGGGGGTGCAGAGGAGCCCCCTCCCCACTGACCCACTTCCCCCAGCCTGGCCCCAGCAGCGCGGCCATGAGCACAGATGGCAGCGCTGCCCTTGCCCGATGTCGGGTCTGCCTGTGGGGTGGGGAAAGCCCCCGGCCCCGCACCCGCTCTGCTCTCGCAGCTCCGGAGGCTCCCGCCTGGGAAGCAGGCCAGGAGCTGACCTACTTGTGCTCCCGGCAGTGGCATCCTCCGTGCGACTGCGCTGGCACCCACCCCGCCGCTGCTCCACGCCCTGGCCGTGCACAGCGTCCCCGTCCCGTCCCCGGGGCCACCCCGCTGTCACCGCAGCACGGGAACGGGCAGCGGAGACCTCAGGACACGCTGGCCTCTGTGTCTGCCCGGTGCCCAAGGGGCAGGTGTGGGGTAACAATCCCCCTGGCCCTCTTCCCCAGGGGTCCAGCTGAGGAGGGACACGTCCCCGTGGGGAGCAGGCTGCCGCGGTGCCCAGGGAGCTGCCGCCTGCCGTCCCCGCGGGGAGCGGCGATGTGAGCAGACAGCCTGCACAGGAGGCCGATCCCCAACGTCTGCCTGGGAAATGTCAACATTTTCCGCTCCAGCGCCCTGCTCAAATCCGCTCAAGATGGTGCAAATCGCAGCCTTCCCCGGGGCTGCCTCGGGGGCTTCCCTCGGGCACCTCATGGCCCAGCCGGCCACCTCGGCCACGAGCAGGGCACCAGCCCCGGGGCCAGCGCGGGGACACCGGCACGGTGCTCGCCCACGGCACACCCAGCGCAGCACTGCAGGGATGGGGAAACTGAGGCACGGGGCTGGCTGAGCTCACAGAGAGCTCAGCACACCCAGGCTGCAGCCTTGGGCTCCCCTGTGCCTTCCCAGGGGATCCTTTCCAGGAGCAGCGCTGGAGGCTGGAAGCTGCTCCCCTTTTGCTTTCCCTGAGCCTTCCAGGAGCAGGATACGAGCAAGGAAGGCCCTGCCTGCAGCTCCCCAGCCCTCCTGTGACCTGCTGGCTCTGGGCAGCACGGGGTGGCCCCTGGGGTGATGCCCCTTGCACCTGGCACAGCAATGAGCTGGCAGGAATCAGGGGATGTCCGCTGCCACCACCCTGGTGACGAGGATGAGGAGGGACCCGGGCTGCTGTGGCCATACATCCCCAGGGCATGGCCTCCCGTTCCTGACCAACTGCTGCGCTCTGTGGCATTTCCCTGGCCACAGCAGAGCCATCCCCAGGGAACAAATGGCATCATGCTGCTGCCCCGCTCAAGCGGGATCACTGGGCGGGGGGAGCCGGGGGCAGCTGCTGCCCAGCCCCACAAGCAGCGCGCCCATGGCAGCCCCCTCCTGCGCGGGGCCAAGGCCGCCTCCCTGCAGCCTCATTAGTGTGATTAGCGGGAGTGATCTGCGGCCCCTTTGCGCTGCTCCCGCCCCTTGGACGTGGCTGTGGAGCGTCGCGCCGGTGCCTGGCGGGGTCACGGCTCTCCCACCCGGCTGATCCCTGCACAGGGCTGGGAAACGTGCGGTGAGATGTGGGGCACAGCCCTGCCTCTGCCTCCTCTGGTACCCGTGGCTGCTCCAGGCCAGCACCGGCTCTGGGTGCAGACAGAGCTCAGCCACGTGGGCTAATGGTGGCCAGAGCCCTGGCACCGGGGCTGGCAGCTCGGAGAGCCTGGCATTCCCACACGGACACACCAGACTCCCAGAACACGTGCACCCCCTGCTCACAGCACCCATGGCACACACCCCACAGCACCCACACCCGGGCTTGGGGCTCCCACTCACCCGTCCGTGTCTTGGAAGTTGACATTGACTTTCTTTGCTGATCCCAGGAGCTCTGGAAGGGAGGGAAGGGGGCAGGATGTTAGAGGAGGTGGCTGGTGCAGGGACACGGGGCACACCAGGGAGGTGACGTGGTGGCAGCTCCAGGTTTCTCTGCGTACCAAGGCTGGGACTCCCTGCAACTCCCTCACAGCTGCTGTGTGAGGCTGCCTGGACCTGCAGGCAGGACGCTCAGAGTGGGGGTCCCTGCTGAAGGTGGCAGAGCCTGGGGACTCCCCCTGGCACCAGGTTCTGCCCATTCTCCCCTGGCTTGCCTGGGGTTCCCCCCGGCTCCTCCACCTGGCTGAGGCTCCAGAATGGCCCCGTGGAGCCACAGGCAGGCAGAGCTCAGCACGTTCCCCTGTACCCCCAGCCCCCCCAGCACTGCCCTCCCCACGCTTCTGGGAAATTAAACCACGCCGGGGCAATCCAATTAGCAGCACGAGGAAGGATGGAGCCAGATTTACATAAGATTTACCCGAAAAATGCCACTCAAGCTTTCCAGTGAGCTGCTCTTCCCACAGCGGGAGCCGGAGCAGCAGGAGAAGGAAGAGGAGGGTGGGAGCAGCAGGCAGAGCCCCAGATGAGGCACCCACACAGCAGCCCCTGAGCCCAACACAGCGAGCACAGCTCCAGCACGGCCCTGAGTCTGTGGGAGAGGACCCAAAGGCTTCGTGGTCTGGCAGGGAGAATGGGCAGACAAAGTCACTCGAAGCCAGGGACAAGCTCTCATTGGGAGAAGCTGGCTGGAAGAGGCAGGGAAGGGGAATGTGGGGCCAGGGAGACACTCCCTGTGCACCTGGGCCATGGCCTTGCTGTCTCCCCCCTCTACCATGTCCCCTTGTCAGTGTCCCTGTGTTTATTGGACTATTGGACACAAGAGCTGTGACACAGCCCAGGAGCCTCTGCATGGACAAACAGGGCTCAGGGGACACCAGCAGCAGGAAGGATGGCTGTGTCCAGCCCTGACCCTCAAGCCTGGGGAGTGGTGCCAGGCTGAACCAGCCCTGCCCAGGCCACACAGCACAGATGGGACCAGGAGTAGCCTGAACAAAAGCTCTGGCACCCAGCACTGTCTCCCTCCTGCACTCCAGGGCTGCCTGATGTCTGAGCTGCAGGACAGTTGCTAATGCTGACACAGCCCGGTGTGACAGGTGACAACTGCAGAGGACAGGTTCTATTGGCCACAGCAACCACCCTCTGGTCACCAGGTCCCCAGGCTCTCCCCCAAGATGTGCTGCCTCATGTGGGATGAGAATGGGCACTGTAGGGTGCCCAGGGAGGGATGGGGACACTATGGGGTCCCCAGGGTGTGGGGAGGGAGAGGAGCACTACAGAAGCCCCCAAATCCCACCTCTGCCATAGCATCCCCGGGAAAGAACTGGACATTACTGGGGGGCAGAGCCCCTGTGACACCGGCACTGACCCAGTCCCCGCCAGCCCCGTGCTGCTGCCAGCGTCCCCAACAAAGGTGGCATTCAGCTCCGGTGGAGAGGAGCCCAGCGCTGCTTCCGCTGCCGCCCCGCGCCAAGAACCAGCTCCCAGGAGAAGGGGCCGAGCTGCCCCCCAGGGAGGCAAAGGGCCAGCAGACAAAAGGAGCCGGTGGGCGCAGGAGCGGCACCGTGCCCGGCACTGGCTTCCATCTCCGGCCCCGAGACGGGCCCCGCTCTGGCTAATGGGTCCCTGCAGATGGAGGGCTGGTTGTCAGCAGGTCTGCAGTGCCTGGCCTTTCCCACGGGTTGATCTCAGCTAGGGGCTGGGATGGGGCAAAGCCTGGGAATCAGGGTGCAGTGGTGATGCTGTTGGTGATCCCCAGGCACGTGTCACCCTTGGCGTCACCAAACCACCATCACCCCGACACACCACAGTGGCAAATTTTTCCTCCCTGCACCTGCAGGAGAGGCTGCGGCTGCCAAAATCTGTTTAGCACTTCCATCACTGCCCGTGCCAAGTGCTTAGTCAGTGACTTCCAGCCATGCAGTGGTTTGACTTTCCTTAAAGCTCTGGAAGTGGCCGTCAGCATGCCGAAGGCAGCTGGAGCATGGAGCCCAGCTGGGGTCTCAGAATAAGCCCAGTTCCCAGAGCAGGAGAGAGGGATGGGTTCCCTGGTCGCCAGGTCCACAGTTGGATTTGCAGCCTGTCCGGGGGCAACAAGAGCCAGGAAAGCTCATTAATGGCTGGGAAGTACAAGGAAAATTCTTCCACTAACGAGAGAAAGAGAAGGGAGCTGAGTGCTTCCAGTTAAAAATATCAGCTACAAAAGGAGATGGGCATGGTTGGGAGGAGAGCAGAGCTCCTTCCTGGCCACGCTGCCAGCGGGGACCCAGTGTGTTCCTGGCTGTCCTCTCTGCTGGGACCACTGGAGGGGTGGCAGGGAGTCCTGAGCACCTGCAGCCACCATCCTGCCCTCTCCATGCAGAATCATGTGCCATCAGGAAGGTGCTGTTGCAGGGGTGGTGCATCTTTGCTCAGACAACCTGAGTCCCACCACCATCCTTGAGACACCCCAATATCCCCTCTTGGCTCCCCATGGGCTGCTCAGGTGATGGTTGTGTCATGTGAGATCACAGGGCTCCCCTGGTATCTCATGGCCCAGCTCTCCACGGCTCTCAGAGCAGTTTGCACCCCACAAATGCCTTGGGGCAGGACCACGATGGTGGCCCCAGGAAAGGGGGGCACACATAGGGCCTGGCAGCACCGGGTCTGCTCTCCCCCGTGGCTCCCCCGGGTGTGCACCGGGAGCCGCAGCGTCTGCCATCGACACCAGCCATCAACAGCGTCTGCCAGAGTAAACACCGCCGCGGGGAGCGGCCCTGCCACTACTCCCAGAAATGCCTTCACTTAAACACGGGGATTGCAGGAGCTGAATGCACGCTTGGATTGAGCCTGGCTCTCTGTGTGCGGCGAGTTCCTCGCCGGCCCCGCAGCAGCCACGGCCCCGGCGGGCACCGCGGCGTGGGTGACGCACGAGCTGCTGGCACGTGCAGGGCCTGTGCACTGGGGACCCGCTCTGCCCAACTCCGGGGTCCAGCCACACGTCATCTTGGCTCCTGGCACTGTGCCTGGCAGCTGCTTTGGGCATCCTGGAGCACGCCATGAGGAGACCCCCATGCCAGGCACAGGTCTAGGCACTTGCGAGGCACAGCCACATGGAGACCTGCATGCCCAAGCAGGAATCCCAGTACATGCCATGGGGACACCATTGTGCCCAGTCACTGCTCCAGGTATCTCAGAACACACTCTGTGGAGATTCCTGTGCCCAGGTGCCCAGTGTATGCCATGGCGAGACCCCAGTGGCCAAGCACAGCTCTGGGCACCCCAACACAGGTTGCAGTGAACCCCCCGTGCCCAGCTGCCCCATCCCTTCCCTGCACACGCGTCCAAGGCCACAGCCCCACATGGTGGGGCTCCTCAGGGGGCTCCTCTCCCTTCCCAGCAGCCCCTCCCTTACTCATGCACCACCCCCTGCGTCTGCAGCCAGCTCAGCGCCAGCAGCAATCGATGCCCGGCCGGGGCGTGGGGGCTCCTGGCCATGCCCCCGCTGACGAAGCACATCCTCACCCACTCCCCCCAGCAGGGACCAGGCGGCTGCTCCAAGCAGATGGCTCCAATCTCCGCTAAATCAACATCTCCTTAATGAGGGGAAAGCATTTCTGCCCCCTCCCCAGCATGCCGGCAGTGGATGAGCTGGGAGAACTCCCCCAAATCCTCCTCTCCATCCCTCCCATCACCTCTCTGCAGTGATCCCGCTCCCCTCCAGCCCCATCCCTGCTGCTTCCCCACTCCCCAGCTCCCGTGGGCAGTCAGACCCCTGCGTGTGCCGCCCCCAAACACAACAGGACCCCACAAGCAGCCAATATCCACAGGGGAGACATTCAAGGCAAGCGCCTGTTTCAGAGACAGGGGGGAGGATCCTGCAGCGGCATCGCTAGGAGCTGCCGGATAAAGGAAGCATCCAAAATAGCTGCTCTTAATTATATCCCTGCTAACGAGAGCCACACAAACAACGGGCACTGCACAAGGAGCCCTGGCACGGGGGTGTCTTATTCCTCGCTGTGAGGATGGGGTCCCCACAGCGCCATGTGCCATCATGGGGACCCCACTGAGGCAGCCACAGCAGCCCTGGCTGGGTCTGATGATGACGGTGACATCGGGGAGCTGGTCCTGACAGGGAAAATCTTGTACTCCTGCAGCCAAGGTCGTGTCAGGTGCTGAGGCCGGCACGATGCTCAGATGCTAATGAAGCCGTTATCATCTTCCGATCGATCTGGACTGTATAAATAATGCACCGGGAAGCTCGTTGTACAGGGAAAGGGATTGCCTGGGGCTAAGAGGTGGCTGTGATGGGATGGAGCCGTTGTGGAGCAGTGCAGAGCACAGCTGGGTAACTACTGCCCACCACAGCTGAGCAGACACCTCTCGCCACAGCTGGACACCTCGGTGTCCATCAGAGCTGGATATCCACTGCCCATCACAGCTGGACCTACACTTCTTACCATAGCTGGACCTCCCAGTGTCCACCACAGCTGGATAACAACTGCCCATTGCTACTGGACACCCCAGTGCCTGTCACACCTGGACATACACCTCTCACCACAGCTGGAAACCAACTGCCCATCGCTACTGGACACCTCAGTGCCCATCACAGCTACACAGCCACAGCTGTGTGCCCTGCTGCCCATCACCAGCCACTCCCCAAATCCCAAGGCACTTTTGGGGAATGCCACCCATGTGCCCAGCACATGTAGAGGTGCCCTGGATGCCCGTCCCTGGCAGAGCCTTCTCTAAGGAGTGGCAAAATCTGCACTGGAGGCTGGCTGGGCTCTGGCAGCCTGAGTCACCGCTCAGCGCTGTCCCCTGGGGCTGCAGGAAGCAGCTTAAATGCAGCTTTCAAGAGGCAGCAGGGACTCCACTGTGATGCTTTTATTTTTACAAAAAGGAAACTTTTCAGTCCCATGGGATGGCACGGGGCTGCCCCTGTTGGCTGCCGGGGCAGGCAGGGACAGGGGACACGGTTCTACCCAGGGCAGAGCAGACCCACCAGGGCTGGAGCTGTCCAGGGGACCCAGCACCCACCAGCAGCTACTGTGGAGATCCCCGCTCTTCCCCTGTATTCCTAAGTCATATCCTCACCTGACCTTTGCAGCGCAGTACCATGGAGCCAGGACAAGCCACGCTGCATCAGCCAGACCCCTTTGGGGCAGTCCCAGACCCCTGAGGAGCACACGGGGCTCTGCTGAGCAGGTGCCTCGGCCCAGAGCACCCAGGAATGCGGGGAAGCAGCAGCAAGCAGGGATGGGCAGGAGCTTGCACAGCCCAGGGATGTGCTGCCTCTGCCCCACGGGTGGGACACGAGGTGTTGTGCTCAGCTGCCCGCCATGCCCAGTGCCAGCCGCACTCCCACAACTCGTCTCCGCGGAAATGAATGTTGGTGTCGCTTACAGGGAGCCCTAATTGCCAGCCTGTGGCAAACAGGTAATTTTCAGTAATCACCCTGGCTGGAAGGAGCTGGCACAGCGAGGCTGACATGGCAGGCACAGGCTGCTCAGGGCCGCCGTCACCTGTGTCTGCCTTTCCATCCATCCCAGCACGACTGGCACTGCACCTCCTTGGGACACGGGAGCAGAGAGAGGTGGAGCACGTCCACCGTGGGGCTGAGACCATCCTGCCCTGCCTCATCCCAGCCTCTCTCCCTCCTCACCCTCTCTGCGGGGCCAGGGATCGCTGGGAGGATGGACCCTGTCCACGCTGTCTGCAGGGCGGGACCAGGAGCTTTGTGCATCTTAAAGCATCACTAACCAAGACACAGCAGTGATCGCTGGCCTCCCATGAACCCGGCACGGTGCAGCAGCACTGGGGAATGGTGGGAGCTCCTGGAGTGCCCTGAGCATGTGCACATGTGTGTGCAGGCAGCCCAAATCAGCTCCAGGTGTGCCCTGAGGGTGTGCACACGTGTGCACATCTGTGTGCAGGCAGCCCAGATCCATCAGAGGCACCGGGGGCTGCTGCAGCGCCGGCTCTGAGCTCCCAGCCGTGCACGGCAAAACAGGCCCGGGGCTCTATTGCAATCGTGACGCCTTCGGAGCTATCGTTTGTCCTCATCCACGGCCGGTGCCCCGTGCCCACCTTCTGCTTCACGGCTGCGGGAACGGAGGGGCAGGACGGGCACAGGCACGGGCAGCTCTGCGGGGACAGGGCCGTGCAGCTCAGCGCTGTGCCGGGGACCGCCGGGCTGGGGGAACAGCGGGGATGTGCAGCCAGGCGATGCCGTGCATCATCCAGGAGCACAGGGAGCGCGGCCGGAGGCCTCACCCCGCTCCCGGCGGGGTGGCAGCGCTGCAGGGGAGGCACAGGGCTTGCAGGACCCGTCCCAGTGTCGCCAGTGTCCCCAATGTCCCCAACACGGCGGGCACAGGGAGGGGGCTGGCAGGGGCGGTGCGGGGCCGGGCAGGACCGAGACTGAGGCAGACGCTGAGCGCACACAGGGAGCGGGGCTGCTGCGGAGCTGCAGGGCTGCGAGGAGCGCGCCTGCCGTAAACAGCCCAGCTGCAATGCAGGAGCCGGGCAGCCGCCGCTTTGTCTCTGCTCCAGCGGCGGCCGCGGGCCGGGAACCCGCGGGGCCTCTCGAGGAGGCGGCGCGGGGCTC
>JANPWX010000033.1:6687797-6700897 GCA_024734555.1 Trochalopteron elliotii
CAGACCCGCGGGCCGGGACCCCGCGGGGTGACATAGACCCCGCAGGCTTTAGGCGGTTCCCCCAGCGCGGGCGGCTCCGGGAACGGCGGCACCATGAACGCGGCGCAGGGCACGGTGGGCAGCGACCCGGTGATCCTGGCCACGGCCGGCTACGACCACACGGTGCGGTTCTGGCAGGCGCACAGCGGCATCTGCACCCGCACGGTGCAGCACCAGGACTCCGTATCCTTCCTTCCCCGCCGCCCCGGCAGCTCGGGGCCGCCCCCCGCGTTCGGCCCCCCGGGTCTGGCCCGGCTGATGCTCCGTACCGACCTTAACGGCGCCCGCAGCAGGTGAACGCACTGGAGATCACGCCGGACCGGAGCATGATCGCGGCCGCAGGTGAGCGCTCCTGCCCCGCCGGGCACGCCGGGCACCGGGCCGGTGCTCACCCGCTGCCCGGTGCTCGCAGGGTACCAGCACATCCGCATGTACGACCTCAACTCCAACAACCCCAACCCCGTCATCAACTACGACGGCGTGAGCAAGAACATCACCTCGGTGGGGTTCCACGAGGACGGGCGCTGGATGTACACGGGCGGGGAGGACTGCATGGCCCGCATCTGGGACCTCAGGTGGGCACCGGGGGGTGCCCCGGTCCGGCAGCAGCCCCGGGCTGTCTCACAGCCCTGAGCTCCCCTCCCTCGCTCTGTCACAGGTCCCGGAACCTCCAGTGCCAGCGCATTTTCCAGGTGAACGCTCCCATCAACTGTGTCTGCCTGCACCCCAACCAGGTGAGGAACCTGCCTCCTCTGGGGTGTCCCAGCTCAGAGGATCCTGTGGAACGGAGCTTAAAGCTCATCCCAGTTCACTGTCCACCTTCCATTATCCCAGGCTGCTCCAAGCCCCATCCAGCCTGGCTTTGGACACTTCCAGGCATTCAGGGGCTTCTCTGGGCACCCTGTTCCCGTGGCTCCTTTGGGTAATCCTGGGGGGCTGCAGAGATGTGTCCCAGCAGAAGATGGGGTACAACAGAACACGGCCTGGGGATTTCACACCATGTGTGTGTGCTGAGGACCTGGTGGCTGTTGCAAAGGGGCTGCACTGAGCTCATGCCATGGGAGGAAATGCCCTTGGAGTGGGCTCTGCCCCCAAACATCACTGGGGATGTGGTGGGAGCAAGGCTGGAAGAGCAGCTGGGAAGTTTGAGAGTGACAACACTGCCAAGGAAAAGCATCCTGGGGCCTTTGGCTGTGATTCTCTTCAGGTCAGGTTTGGTTGAAGTTCAGTGGGTTCAGCAGCTGTTGCTGAGCAGAGGGACCGTAGGGGCTCTTGAAGAGGCTGAAGGGAGCAGGAACAAGGAAATCAATAGGGATCAATCAGTGCTAATGGCCTGACTGGGCTTGCAGGGCTGTGGTTTTGCCTGCAGACAGGGCCGTGCAAACCTCTGTGAAGTCCTGAGTAATGGAAATGTTCCCTTGCATTTCATTTGGCAAAGGTTTAGTTTTGCAAATCAGGAGTTTCAGACTGAATTTGAGATTGGTTATGTGGGCCAGACTATCCCAATGCTCTTGTAGTGTCAGTGCTGTGAGAGCGTGTTACGTTAAATGAATATTGCTGAACACAGGTCTTAGATGGGAAGTAATCCCTGACCCAGCTGCTGCTGAGGTGCAGAGTGTTGGTTTGTGAGCAGAAGGTGGTTAATTAGACCAAAGGTGGCAGCGTTTGTTTGGACAGTTCTGTGGCTCTGCAGTTCTTTCTGCAGAGATGCTGATCCAATTATCCAGAGATTACTCACGGCCTGAGGAAAGCCGTGAAAACTTTGGATTCAGCATTTACACCCGCTGAGAGGGAGCTGAGGGTTGAGGAGCCCAGAAAAGACTTTTGTGCAGTCAGATAAATGCATTGAGTGGTGTTTGTCTCCTCAGAGCCAGCCTCTGCTCCCAGGGACAGGATTAGCTGCGCCTGATGACCTGATCTCCTCTAGGGATTCTGCTAAAATTATGGACAGCGCAGGGCTGTCGATAAAGGCTGGGTTTGAGTGGAGACATGCCAGCATTGTCTTCAGCTCTGAGCATGGGATCAGAGCCAGGACTCCTGCCCTTGGCTCTTGTCCTTCCCCTGCGAAGGGGAGAGAGAGAGAAAAACCCACTTCAGGTTGTGTTTTTCAGGTATCTGCACCCTTGAGTGCTTCAGTTGTTCAGTGGCCAAACCTGCCTCCTAATGCTGCCTCTCAGACATGCTGAAAACCATTTGGCTCCTGTGGATGTCATTTGGAGCTGCAGCTGTGCCACAGCCCTGGAACTGGCACAGCTCTCTTTGCTCTGGAGTTTAGAAAATCAGCAAACCCTTCTGGGGAGGGAAACAGCCTTTTGCAGAGTGTCATGGGCCTCAGGACTGGGCTGGGACATCCAGGGTGTGAAACAGCCTTGAGCTGGGGAGAAGGGAGGCAGAAACCCAGGGCAGGGCTCCAGTGCTGGGTGCCAGCTCCAGGCTGCTGCTGCTGCAGTGTCTGCAGAGCTGTGGCCGTGTGTCCCTGCAGGCAGAGCTGATCGTGGGTGACCAGAGCGGGGCCATCCACATCTGGGACCTGAAGACTGACCACAACGAGCAGCTGATCCCCGAGCCCGAGGTGTCGGTGAACTCGGTGCACATCGACCCCGACGCCAGTTACATGGCGGCCGTCAACAGCTCGGTGAGCTCCCCCAGGCTGTGCTGGGATGGGGATCTGGGCTGGGTTTGGCTGGGTGTCACCAGCCTGGGCACAGATCCTGCTCTGTGTGTGCAGGGAAACTGCTATGTGTGGAACCTGACGGGCGGCATCGGTGAGGAGGTGACGCAGCTGATCCCCAAGACCAAGATCCCGGCGCACAACCGCTACGCCCTGCAGTGCAAGTTCAGCCCTGACTCCACGTGAGTGTGGAGCCCTTCACCTCCCTCCCAGGGCACCTCCTGTGCCTCCAGCTGTGCCCCCAGCTGTGGCTGTTGCTGCCCCCACAGTGCAGGTCCCCAGGGAGCAGCGGGGCAGGAGGCAGGGGATGTGGCACAACAGGGTTGCTGTCAGGGGTGTCCCACTCGTGCTCCCTGAGCTAAGCAGGGTTTACAGCCATGAGCTGTTCCACAGCTGGGATCCAACTGCTGCAGTGTGAGCTCCTTCACAGGGTCTGTTCCTAAATCAGTGCAGGTGTAAGAAGATCTGATTGCAGTGGGGGCAGATCTCTGGGCTGTCACTGGCCCTGGCCCAGGTCTGTGGTAACAGGAAGCCCACAGGGAGACAGTGACTGATGTGATTGCCCTCACATGTCTCCTTCTTGCAGGCTCTTGGCCACCTGTTCTGCAGATCAGACGTGCAAGATCTGGAGGACTTCAAACTTCTCTCTGATGACAGAGCTGAGTATTAAGAGCAACAACCCTGGGGAGACGTCCCGGGGCTGGATGTGGGACTGTGCCTTCTCTGGGGACTCCCAGTACATTGTCACAGGTGAGGCACCACCTGGGCTGTGCCAGGGCCTGCAGCAGCCCTGGCTGGGACATGGCCAGAGCCTGGAGCACAGGGGGTATGAGGTGGGAGCACCCAGTTCTGGAACATTTTGTGCTACTGCAGTGGGGCAGCTGTTGGAACTAGAGAGGAGATCTTCAGCTGTGCTCTTCATCCCACAGTTCACAGGGTGTTAGTCCCTTAAACACGCCTGTGGTAATTTCCACATTCACTGCTGTCCAAAAGAATTAAACCCCAGGTACAGAGAAATGCACCGAGCTGCTCTGCCTTGCTAGTCATCACCAGCCCTAAGGATGGCTGAATGAAGCAAGAAGAAAGTATTTCTTATAATAATAGTAAAAAAGAAGCTTAAAAGGTAATATATATCCCCCTCTTCTTTTCACTCTCTGTTGCAGCCTCCTCTGATAACCTGGCCAGACTGTGGTGTGTGGAGACAGGAGAGATCAAGAGGGAATACAGTGGCCACCAGAAAGCTGTGGTCTGCCTGGCCTTCAACGACAGCGTGTTGGGATAACGGGCACGTGTGGCAACGACAGGACCTCTGCTTGTTTCCCCTTGCCTTGACAGACCCTCTCCAGAGCCTGGGACATGCACTGTACCCATCCCCTGCCACATGGAGAGGGTTGGGACTCTCACAGGAGCAGCTGCAGCTGTGCCTGGGGTGAGACCAGGCTTCAGCTCCAGGCAGGACAGGCTGAAACGTGTGTGGCCTCTGAGGGAGGGAATGGGAGAGGGAGACACGATCCCACTGCAGGGACACAGGTACAGTTCAGCTGCAGGAATCCCTGGGGCATCAGCTGCTGACAGCTTTGGATGGTCTTGTACCCCAAAGTGGGAAAAACAATAAAAGTCAGCCTTTGCAAGTGATGGGAGAGGCTGAGCAAAGAGGAGAAGCAGCTCTTGTCTTGGTTTGCAATCCCTTTATTCAAAGTGTTTCACAGAGCAACTTGGAGAGCTGCTCTCCTAAAGCCAACCACCCCCTAGATGTAACAGCAACCACCTTGTGTTGAACAGAGCCTGGAGCCCCAAATCTCCAGCTACTTCCTGGTATTCCTCTAGCCTGGGTCTCCTAATTCCTACGGACAAGGCACAGCCCTGGAGCAGAGCTGCAGAGTGTCTGTGCTGACTGTGCTGAGCAGAGGCCTCCTGTTTCTCTAAACTCTCCTGATCCTGTTTCTGTAAACTCTCCTGACCTGCAGCACGGAATCAGCAGGAAGCTCTGGGGCTGTTGTAGGTGTTCCCTTCCTCGTGGAAGTCAGAGGCTTTTCAGGAATCCAGTTCAAGTATGAGGGCAGAGAGGGCGGCCGTGGCTGCAGCTCTTACTCAGGCAGGTAATAGAAGCAGATGGAGACACAGATGTTGTTGGGGAAGCAGATGTCAATGCACAGGTAGATCAGGCGCTGCCTCCCCGGCCCTGCCAACGAGCAAGGACAGCAGTGAGAGCAAAGCTTTGGTCCTGCAGCTACAGAGTCCCCAGGGATGCTTTGGTCCTGCAGCCCTGGACTTCCTGGGGAGCCGAGCAAGGGGAAAGCCTCAGGGAATGACCTTTCTTATTAAAGCTGGAGTGAGACAGAGCAGGCTGACAGCTCAGCAGGCTGCTTTGGCTTAGGATGAAGGTGACAGCGATTAACCAGTGATGTCTCAGGGGACAGCTCTGTGTGCTGGCTGTGCTGTGCTGCTGGGGGCAGCTCAGAGCCCATCCCAGTGCTACAGCTCAGGACAGGGGGTGTGTATGAGCCAGCACTCAGGGATGGAGAACAATGGTCTGATTTTGCACTAGAGGTCACCTGTCCCTGTCCTGGGCCTTGGCAGCCTGTCCTGATGCATCAGCTGTTGTGCAGCAGAGCCTGATCCTATTAGAGGTGCTAGAAAAGCTCTTGCTTCCCCTGCCAGGGGAAGTGCCCCACTTACCCTGTCCTCTCCGCACCCAGAAGATGGATGTGTGCTCACACAGGGCCTGCACAGCCTCCCCCAGGCCCCTGGGCTCCACCTGCTCCCCTGCCACAATGCCCAGGAACTCCCGGTAGAACTTGGTCTGGTTGTTGTGCTGGAGCAGCTGCTCAGCCTGAAAGAAACATCCCTGTTGGTTCCTCCCAAGGCACTTTGGCCCTCCAGCCCTCCAGCCCTGCTCTGGCTCCCAGGGCACCCCAGGAGTGGTCTGTACCCCAGCAGCTCCCAGGGTGAGGCTGCTAGATCTCATTTTCTGTCTGTGGGCTGCTGGCAGCCCCAGCACTACTAAGTTTTACTTCCATTTAGGAGCCTCAGGGCTGGGCAGGTGCTTTGCTCTCCCTGCATCCCCTTTGGGAGCCTGTGTTCCTACACTGCTCTGGGAGTAAGGTGAGGCCCAAGGAGCCCCCAGGAGCCACTGAGGAAATGGATAGCAGATGGCAGGGGTATAAATGTGGCTTTCTGTCTTCTGGAAATGGAATCTGCCTCTGCTCAGGCATCCCATGATGTTTTGTTCTGAGGGTCTGTATACATGATCGCCTCCAATTTTCTTCCCTGGGAGTTGGTAAAAAGCCCCCTTTGTTTTTCCTCCCCCAGATTTTTGAGCAGGTAACAGAATCCAGTGGGAGCGGGAGCCCTGCTCTTCCCCTCCATGAGACACATCCCCCTGCCCCAGCAGCTCGGCTGCTTCCCACAGGAATCAGGGTCTGGATAAACCCAGGAGCTGCTGCTCAGAGCTGGCTCAGAGCCCAGCCTGGGGGTACAGCTCTGCTCCTGCGAGCAATGAATCCCTCAGAACAGGGGCTGCCACTGCTCCCCCCAGCTGGGAGAGCCCTGCCCTGGATGCTTTGGGCTAGAGAGTCACCCCTGCAAATCCACACAGGGGAGAACGTTCAGCGACCCTGTGCAAAGCTCAATCCATCCCCCAGACATCCCAGGAATGCTGCAGCAGCTGCTCACGCTGTGCTCAGAGGTGTTGAGAGCCATCTGCAGGGTCTGCAGGTCCCAGGGGTCCATCCTCCTCAGGTAGCAGGCTCGCTGCTGCAGCGGCTTGTAGCACACGTAGCCCTGTGGACAGACGTGCCCCTTGGAGCAGGCAGCACACACCCACCCCTGTCCCAGGAAACCCCTGAAATGGGCATTCTCCCTTCCCCTGCCCTGTGTTTCATGACTCAAGCTGCAGAGAAAGGCAGCAAAAAGGAGCTGAGGAGGCAGGGATGCCCCAGCACTCACATTCCTGCTGTCATACAGCACCACGGCACTCAGGTTGCTCTGCGAGGTGACATAGTAGGTGACAGTGCTCCTGGCCTTGTCCACCACGGCTGTCTGGTTCCTCAGCGGGTCCTCCTGGCCCTGGAGTGTCACTCGGACGAGCTGGGAGCCAGCCTGGGCAGGAGGGGTGGAAGGGCAGCCCTCAGCATCAGCTGCTCTGTGCTTGTGTGCAGCATCTCCCACCACCATCCCCAGCTGTGCTGGCCCCTGTCCCTTGTCTGATCCAGCAGTGGAGAGGAGGAGGCTCTGACCGACAGGAAGGATGATCCATGACTCCATCCTCACCCCCAGTTCCCCTCATGCCAAAGGCACCAGATGCTGCTGGAGGAAAGGGCTCCCAGGCTCCGCCACAGCCCTGCCTGCAGCCTGGCAGCACCTCCCTGCCCTGCCTGCCCCTTCCTGCATTGTCTAGGGATTGATCCAGCCAAACTCTGCCCAGATCTCAGCCCACCCATCCCTCCTGGGAACTGCTTCCCACACAGCTCAGGGCTGCAGGCAGGAGGAGGCTTCCTGCCCAGATTAGCATCCCTTACCTGGGCAGAGCTGGGGGAGAAGCTGAGAACCCCCATGACACTGATGCCAACAACTGCAAAAAACAACGAGGCAACGGACAAGATGATCCAGAAGGTCCTGGAGGGAGCTGGGAAGTGTGCTGGGGCCCTCCTGTCCTGGGAGCCAGGGCAAAAGAAGGAGGAACAGGAGTTAAAATTGACCCTTCTGCCAACTCTTCATCAAACGTTTCCAGCTCATGACACAAATCCTTGTGCAAACTGGCTGGAGTGCAGAGCTGCCAAACCTTTGCAGCACCTGGAATAATGGAGTCTCCATTCCACAACACTGGAATTCCAGATCCAGCAACCTGGTAACCAGCACTGCCACAGCCTGGAAAGCTGCAAAGCCCCCAGGGCAGGGCCGGGGCAGCAGCTTTCCAGACACAGGGAACAACAACCAAAATAATTTTGGTTTACAGCAGAAATCCCCAGCGGGACCATCAGCACTGGAATCAGACCCTGTGTGGAGTGACCCTGCTTCTGTTCTTGGCTGTGCTGGATTTTCTTGCTAAGTTGTTCTCCATGAGACCAAGGAAAAGAGCTTGGCAGTGCTGTGACATTTCTATTGGCTCTATTAATTTACTTTAGTTCTTATATTGGAGCAATTAAATTTAACTTTATGGCACATAACGGGATTTTTACGAAGCAGAAAATGTGCTTTCAATAATCTCAAACACAGCCCACATTTAAAAAATAAGCTGTTTCTCAATCCTCTGAAGGACAGAAATTCAATCCATTCCCAGGATTACATGTGCTCCAGCTGCATGAGGATGGGCTCATCCAGCCTTTGGAGTTATGGATCTTTATTGGAAACAGGGAACTTTCAGATTATTCCCCCAGAAAAGCAGTGAGTTAGAACTGCACATATCTGAAATCCATCAATTCCAGCAGAGCAGAGCCCCAGCCCTGCAGTAACTGGCAGGTTTTCAATAACCAGTAGAATTCCCTCTGGTGAGAAAGGTGCAGATACAGAACTCCAGCAGCTCCCAGCCCTTGGCAAGACACAGCTCATACCCACACCGTGCAGCTTGGCCGTGGTTCCTCTGCTCTGGTACCTGACCAGTCTATCCCTGGTAAACTCAGGCACCTCCAAGACACCTCAGTCCAACTGACAGCAGTTGCCTGGCAGGAGTTGAACTGGGGCTGCTGGGCATGAAAAAAACCCTACCAGGATCAGCCCCTTTGGAGGGGGATCAGGCAAGCACAGAGCAGGCACTGTCTGGGATAGAACCATGGAATCCTGGAATGGTTTACGTTGGAAGGGACCCCAAAGCCCGACCAGTACCACCCCTTCCATGGGCAGGGACACCTTCCACTGTCCCAGGCTGCTCCAAGCCCCTTGGACACTCCCAGGGATCCAGGGGCAGCCACAGCTTCTCTGGGCACCCTGTGCCAGGGCCTCCCCACCCTCACAGGGAGGAATTCCTTCCCAATATCCCATCTAATCCTGCCCTCTGGCAGTGGGAGGAATGGAATGATGCCATTCCCCTTGTCCTGTCACACCCTTATCCAAAGTCAAGTCCCAGAGAAAAGACAGAGCCAGCCTTTGCCCAAGAGCTGCAGGAGCAGGGAATACTCACTGCAGGAACAGGGAATTCTCACTGTAGAAACAGGAAATACTCACTGCTGGAACAGGGAACACTCACTGCAGGAATAGGGAATTCTCACTCCTGGGACAAGGAATACTCACTGCAGGGGCAGCACGGCTGGCACCGTCCCCTCCGTCCATCCTCCACTTCAGGCGAGGACCTGGCTGCTGCTGCTGCTGCTGCTCTGCCTCCTGACCACGCACAGACTGGGCATGATCCCGGCTCCAGGCACACCTGGGAAACCTGAACGTGTGTCCGTGGGACATAAATATCCGTCCCTCGCAGCCAAAGGGCTCTGCAGGAGGGGGAAACCTGAGGCCAGGGAGGGAGCTGAGCGCTGCTGTCAGTGCCCGGCGCGGCTCTTCCTGCTCACCCCCGGCACGGGCAGGAGCCACAATCGGGGCCTTTGTGCACCCTCGGGGCTGGCACGGCCCAACACGAGCCCAGGTGAGGCTCTTTGAGAGATCAAATGACCAGAAGACAGTGGCAGGCTGCCCTTGTGGCAGCGACAATTCCCACATTTCAACAGGAACTCGGCGCTGCCGGAGCTCCGTGGGCTGGAGCCAGGTGTTGATCCTGCTGTCCCAGACACCTGTGCCACCCTCGGAGGAAAAGGGAAAGGGGCTGTGCCACAAAGTCACCACCACAGCCTGTGCTGCTCTCACACTGTCACCCGTGTCCTGTCCTGAGAAACTCCCTGTGGGAATAACATTCTCTGAGCACCCAGATCCTGAGCAGTCCAGGAGCCCCCAAAATGTTCTGCCAACCAGGCGTAACAAAGGTGTGGAGGCAAGGAAAAGCTAAGAATTCCTTCATGTGACGTCTATCCAGGGAAAATGCAGGTTTTGGACATTTTCCTATCAAGCACAGCCCAAGGCTGAACAAATTGCCTGAAAGGAATCCACAAGAAAGGAGGGACTTTGGCCAAGGGCATGGGCAGGACAGAGGGAAATGGCTTCACTGCCAGAGTTAGATTAGATGTTGGGAAGAAAATTCCCTGTGAGGGTGGGGAGGCCCTGGCACAGGGTGCCCAGAGCAGCTGAGCCTGCCCCTGGACCCCTGGAAGTGTCCAAGGCCAGGCTGGACAAGGTTTGGAGCAAACTGGGACAGTGGAAGCTGTCCCTACCCATGGCAGGGGTAGCACTGGATGGGCTTTGAGGTCCCTTCCAAACTGCATCCCTGACTCCCAGGATTCCCAAGGCAGAGCTGCATGGAAGCTCCTGGAGATGAGACCACACAATGAGACAACGCTGAGGACAGCAGGTTTGAGAGTTTAATGGGAATTCAAGTAGAGGATTAAGAACCATTTGGAAGTCAGAACAGAGTTTTGAAGCATGACTGACACCGCCACCAGCAGATTCCAGCATCCCTGAGCCCAGGCAATGGCTCCCTTGCCAGTGAGAGCCCTCAGCAGGGACAGAGCTGCCTGAGGGATGCTGGACTGTCTCCTGGTCTTTTCCTGACATATCCTGACACAAAAAGCACCAGATACAGAGACTGAATCCAAACCCACACTGTTACATCAGACACAACCTGCAGTGAGTCCATAATGTCCATCTCCATGTTACCCAGATTAAGGGCAAATTCTGCTTCTGGGACTTTTGCAGTCCCTCATCTGGAGAGGGGAGCAGGGAAGAGATTATCCACGCTTCCTTCCACAGCTCCAAATTATAAACAGCCTTTCAGAGGTTCAGCCAATGCTCTGGGAACACCGAGACCCTCTGGCCTGCAGGGTTATTGCTGTACAAACAAGGTGACAAGCTACCAGGCAGGAAACAGCATCAGCACTGCCCGAGCTCCTCAGCTGGACAGGAAGGAAAACCAGTGCTTAAATTGAACTGTAGATACTGGAATCTATGGAATAAAAGTGTGTTATTTGCATATATAATTTTCACTTAATTCTGCAACGCAAAAGCTTTCACTGTGGGATTCGGGCAGCACAAAAACCACCCTGTGGTGAGCCCCTCATTGCCCAATCCCACCTGGAGATCATATGGAATCACCCCTGAGCAAGCCAGCACTCCTCCTCACCACCCACCGTGCCCAGCCCCTGCTGGCACACGCGGAAGATCTGAACCTCAGGGATGGGAAGGAAGCACGAGCTACTGCCACACACAGCCAGGACCCACAGGGCTCCCTGTGCATGACTGTCCTGGGCACCACATCCATCCATGGACTGAGCAGGAATTGGGATTGTGCAGCTAAAGCCAAGGCAAGTGGCTTGCTGGTGCTGAGGGAAGTGCAGGAGCTCGGCAGACATCGATCCAGGGATTTCTGGGAAGCAGCAGGAGGGAAGGACAGCTCTGCATGGCTGCAGACTCTCTGCATTACCAAATGCAATGGTTTAGGAGAATTAAATCAGTTAAGTACATTCCTCTCATCCTTCCCTCTGGGGAAACAAGATATATTATCAAAGACTCTATTTATAATTTAAATATATTCTGCTCTATCTTTATGCTCAGGGACTGCCTGTGTGTACATGCACTTTACATACACTCGACCTTGGATAGACACTGTGTGCAGCAGCCAAGGTCTGGAAGTGTGTATCTGGAAGTTATCATCCCAGTCTGCACCACAAGTGCAATGTGCAGTGGTCAAATGAAGGAGATGAATTTGTGTGACCTGACGTGGGGCTGTGCCCCTGAACAGGGCCCCACCTGGGAAAAAGAATCACCCCAAGGGCAAACACCAGCTCCACAAGTGTTTCCAAACACAACCACAGTTACTGCACATCCCAAGAGTCATTTCCCTGAACAAACCATGGTGAGCCATGGCCCAGCCTGACCAGGACATGATCCTTCTCCTCAGACCAACCAGCTCCACATCCCCAGCTCAGCCCAGAGCACCCTGTGCCTGGAGCACCACAAACATTGGATCGATGCATTCATAACTAAACCCAGCCCCAAGCCCCCAGCCCCGCGTGCCACTGTTAATGCCCCCTTTGCTCCAAAGTGCATTTCAGACTGAGATGTAAACAGAATCATACCAAGAGGACAGAGAGGAGACAAGCTAAGGGTTCTAACTCCGGGGAGTATCTAGTGAGTACGTTACTGTCACAGGCTGGGGCTGCTGCTGCCCCTGTTACTCCCCCAGCGCTGGGAGCAGGTCGGCGATGCTGTCGACGTAGTAATCGGGGACCAGGCCCTGCCTGGCAGGACAGCCACTGTCCTGGTGGCCCCGCACCTCATCCAGCGCCGTCACCCCGGTCAGGGTGAGCAGCGTGGTGAGGCCGCAGTCGTTGCCCATCAGGATGTCCGTGTCCAGCCGGTCGCCCACCATGACGGTGCGTGCGGGGTCCACCGGGAACTCTCCGGCCACGCAGTCGAACATGAAGCGGTTGGGCTTGCCCACGATGAAGGCCTCGCGCTGTGCCGCCGTCTCCACGGCCTTCACCAGGCACCCCGTCCCTGTGGGAACAGGAGTGAGCAGGGGTTAGGGCCAGGAGGCTCTCGAAGGCCTTCAACGGGCACCCCGTCCCTGCAGGGAACAGGAGCAGGGATTAGGGGCTGGAGGATTTCCACGGCCTTCACCAGGCACCCCGTCCCTGCAGGGAACAGGAGCGAACACAGATTAGCGGCAGGACGCTCTCCACAGTCTTCACCAGGCATCCCATCCCTGCAGGGAACAGGAGTGAGCAGGGATTAGGGGCAGGAGGCTCTCTAAGGCCTTCACCAGGCACCCCGTCCCTGCAGGGAACAGGGATTAGGGCCAGGAGGATCTCAGTGTGTGCATGAGCCAGGACAAACCCGCTCAGGACACGGGGAATGTGACAATGCCTCAGCTTTACAGAGGGAGGGGTCGGTCCCGGGAGAGGTGGTGCATAACGCTTGCCAGGAATTCCAGCCTGCAGCGTCAAAAGGGAACTCCTACTGGCAAGGAAAGGATCAATAAGGATTCTCTCTCTCCCTCAGGGGTGCTGTGGAGGAAAGGCTCTGGGACGTCCAGGCTGCCTCTAAGAATCCCAAGATAGCTGGAGCTGGAGGGGACCTCTGGAGATCATCCAGTCCAACCCTCCTACAAGGCAGGGTCACCTGGATTAGGTGACACAGGAACGTGCTTAGGCGACTTTGGAACGTCTCCAGAGACGGAGACTCCATGATCTCCCCGGGCAGCTGTTCCAGGGCTCTGCCACTCCCCATGGGACGAAGTTCTTAGGCTGAGGTGGAACTTCTCGTGTTCTATCAACATAACACCGAGGTGTGACGAGCCGCAGAGCCGAGCAGGGTGACCCACCCCCGCCCCGGGACCACCTCCTCCATCCCC
>JANPWX010000033.1:6701211-6725906 GCA_024734555.1 Trochalopteron elliotii
CCCGCCGCCCTTCGGCGAGCAAGGTATCGCCCTCACGGGGCCCCGGCCGGCACAGCTAGGCCTGGGGGCGGCGCGGCCCGGTGGGTGAGGGGGCTGGGCCGGTGCTGTCAGCGGGGCGGGAGGCGGCGGGGTCTCCGTGTGTCTCGCCCGGCATGGCCCCGCTCTCCTCCGGCATCCCCGGCAGTTCAGCGGGCGGGGCAGAGCGGCGGTGCCGGGTATATCGCAGTGCCGGGAGAGGCTGTGGAGCTGCCCCAGCCCGGCTGGACGCGATCCTGTGCCGGGTGCCCCGCGGTGGCCCCGCCGGAGCGGGGAGCGGGGAATACACCGAGCACCGCGGCCCCTTCGCCCTGAGCCCGTCCCGGCATCCCAGGGTGCCGTGTCCCGGCCCCGCTGACGGCGTTTTCCCCCGCAGACGAGGATGACGTGCACAAGTGCGGGCGCTGCCAGTCGGAGTTCAGCTCCCTGGAGGAGTTCGTGCAGCACAAGCTGCAGAAGGGCTGCCAGCGCCCTCCCGACGCGCTCGCCGGGCTCCTCGGCCAGGAAGGACAAAAGGTGACAGCGGCTTCTCCGAGCTGGGGCTGGAAATAATTAAGATGCAATGGTCTGTTGGGTTGGAGGGGAGGGAGCAGTGTGTTTAGATGGGCGGAACCAGCCTGCTGAAAACGTGCTCTGTGCCAGCAGGTGGTTCCTGCCGTCGAGGAGTCCATAACTGTTGCTCACATTGTTGTTGAAGCATCTTCTATAGCAGAGGAGATCAGCAACGCCTCGGCCATCGTAGGTGAGCTCTGGGGTGCCTTGGCATCCCCGGGGGGGTCTGGTACCTGTTCCCTCATCTGTGTCCTCTTCTGATGGATTGGGCTGTGGTTGGGTGGGTGACACCTCTGTGTCACTGGAACTTGGGGCGGGCTGTTCCAGCAGAGAGCTCTGGGAGGCAGCCCTGGGCCAGCTCTGCAATTCTCCCCACAACAGGGGCATGGAATGGGTTGGGAGGGACCACAAGCCCATTCAGTGCCACCCCTGCCATGGGCAGGGACACCTTCCACTGTCCCAGGCTGCTCCACGCCCTGTCCAGCCTGGACTTGGGCACTTCCAGGGATCCAGGGGCAGCCACAGCTTCTCTGGGCACCCTGTGCCAGGGCCTCACCACCCTCACAGAGAGCAATTCCTTCCCAATACCTAATTAATAATGATAATCTAATTAATGATAATCTAATTAATACAACTAATTCATACAAATTGGATGTTAAACTCTATTCCAGAAGTGCCCATTTTATGCTGCCATAATGAGAAGGTTGCCATAATGAGTTGCAGCTTTAAAATACCTATTCTTCTTCTTTCTGCATGAAATGGTGAAACAGTAGATGGTTTGTTGGGTAAAGCTGTGTCCTGTAAAGAACCCAAGTGTCTCCCCACCTTTTCCCAGGCAGTGGGCACATCAAAGAGGTCATTGTAGCAGGAGACCATGTGTTTGAGAACCCGAATGGCCACGTGGATGGGGAGGTCAGTGAGGAGCAGGGCAGCCCTGAGGAGCAGGAGCAGGACATTTCCACCGAGCTGATCAAGGTGAAGCTGCAGGTCAACAAGGAGGGGAGATACGTGTGTGAGCTGTGCCAGAAGACATTTAAAACTGTGAGTGTCTGCTTTTTAGGGGGTCTTTTAGGCTGGCTGTAAACTTAAAGATCCCAAGACTCAGTGTGCTTTACTGCCTGCCACACTACCCAGAGGGAAGTTCTGCTTTCACAAGGAGCCTTGTTGTTCTTTACAGCTGAAATGTAAAATCTTTAAACTATTTGGAATGTCTCTTAAAGGAAATTCTTTCCCCAGGCCAGCATCCTGAAAGCTCACATGATCACTCACAGCAGCAGGAAGGACTATGAGTGTAAACTCTGTGGGACTTCCTTTAGGACAAAGGGCTCTCTGATCCGACACCATCGGCGGCACACGGGTAAGACTTCTCCAGAATAAGAGATGCTTGTTTCTGGAGCTGTCTGTGGTTATCCATTTACCTTCCAGTGGAATTCCTTGCTGCATCCCATGTTTTGCTGAGCTGAGACCATTGAGCTCCCCAGCATTTGGGGTGCTGGGAAGCAGTGGAAGGTTCTGGGATAGGCACAGTCATGTGCTCTGGAAAGCTGAACATGTTCTTCAGCCTCTCACACAGAGCTGATCCTGGCAGTGCTGGCTTTAATATGGTTGTTTTGATTCTTGTCATTTCCAGATGAAAGACCTTACAAATGCAAGAAATGTGGGAAAAGCTTCCGGGAATCAGGAGCTTTGACTCGGCACCTTAAATCTCTGACACCTTGCACTGAAAAAATCCGCTTCAACATGACCAAAGAAATAGTTGTCAACAAAGATGATCTGCCATCAGGTCAGTGATGCTGCCAGGGCCTGCCTTCGGTGTTAAAGCCAAACCCTCACAGCACTTGGAATAGAAATTCCTTCTGGCACAGGTTTCCCAGAGCAGCTGTGGCTGCCCCATCCCTGGAAGTGTCCAAGGCCAGGCTGGACAGGGCTGAGATGGTGGAAGGTGTCCCTGCTCATGGCAGGAGTGGGACTAGATGACCTGTTAGATCCCTTCCAACCCAAGCCAACTCATGATTCTTATTTATGATAAAAAGTATTCCCATGGTTTTGAGTTTATATTTTTTATACTAGAAAAAAGTAATTTATAAAGCAAAGCTATTACCTTGAAGCTGGGTGTGAACTCAGGAATGTTTGAGAATGTGGTACAAAGGTGGTGTTAACAGGCACCTTGTGCTCTAAAGCAGATTTTTTGGGGGCACAGGGAGTTGCTGAGGCGTGCATTTCCCCACGTGGTTCATCCCTTGCAGGATCCTGCAGCTCCAACACAGACACCATGTCCTCGATAGCGAGCGAATCCATCGAGGCCTCCCCTGTCATCCACCTGGTGACAGATGCAAAAGGCAACGTGCTCCACGAGGTCCATGTCCAGATGCAGGAACTTCCCGTGGTGGGTGCAAAACCCCTGGAGCCAGATGTGAGTGTTGCTTGTCTCAAACACGCTCTGTGTTTTACATAAAGAACATTTTATCTCGTGAGCAGAAGTGTATTGGGTACTGACAGTAAATCTGAGTGTGGTTTCCGTGTGGGCTTGTCATCCCTTGGGTTGTCAGAGTACAAATCCACCTCTTCTTCCTCCTCAGCCAAAGCTATTCCTTGGTTGATCTTTCAGCCCCATAGCCCAGCACTGCACACCCCAGAGAGAGTGACCCTCGCAGCAGCATTGCTGTAAAAAATTGTGGATTTGCAGTGCTGAACTTCTTCTTGTTCCTTCAGCAGCCACATCCCGAGGAGCTGCAGTGTGAGGGGGAAGTGAACAGTGAGAACCTGCTGAGGCAAGCCATGAGGAATTCAGGAATTGTCATTGAGAGAGTGGCTGTGGAGGAGGTGCAGAAGCCGGATGAACCTGTGGCAGCTGCTCCGGAAGAGCTGGAAGACAAAGGGGTGGACATGGAAGAGGAGCCATGTGGGGAGGAGTGTGCCAAACTGGAAGGAGCAGAGTCTGTATGTTTGTATTCCATCAACAGATTCATTTTTTACCCTTCTTTGTCTGTATTTGGTTGTGGGCAGCACCGTTGTCCTCGCGTGTCTCTGCCATGCCTGTGGCTTTGTGTCTGGTTTTAGTTACATTGTGCAGGAGATTTAAGGGAAATCACACACGTGCTCTTTCCACAACAGAGATCTCTTTCCTGCCAAACTTGGAGTGTTTAATTGGGAATTTGGGTAGCAATCTTAACTGGACACACCAGTCCAAGAAAAAAAAGGCAGTTTTCCCATTTTCTCTCCAGCAGACACCTGCAGAAAGAACCAATGGGTACAAACGTTACATTTGCTCTCACTGTAATGAAGCCTTCAATGAAGCTGCTGCCCTGGAAACTCACAGCAAGAGTCACAGCACAGGTAACTCACAGGAAACTCACAGCACAGGTAAAGTGCTGCTGGGGCTGCTGTGTGACACAAGCTGTGGCTCAGCCATGTACAGCTCCTCTGATGAGGAGAGACTTCAGGAACTGAGCCTGGTCAGTCTGGAGAGGGGAAGGCTGAGAGGGGATCCCATCAATCCACACAAATCCCTCCCAGGGGTGTCACAGGATGGTGCCAGACTCTGTTCAGTGACAGGATGAGGAGCAATGGCCAGAAACTAAAACACAACAAGTTCCACCCTGACATGAGGAAGAACCTCTTTGCATGACAGAGGAAAGAGCAGAGCCCTGGAGCACCTGCCCAGGGAGGGTGTGGATCTCCCTCAGGAGATATCCCAAACCCACCTGGACACGTTCCTGTGTCACCTGCTCCAGGTGACCCTCCCTGGGCAGGGGGCTGGACTGGATGATCACCAGAGGTCCCTTCCAACCCCAGCTATTTTGGGGTTCTGTGAAAGCCCACACACGTGGTTGCCAATACAATTCCTCTCTTTCTCCAGGTCATTTTTTGTAACAATTAGGTTACACCTGCACCAGATCCTCGTGCTGCGGGTTGCTGTGGATCAACCACACGTTCTTCTCTCTGCCCCTCTAGAGTACAAACCTTTCAAGTGTGAGGAGTGTGGCAAGGAGTTCACCAAGGGCTACCTGCTGAAGAAGCACCAGGAGGTGCACGTGAACGAGCGGCGGTTCCGCTGCGGAGAGTGCGGGAAGCTCTACAAGACCATTGCCCACGTCAAGGGGCACCGCCGCGTGCACTCGGACGAGCGGCCCTACGCCTGCCCCAAGTGTGGGAAACGCTATAAAACCAAGGTGGGCCCCCCTCAAAACCCCCACCCTGCCCTCCCCAGAACCAGCCTTTGCTCCTCAAAGAGCAAGTGCCAGCTTGTCTGCCTCTTAGAGGATGGCCAGAGAAGCTGTGGCTGCTCCATTCGTGGGAGTGTCCAAGACCAGGTTGGCTTGGAGCCACCGTGGTGTTAAAAATGAGGTTCAATTTCTTGGTATATTTTAAGAAATAGGTTTAATAAAAAAAAGAAGACAATTAGGAGAGAGAAAAAAAGCAAAATATGATCAGGCTGGGTGACTTGGCATTCAGTCAAGTGCACACCTTGCTATTTCTGAGGCTTTTTTAAAATACCTTTTCTATTCATTTCAATATTTGCAAAAAGCCAATCATACAATATGTATTTATAACACTGGGATAGTGGAAGGAGTCCCTGCCCATGGTGGGGAACAAGAAGTTCCTCAAGGTTCTTTCCAGCTTAAACCATTTGGTGATTCTGTGATCAGAAATTCCAGAAAGATGTTTTGGTTTAGTGGGCAAAAGAAGGACAATCTTTGTAGAAGCATCACACTTCTGAAGAAACTGTTTCTTCATGTGTGGAACAAATGTGTAATAACAGTGTCCTGGTTCTGGCCAGGACGGGGTTAATTTTTGCAGTAGCCAGGAGGGTGCATGGCCAGAACATTCTGGTGTGGGGGAAAGGGGCTCCTTCTGTCTACTATCAGGGCAGGTGAATTGTTCACCTCTTTCTTGCACCCTCTGTCATCAGTAGTGTTGTTTTCTTATCTTATTTTTGTTTCTAGTAAATTGTTCCTATCTCAGTCCATGATCTTCACCTTTTGTGCCTCCAGTCCTCTTCTCCAGCCCACTGCAAGGGGAGAGGGAGGGGGGAAGCAGGCAAGTGGTTTGGAGAGTCTTGGTGAGAGCACTGACTTGGGGAGTACCATCCCTAAACCACCACCCAAGAAAATCATCCTCGCATCCTGTAAAAGACGTCGAGTTCCACCCTGGGAGCTAAAACCCTTTGTCCATGAGCTGGCCATGGCCCTTCTGAGCCCTTCCCTTGCCTCCCTGTGTGTGCAGAACGCCCAGCAGGTGCATTTCCGCACCCACCTGGAGGACAAGCCCTACGTGTGCCAGTTCTGCAGCCGGGGGTTCCGGGAGAAGGGCTCCCTGGTGCGCCACATCCGCCACCACACCGGGGAAAAGCCCTTCAAATGCTACAAGTGTGGGCGCGGCTTCGCCGAGCACGGCACCCTCAACAGGCACCTCAAAACCAAAGGTGAGCAGGGCTGCCCTGGGGAGAGCCTGCTCTGGGCTTGGCTTTGGGCAGGCTGCCCCTGGCCTGGGTGGGAATGGTGGTGAGGGTGGGTGTCATAAGAGGACACGAAAAGAGCCACACTCGCCCATCAGGATGTGAGATGAGAAAGAAGGGAAGTTTATTTGGGGATCTCGACTTATATAGTCTTTGGAATTTGGTCAAGGACTGGGAGACAAGAGAAACACCTCTCTGACCCCAGTGGTCAACTCAGAAGTCTATCAATTTGTCCTTCCCCCTGGAAAGGAATGCATTATTTATCAAACATTAGTCTTTGTTTATTTTATCATGCATGAGAAGGCTCCAGTAGAGATGTAAACTATCACAAGGCTGAAAAATCAAGGTGACAGGTGGGTCTAATGACCCACGTGGAACTGGGGATGTTCTGGGAGGGAGATGTGTGAGTAAAGTTCTCACCAATAATCTGGTTTGGTGGGATTAGTTGCACTGGACTTGCTGCTCCTTTAGCTCCTAAGCAGGGATTTACAGACTTTTTCAGGTAGTGCTGATGGTGTTATTCCAAAGGAATGATACAGGTTTACTGGAGGAAAAAATGGACTTTTGTAGGAGATACTGAGATGTATCAGCAGAAATGATCAATGATTTAAAATATACCCAAATTCTTCCTGTATGTTCTTCACACATGGCTTGGAAACCCTGAGTTGATCTTACCACCTGAATTTACCCACGTGGTGTTTGGAATTGCACTGGAGAGCTGCTCTGCTCCTGGTGTCACGTGGGCTCTTCTGGGCTGTTCTTTGGCTTGTCCTGGTGGGACAAGAGCCCCTCAAGAGACATTGGTCACTTGTCCATGGCATCCCCTTGCTGGTGCTGTGTAATTACTATTGGAGATGGTCACAAAAAATGATGTTTTTCTGGACTGCCATGCAGGTGGCTGCCTCCTTGCTATGAAGGAGGTGGAAGAAGTGATAGTGTCAGAGGAGAGTCAGTCTGCTGACAACTTAGCAGCCACGGTGCTGTCGGAAGATCCGCACACGGTTCTGGTGGAGTTTTCCTCGGTGGTGGCAGACACCCAGGAATACATCATCGAGGTGAGAAGGGGCAGCTAAGCCTGCTCATTGGGAATTTAGCACAGGATTTGGTCAGGAAAAGCTCTGCAGTGGTTCATGTTCCTGCTCTGGGCTTTTGGAAGAAGGTAAAACAGGCTCTGCCTCAGGAGTCAGTGAGATTAGCCTTGTTTGGGCTTCCCCACCCTCCCAAAGTGCTGTGTGTGCCAGGAAAAGGGGAGACTAACCGTGGTTCAGCAGGAGGCTGAGCCTGAGAACTTCTGATCAGATTTTAGGTCCTCACAAGCTTGCTTCATCTTTCCCTTCTTTTTTCTCCCGTTTCTATTTATCTTACTTTGTCCCAGATAATCTCTGTAGTTTCTAACAGAGGCTGCCAAAAGCAATGAATTCTGTATTTCACTTTCTCCCCTCCGTCACACAGAGCCAGTTCTCATCCCAGCAGGGTAACACAGCTCAATTATTGAGTGCTGCTGTAGCTTTTCTCCAGCAGGAGAAAAATCTGCTGCTTGGCCAAATCCTGCTAAGGGAGGACATTCTCTTCCAGTTATTTGTGAACACTGTACATTCATTGCAAGCAGTTCCTGATAATGGGATTGGGAGAGAATGTCAAGGAGTTGTCTTTGGAGTAGCTATTGCATGTGGGGAGAACAGAAAGACCTGTGTAAAAGGTCTTAGTGAATTATATCTTGGTGATAAAATTCTTTTTATAAGAACCCAGAAAGGGAATAATCTTATTTTGTCTTTCAGACTTCTACTGAAGACATGGAGACCAGTGAAGCTACTGAAATAATAGAGGGAACAAGACATGAGGTAAAGCAGTACTTCAGTGACAGGAGGGGTGACCCTGTCGTTGCAGGACATGAAAGAAAGATGAGAGACTCCAAATATTTCAGAAGGCAAAGAGCATAGAAAAGAGCTTTATTGTCTAATTCTTACTACTTTTTATATGGTGTTCTAATACAGACTTAATATGATTGGTGAACAGGAACACCACCTCTCTAGTCCCATTGGTTAAACTAGAGAAACAGCAAAACACCACCTGGAGAAAGATTGTTTTGAGAAAGGAGAGTTGTTTGCCAAGATTTTGAGAAGAAGCTTTCTTGAGAAATCTTTCCTTGGGAAAAAGTTAGCAGCTGCTAGCAGGCTAAAATCTCCCAGACCCAGAAATATCAGGCCCACATGACCCATTCCAGAATCTGTTGCTGGAGTGAACAGCTGGAGCAGCTTGGAACACAGAGCTGCCCCGTGCTTGTCAGGCCCCTCTGCAGTGATAACTGCCCTTAATTCTCCCAGCAAACGCACCCACATCAGCACAGCCCCCTGTCCCCCTGCAGGTCGACAGCCACATCATGAAGGTGGTGCAGCAGATCGTCAACCAGGCCAACTCCGGCCACCAGATCATCGTGCAGAACGTCACGGTGGCCGAGGGCGCGGCGGCCGCCGACGCCGCCGACACCATCACCATCGCCACGCCCGAGAGCCTGACGGAGCAGGTGGCCATGACCCTGGCCTCGGCCATCGGCGACGGCGCCGTGCTGGCCACTGAGGGCGGGCTGGCCACGCAGGAGGCCACCGTCACCATGGTGGCCTCCGAGGACATCGAGATCATGGAGCACGCCGGCGAGTTCGTCATCGCCGCCTCGCAGGAGGGCGAGGTGGAGGTGCAGACTGTGATCGTGTGAGGGGAGGGCAGGGCAAAGGGCCTGGCTGCTCCAGCCTGGGGCTGCTCAGAGAATATGGGGGAATGTTCTGGAGGGGAGTGGCTTCATGGGATAGGGCAGGCCCAAAACGGGATAGGGCAGGCCTAAAACGGGATAGGGCAGGCCTAAAACGGGATAGGGCAGGCCTAAAACGGGATAGGGCAGGCCTAAAACAGGACTAGACAGGCCCAAAATGGGATAGGGCAGGCTCAAAGTGGGACTAGACAGGCCCAAAACGGCATAGTGCAGGCCCAAAATGGGACTAGATGGGTGCAAAATGGGACTAGACAGGCCCAAAATGGGAATAGACAGACCTAAAATAGGATAGGACAGGTCTAAAACAGGCCAGGGCAGGCTTGAGGTGTTCTCAGTCTAAAACCAGTACCACGAGTTAAACCCTCAGCCTGGTCACCCTGAGGAGAATGACAGGTCACAAGTGGCACTCAGTATTCTGTACAGCAACCTCGAATTAAGGAAGATCCTTTGGGAATCAGCCCCCCTCTGCCCATGGGGACAGCAGTGGTCTAGTTTTTTAAAAGGATTCAGAAAGTGTAGCAAATATGTGGGGGGTCTCACAAGGGATTATTTAAATATATGCATTTAAAACAAGTTGAGGAAACCAAACCTAAGGAGTTGTGGTGTGTGTTAAGCACCACTGAAACACTCTCATGCCTTTAACCTCACTCCTTCCAGCCTCCCAAGGCATGGTACTGCAGTATTTCTCTTTTCTTTGATATCCTGGACAAGTAGCCTTATGTACTGGTCTATGAATGCATCATTGTACCCTGCAATGCTAGCCAGGCTGCTCTGAGAGCCAGCCTGGGGGATGGAAAGCCATATTGTATAGGAATTTGGTTTTTTTAAACCATATATGGATTTTTAATTGCATATTGTACAGATTTGGCATGTAAATAAATACATTTTTAAAAATAAAATTATTTAAAGTTCTTACTATATTTTTTTCCAATTTCTCTTCTATTATACTCAAACAGAAGAATTTCTGGAAGGAGAGGAGAACAGGGACACTTTAATTTCCTGAAGTTAATGCTCCAAAGCTGCAGTAGGACATGGTTTCTGCAGGTAAGATCCTGCCAGAAATCTTTTCAGCTAATTACACACAACCTCTTGTAGTCATTGTTAACAGTCATGGGTTAATTGTTTCTCAGAGGAAGATACTCACAAAAAAAATGCTGCTTCCTAATAATTCACAGGAGCTCTGTGTTAGCCCTTCCCAGAGAGAAAGATTCACTTGGGGAAGATGGACCCAAATCCCTTTAGTCAGGGGCCAGGACTGAGCTGGCCCTGAGTCTCACTGAGGGAGGAGGGACCTCAAATGATGCTCTGCTGAGGCACCACTCTGTGAATTCTGCAGTAATCTCATTCCAAAATCTGCCTGAGGCAGCCAAGCCTACTGCTGAACCAAAGTCTTAAAAAATGCCCAGAGAAACAATAATATCTTCATGTTTTCTTCTTCCTTCCCAACACTGTAGGAGGGTTGAAGATTTCCTTTAAATTCCTCCAGATCCCTTTAGAATAAATGTTTTTGTAGACGAGGGGTCTGTCACGAGGCTCTGAGGGGAGATGGGGGGAACCCCCAAATCTTCGGGACTTGCACCATTCATTGGTGGTTTGGTTGGTGAGGGCCAAATACAGACTGAAGCAGCAATATCCCCCCAGGACCAGTGTGAGCAGGATGACAAACCCCAGCATGAAGACAATCCTGGGGAAAGTCAAGAAAAGGTGCTGCAGAGAAAAAGAAAAGTTAGTTAAAATGTGGGAGGGTTGAATCCCGTGTGCACATCCATGTGCCGTGGCACTGTATCTGCATTCCAGGGTGATGTCCTGCTTTAACACTTCCACAAAGGTACCTCAGGGACTCTCAGCTGTTTCCTAAACTTTACTACATCAGCTAGTCATTGGAACGTAAATTCCCCCTCTATGAACCAGATCTGCTGAGTGACAGATCTGGAGACAGGAATCTGTAGGATGCAAAGTGCTGTGAGAAAAATCCCCCACTTTTAAAGTATTCAGCAGTGGCAGTTTTCTCAATCTAGCTATACATGTAAAACAGCTAAAAACCTTCAGTCTGTCCCAAAACGCTGCAGCCTCTCCCCATGCTGTGGGAACAGGACAACACTCCTGACAGCAAAATGCCAGACAGAACATTTTATAGCACCGACCTGGACGAGGAAGGGAATCTCCATGGGCTGCTCCTGTCCCTGGGCATCCAGGTAGGTGCCATGCATGATGTTGGAGAGCAGCAGCACCTGGATGAGGAATGCAGCCGTGACAGCAGCCACAGCCCCAGCTGTGGCAGTCAGGGACAGCAGGTACAGCAGGAACACACCAGCGTTGCAGGCCCCGATGCAGTTGTTGACCCACACACAGTGGTGGTCAAAGCGATGCACACACGTCCTGCAGACACCTCCAGGAGGCAAAACAAGTCTCTTGGCACTTCATTCTTAAGTAAGTTTGATCTTTACATGGTTTTTAAGCTGAAAATATGTGGGAGTTGCAGTCGGGGTTTAGCTGGCAGCTTTTGAAGCAAGTAAATTTAATTGTGTATCCTAAGAAAAACAATGTGTTCTGTTTCCTCATTTATTCACCAAGACTGCAGCTTTGGTTTCTCTGACAGTACTGCCTGGCAAAGCACCTGAAAGGTAGAGTTTGTAGCTCCCACCTTTATTTTAGATGACAAAAAGAGGTGGTGGACTTCTCATGCCTGGCAGTGTTCCAGGTCAGGCTGGACAGGGATAGTAGAAGGTGTCCCTGCCCCTGGCAGGGGGGGACATGAGATGGGCTTTAAAGATCCCTCCCAGCCCAAACCATCACAGGATTCTGTGACTATGAAAATCCCAATCTGAGGTCCTGACAGGCGATAATTTCTCATTTAAATTCCAGCTGCTCACAAACTCAGCTGTTCCTGACCCTGAATTACCCCTCAGAACTGGTAATTTCTGTGAGAAGAAACAGCACCCAACCAGCTCCACAGATGGGCAAATGCAGCTGTGACCTGGGACCTCAGGAAAACAAACAGGCTTGTGAGCACTGAGCTGATGACAGAACAGCTGTAGTGGGAACTGCAGCTCCTGGGGGAGAATTCCTTTGGGAAGGTCTTACTGCCATGGTTATCAAGGAATTTTAGATCCTTACTGCAGTGCTTGGACCTGGCTGGCTTCTCCACGGTGCACGTGGGACACACGAGGCCTCTCTGAAACAACACCCCATCATAGGCATAAACCTTAACCAGGGATGCAGCATTGGATTTTGTTACTGTACCTGCAAAAGAGAAGAAAAAGAACGAAAAAAAATGAGATTTGTAGCATTTTTTCTTCTGTTTTCAAAGAGTAGGAGCATGATGTTACCAGGATTGGCCCAGGAGCAGAGCAGGAAGCAGCCCAGGTTCCCAGCCAGCAGCAGGTAGGGCAGGAGCAGGAGCAGGAGGTGGAACTGCAGCTCCCAGCAGTACACAAACACCTCCCAGGTGTACTCCCCAAACACTGCAGCCTGCAGGGCTACGTGCAGGACCACAAACAAACAGCTCCTGGAAAGGAAAGGGGACAGTCTATTTAATACTCAGCATCCTGATTAACAGGTCAAGTACACTCAGAGGTGATCAAAGACTTTCCAAATGCAAGGAGACACCTCTTTTAGGTTTTCAGGCCAGCTTGGATTGCATATTAATAGTGTTTTCTCCATTCACTGGCTTCTCCTCCTCTTCTTCCCACATACACTCCTTTAAATATGTCAGCTAAATTCCCTGCTTTATTCACATGTCCTTTGGATTTTTTTCCCTGTCAGTAAAGTCTTATAATCACTTGCTGCTGACAAAATATGCCACAGCAACAGGCCACAAAACATTCTGCCAGAAGACAGTTGCTACTCTGAAAGCTAAGAAAAATCTCCCAGAATAATCTTAAAAACTCTGCAATAATATAACCAGCTGTTAGAAAATAAGGGTGGCAGGAGGTGGGCAGTGGTGAACACCAGTTCCAGAGTGTGTGGAGAATCCCAGTGCCCCCAGCACCTCTGACTCTCTGTCTCAGGCTGTTTTAGAGCAGAGGATCAGGAGAACAGGGACAAACCCACCCCAGCACTCCCAACACAGCTGCAGATTTACAGCCCTGAAGTCACTGTCACACTGAGCTGCGGTCCCCAGAGAAAAGATATTTCAATCATTCCTGAGGCACCAGAGTTTACAGACACCACAAAATCCACCTGAATCCAGCAGGCTGCACTCTGGCAGCTGTGCAGCTTCCCCCTCAGCCACCTGGACATCCAGGCTGCTGGACTGAGACTAATGGGATTTGAGGGAGAGGATGGAGACTGAGAGTCTGTCTGACTCCATCTGCAGCTGCCAGAGAGGCTGTGGTAATTCCTGTGGGGATGCAGGATCCCACCAGTGTGACCAGCATCTGTTCCTGAGCCACATTATCTTCATTTTTCAATATGTTCAAACATTTCAGGGTACCACCCTCTAAACAACGACCATGGAAGGGAGAGAAAACAGTGTGGCAAACCTCAAAGGGAATCTTTAATCCCTGACAAGCATCCCAAATGGAGACAGAATATCTAAGGATCATACTGAGAGCTCTGATGGCAGCAGGAGATCCCAGTAGTAACCAGAAATAGGAGTAAAAAATGCCAAAGGGATGAAAGTGCATTACCTTGTGTGGAAGAGCCTGTGCAGTGCCTGCTGTGTCACCCTCTGGAGCTGGGTGGGGATCACCAGTGACAACACCTGAGGGAAATGAAGCTCTGTGTTACCTGGCCATCACTGCTGCCTTGGGGCAAGCTCAGATTTAAGCACAAGTCCCTCACCCCTCAGTTCTGGACCTTCATAGCCACAGCATTGGTGAGGAGGCTCCTTTTCAGGGGCATCTGAGCTTCTCACCACAGAATCAAAGGTGGAAGAGACCTTCAAGATCATAAAGTCCAGTCATAACACACAGAATCACAGAATCCTGGAATCACTCAGCTTGGACAAGCCCTTCAAGTTCCTCGAGTCCAACCTGTGCCAAATCCCCACCTTGTCCCCAGCCCAGAGCACTGAGTGCCACATCCAGTCCTTCCTTGGACACCTCCAGGCATGGGGATTCCAAACCTCCCTGGGCAATTCCAGTGCCTTTCCATGAAGAAAGAAGAGAGGCAGGGATGCTGCTGGGGTTTTCCACGTGGGACTGAGGTTCCATACTCCTGGGACCCCCCCAGGACCAAACAAACATATCTGGGTTAATGTGTGAAAGTTCTAAGGAGCTTAGGGTGGGTGTAGGGTGGGGATGGGTTAAGCAGGGGATAGAACTGACCAATTCCCCAGCTACAATATGCTCCATCAGCCCATCTGACAGATCAAAGGGAGATAAGCAAAGGGATAAAGCCTGTGGCCTCCAAAAAAGAGAGAAAAAAAAAATCCACAAGCCAGCCAAACCCCCAAAAATCCAGTTTCTCCAGCTCCAGCTCTGATCCAGCGCATGGCTCCATGTCTAATTGCCCTTTCAAGCACAGCTCGATGTGCTGAAGAAGGAACCTGCCCGTGTTCATTGAGTGAATCCCTCAGCCTGGGATGTGTCTGTGGGATTGTCTGACTCGCCTGCTCTGGGCTGACACATCTCTATAGCAACACGGCACAGGAATTAGAGCTGCTGAGCCTATTTCTAGCTGACATGGAGGGAAAATATGCAGTGAGAGCTTCTTGCCTCAGATGTGAAAGACCAGGAGGCAAAAAGCATATGTGGAGCTGAGAAGATGCTAAATATTTTGGTGTGAACTGGTACGTCTCAGCTCGGCAGCTCGAGGGACGAGTGTTTGTAAAAAGAAGGGTTTTTTTTCAAGTGTGCTGTAAGAGGAAACACAACCCAGCAGAAAAGAACGTGCAGGAAACCTCAACACACTGCAGGCTAATGCCAAGTGCCCTCAGCTGTTCTCCCATGGCCCCTCCAGGCCCTTCACCACCCTCGTGTCCATCCTTTGGACACTCTCTAAGAGCTTCAGACCCTTGTGATAATCTGGGGTTTGTATTGTGTTGGTCCTTACCTTGTAATAATTTATCTTATATTCTGACCTTACATTTGGCATTGTCTGTATTTATATCCCAGGTTAAAATATTGATTACATTCACATGTATTTATTTCCCAGGCACAGGTATTGATTAGATTCCTCCAGACAGTGGCTTCACACCACAGCAGTAATTTAATTGCTGCTGTTTAAACACTTCATATCAGCAGCTATTAAGATATAGGGGGAAAAAAAATCAATTTCTCTGCACAGTGTGTCTATAAAGCAAAAATATAATACCAGTAATAAAAAAAGTCTGTCTGAACTCCTGTGAACAGCATTAAATATAATTTACAATTTAAGTGATAATTCTCTCATCCTTTACCTTCCAAGAATATTACAGTGCTTTTTTTTCCTTTTCATTCAGACACAGCCCAACAGACAGAAAAATGAACTGGTGCTTTTCCAATTCCCTGTTTTTACAACAAAATGCCAATTCTTAATCCTCTTTTAAACCTCTTCATTCCTGCTTCTTTCTTAGTGAACAAGAGCCTGCAGCATTAGTACACACATTAAAGAGCTTCCCCTAAAATATCTGCCACCACTTATAATTCTCTCCCTATTTTAATCCTCAAACCTCCCCCACCTTTTTCCTCTCAATGACAGCAGCCAATACCACAAAAACTGCAAATTCCCGGGGCCTGATTCTTATTTAATTTTTTCAAAGTTGTGTTGTGGTGTTACCGAAGAAGGTGCTTCTGGCATGGTGAGAAGGTCCACCCTCACCCCAGACAGGCACAGGCAGGAGCTGGGAGACCCAAATGATTTTTATTACCCGCATAGGCAGGATTTAATCATCTCAAAGGAAGTGTATTTCTACTTCCTATTCCACTTCCTTGAGAACAGACATTAAAACAGGATGAAATATATCACCACTCTAACCACACACACTGGCTTTTTTTTTTTTTTTTTTTTTCTGAGCACAAATATAGCAGTTGCACTAATTTTAGCAGAACAAAGCAGGGCAGATTACCAGAACAGGAGATGATCATTCCCCTGGAAGTTCATTCTCTACCTGGGAGCACAGTGCTTTACCTGGCTTGCCCTGTTGACACTCCTTGTGAGGAAACTCTCCTTCCTTCCCGAGCAGAGGCAGAGCAGGGCAGTGACGGCGAGCACAAAGCACAGGTAAATCAGGAAGAGCGTCAGGAAGTCCATCCCTAGCCCTGCAATGGATCAGGAGCAGCTGTTGGACCCCTGGATGCCCTCAGCAGGGTCTGGCATTCCCTGAGCTCAGGGATGGAGCAGCCCGGGCAGGGCCCCCTCCAGCAGCACCCAGCACTGAGGGTGCCCAGTTATAAATGTATAAAACGTGTATAGAAAACATACAGGTTTTATCTATCTCTGTGAGGGCCAAAGCAGAAACACACAATCCCCAAATCCTTTAGGCTGGAAAAAAACCTCCCAGCTCACAGAGTCCCAGCTGTGCCCGATGCCCACCTTGTCCCCAGCCTGGAGCTCTGAGTGCCACCTCCAGCCACTCCTTGGGCACCTTCAGGGATGGGCACTCCAAACCTCCCTGGGCAGCCCCTGCCAAGCCCTGAGCACCTTTTCCATGGGAAAGTTCCTGCTGATGTCCATCTTGACCCTCCCCTGGCACAGTTTGAGGCTGTTTCCCCTTGTCCTGTCCCTGTTCCCTGGGACATCCAGTCCCACTGCTTCCCCAGCACTGCCAAAGCCACCCAAGCACTGTCCCCAAGTGCCACATCCACAGGGCTCTGAAATCCCTCTAGGGATGGGGACTCCACCCCTGCCCTGGGCAGCTGTGCCAGAGCTGGGCAGCATTTCCAGGAAGGAATTTTCCCTAAAAATCCCACCTAAGCCTCCCCTGGCCCAGCCTGAGGCCGTTCCCTCTCCTCCTGTCCCTGTTCCCTGGGAGCAGAGCCCGACCCCCCCGGCTGTCCCCTCCTGTCAGGGACTTGTGCAGAGCCACAGGGTCCCCCCTGATCCCCATTTCTCCAGGCTCAGCCTCTTCCCCAGTTCCCTTGGGAGCTCCATTCCCTTCCCCAGCCCCGTTCCCTTCCCTGGGCACGCTCCAGCCCCCGGGGTGCCCGGGGTCAGGGGGGGACAGGCCCCGGAGCAGCCGCGGCCCGGCGGAAGCGGCGCCGCTCTGGCGGTCCCGGACCTTCCAGCGCCCTCCGGCGCCCCGGCGGCCCCAGCACCGCCACCAGCACAGCCCCCGGTTGTGTGGGGAGCGATAAAACCGTGAAAACATCAGTGAAATCAGTCCGTGAACCCCTGAGCTGCCGCGTTCTCCCAGTCCCGGACACGTTACCGTGTGAGCCCCGTGCGGCTGATGTGCTGTTTCCGTCTTTCCACAGCGCCGCCACCCGCTGCCCTTTGCCCGTCCTGTGCCGTTCCTTGTCCCTTCAGTGTTGTGGCCTTTGGTGGAGTTTCTAAAGCAAAATTCTGGTGCCTTCCCGCAGCTCTGAGCACGATATTCCCTTGTGACCCGCATCCTCCTGGTCCCACCCTGTCCCAGGTGAGGGGGGTTCGCTGCCGCACCTGCCGGCTCCCACCTGGGGCGGGGATGAGGTGGGAGCGCTGTGCCCGATGAGGATGAGCGCCCTGCCCGTCCCTCCGCGCTGTCTGACAACTGAAACCGCCCGGCGCTCCCGCCGGGGCCGATTGGGTTACGGTGCCCGCCTGGAATTTGCCAGAGAAACTCGCCCGCGTCACCGATCCGAAGGCTCCCAAACTGCTGGGATGGTTTTCCCAGCTCGGGGTCCCACTGTGCCGCTGGCTGGAGCTCGGACAGCACAGGTAAGCGTTCCAGGGATGCTCCAGGGGCTTCGGCCAAAGAGGAGGTGAATCGTCTTGGTGGGAGACAGGAGAGAAGCTTGAGTTTCAGCAAGCTTTGGTAAGCCAACTGCACCCACTTGGGCCGCCAGTGCACCAAACAGGACATGAGAGGGAGAAATGCGGCCAAAATGTTCCTGGGGCACAGCTGTCTTGGAGTGCAGGCCAAGACACCAGGATCCTGATGGAGGATGGAGGGAAAAAGCCATTTCCCTGCATCCTACTGAGAGAGCAGAATTTCTGCAGGTACAGAAATAGCTTACCTTGTGTCACTGGATGTCACCTGGCAAGGCTGGTGGCACAGAAGGGGCTGGGGGTGGTTTATTTGTGGGGGGACAGGCAGGATCTGTGTGCCATGGTCCCTGGGCACAGCCAGGGCAGGAGCTGCAGCGAGAGCCACCACCCTGGGACTCAGCACTGCTGAGGAGCTCGTCCACTCTCGGTGCCCTTACAGGCTGTGCTCAAGGACAACCAGTCAGCAAATATCTGGGCAGAGGCTGAGACTCAGAGGGATGAAGCTCATTCAGTCCAAGCACTGTGAAAATCACAAAGTCTCATCTGGTCAAAGCCTGGCAGAAGGTCTTAATGGAAATCATCTCCGTTCACTTGGGATCCCAGAACTCAGTTCTTTCAAGGATTAAAATTTACCACCAGTGTTTAAAGTGCTCAAGTCAGTTAAAAAATGAAGGGAAAAGAAGCAATTACCTCACTGGCTGAACAAAAGCAACAAAAAAAAGGAATTAATTGCACTTTTGACTGTTTGGGCAGGGAATAGTAACAGAGATGCATGAGTTTGTAGGAGCTGTGTGTGTCAGTGTCAGCACGGGAGAACAGATGCCCCAAAGCCTGGGGATTGCTGCTCAGAAGGAGATTTGTGCAGGAAAACCTGCCAGAAAGAAGCTGGAGAGGACAGGAGGAACAGGAAGAGGAGGAAGAAGTGGGTTTCAATCTCCTGAAGCAGTGTCATGACCACGGAGGTCCCGAGCAGGAGGAAGACCCTTCACCACATGGTGCACATCCTCAGGCTGTGCAGAGCAGGTCTCCACAGCTCTCCTGGTTAAGGCTTGCCCAGCCCCGTGCCAGCTGTCCCAGTTGTCCCATGTGTCCGAGGTGTCCCAGGGGGGGTTTTCCCACCCTATCCATCCCGTGCCGGAGCCGCGGGGAGGCCGGCTCACTGTGTGGTCCATGGAGAGATGCAGACGCCCCTCCCGCCGGTGCCGCAGCAGGACGTGTAATTCCCTAAAACCTCTTAGCGTGCTAAGCCCTGGGATGCCTCAGTGCCGAGGAAGCCGAGGAGAAAATCAGAAATAGCAGCTTAAGGGACAGTCGGTGCCAGCGCGGGGGGTTCTGTGGCCAAACACTCGGCTGCTCCTCGCTGCCAGGACCCCACGGAGCAGCCTGCCTGGGGACAGCTCTCCCGGTGAGCCCCAAAGTCCTCGACCCCCAAATCCCTGCGGCAAACCCCGTGTAGGTTGCACTCGCAAAATCTCCGTGTGTCACTCAGCTCTGCCGGCGAGGTCCCGGCACGCCCGGGTCCCCCCGGAGCTGTCCTTGCTGCTCCTCACAGCGCTGTCGCTTCGGATTTGCCCTGTGTGGGTAAAGGATTTCCCTCCACGGGCACTAATCTGTTTTCCCTCCTTCCAGCTCCTAATTCCCCTCAGATCTGCAGGCTCAGGTCAGCACCGGGCTCAGCCAGGGCGAGCACGGCAATTAGTCTGCCCTCGCTCCTCTGTGCGATGGAAATAAAGTTAATTAGGAAACGAAAAGGCCAGAAAGGCCTTAGTGCGTGTCTGGCGCTGAGCTGGAGCAGCTGGAAAGGCGCAGGGCTCCCGTAAGAAGGCCGGGAAGGGGCAGCCACCCCCTGCCCGCTCAGTCTCGGTGCCACGGCAGCCGTTTCACCCACCCCGGGCCGGCCCCCAGCCCCGGGGGCTGCAGCGAGGACGGGGGAGCCGGGAAGATGCTCCCAGGACGCCTGTGGGTACATGGGAAACACTTCCGGGGGTGATGGAGGAGAGTCAAGAAAGCTTCGAGCCCTCGGTGGGACAAATCTGCCGCTGGTGAGAGCCCTCGGCTTGTCTGGATGGCCGCGGAATTCTGTAAGTGCTCGAGCAGAGGGGCGGCGAGGTGGGAGTGCAGCTCCCTGATGATCTCAGGGCTTTTCCCTGGAGCACAGCCCAGAGCAGCAGCACTGGGACCATCCCAGTGCTTACTGGGCTCCTGCTGAAGCTCTCAGAAGTTGTGCTCAGCAGCCCCGGGGGTGGGGTGTGGTTGCAGATGAGTTTCATCCTGCTGCTGCCAGGCTTGCCCCGAGCTTCACCCTCAGCTCTTCCCCTCTGAGTCTCATAGTTTCTGTAAGATAATTTGCCCAGGTAAAATTGAGTTTGATTTCTGTAAGTGGTTAGTGTGTGCTCAGTGACACAGATGGAATGAACACGGAGGTAAAAAGCATCTCCACAGGCAGCTAAGATCAAATGCAGAGGAAAACCACACGTGAGTTATTTTAGTGTCAGAGGACAGTGCAGGCACTTGCACATCACCGAATCAGGGAATGGGAGGGCTGGAAGTGTCCATAGCCAGGTCATCTGGACAGCACAGCATGGAAAGGGCATCTGAGTGCACTGTGCACATCAGCTGGCCAGGTTTACCTTGGGCAAAGACGACTCCTGCAGATGTTCAGGGCTGATGTGCCCGATGTCTCCTTGAGCATCCATGGAGCCAGTCCAAACCCTTCACGTGAGCCACAAACAAACAAGCCCTGCTGAAAACCATCACTCTGCCATTTTGGGATGCTGCCATCAGGACAATTCATACATGGGACTGAGAGGGCACAAAGAAACGATCCTCAGAGAGCTGAGAGGATCTGGAAAATTCTAACAATTTACAGTAATTTTGCAAACAGCTAAAATTTTTTGCAAACAGCTAAAATATTGAGTTAAAATATTGGTTAAAATCAGGCTGGTTTAAGTCATTGGATCATATGTTCATTAATGTAACATGTCAGGGAAATGAACTAATCATTTTGATGGACAAATAAATGCAAGAAGATGCCTAAATGAGGCTCCTGGGGACAGGGGGTAGGTGTGTGCCACAGGTGAGACCAGGGCTGTGCCAGGTCACATTTGAGTGCCACATGTAGCCCCTACCCTCCCAGCCAAAGTGGCCTCCTCTTTGGCACTGCCAGCAGCCAAAGACAGAATAAAAACTGCTATTTTAATGAAATCTACAGGAAGTCCAGGCTCCTGGGGCCTTTCTTCCTATGGTGAGGGGGACACAGCACACACTGTGACCCCCCGTCCCCTGGGCTCCACACAGCATCTACAGGAACGACCCCTAAGGATGGAAAAGCCATCCCAACTCCTCTCTTTCCCTCCTTCTTTTCCAGTCTCAGCCATGCCGGCAACCAACCAGGGCTGGCCCGAGTCCTTCGGGTTCCGGATAAGCGGCTCCGGGCCGTGCTACATCCTATGGGTGCAGGAGGGCAGCAGCGCGGCGCTGGCGGGGCTGCGCCCGGGGGACGAAGTGCTGGAGATCGAGGGACAGCCCGTGTCCTCCCTGGGCTGCGAGGCGCTGCTGGGGCTGGCCCGGCGCTGCGGCAACGTCCCTCCGAGCATCGGCGTGGTGTCCCGGCTGCAGCACGCCAGCATCCCCCCCGGACCCCGGGGATGCTTCGGCTTCGAGCTGGCCAGCGAGAGCCCCCCGCGAGTGGCCAGCGTGAGCCCCGAGTCTCCCGCGGCGGCCTGCGGGCTGGAGCCGGGGGATTACGTGCTGGAGGTGGACGGGACGCCGGTGGTGCTGCCCGAGGCGGCGGCAGCGCTGGTGGGGTCGTGCCGCGGGCGGTCCCTGCGCCTGGCGCTGCTGCGGCCACAGCACGGGGACACCGCCGGGGACTCCAGCGCCGCCACCGCCCGCCGGGACAGGAGGCAGAAGGCGCAGGAATTCAGCAGGAAGGTGAGGCCGGGGTGTGGGATGAAGGGCCGGGGAGATGGGCACCCCCTGCACCCACCTCCAGCCTTGGCACACGGATGGGGAACGCTCCCGGCTTGATCACGGGGCTGGGGTGCAGATTTGGGGCATGAACACCTGAGAGAAGGGTCTGGTAATTACCTGGGAGAACAGATGGGTGCTGCAAAGGGCATGGAGATTCCCTGGAAATGGCCCCAGGTTCTCATTCTCTTGCACTACAAGAGCGTGGAGAAACCCACAGGGCAGATCCTGCTCTGCTGCGTGCCTGGATGTCCCTTCAAAGTCTGAGCCTGTCACCCCGCAGACATTTTAGTTCTTATTTTGTTGCAAAAGGGGAAAACATCAATGCAATTACATCTTCATTGTGCTCCTGAAAACTTCCTAGTGGGTGTTTTACCAAACACCTCGCCTTGTGCTAATTATAAATTTGATCACAGTTGTTTTTTTTCAATGTTTCTAATTTCCATTTCAAAGTAGCCTTTTAAAATGCTGTTATGAAAATAAGCAGGCTGGTAGGGCTTTTTTTATTTTTTGATCCCGAGTTAATAAAGGAACAAGACATCCATAAAGAGATTTGTGAGTATCAGGCGAATCCCCTCAGTCAGCTACTCCATTAAAGATTCACAAATACCCACTGAGGTTTGGATTCATGGGCGTGGGAAACAGATACCTGCTGATTACAGGAGATTAATGAGGAGGGGCAGTTGTTCCACACCGCCTCCGTCTCTGAAGTCACATTAAGCTGAGTAAAAGATTCCTGGATGATCACAGGAGAGCAAGTTCGTTGTGGTGTTGTGAGCACCCCCATCAGCACCTCTGTCCCCTCCCTCCCCAGCCCCACAAAGCCACCCAGGGCAGCCCCGACCAGCCTGGGCAGGAGCAGGGACACAGAGCACACGTGCTGCTGGAGCACAGCTCAGCTGGCAGATGCCTCTCCAGAGGGAATTCACAGCGCAGATGTTTGAAGTGGCTTCAGTTTCTCTATGATGTAGAAAATACTAAAGCCAGTGGGGTGTTTTACCCCCTCCTTTTCCCAGCTCTGGTCGGTGCTGTTGGTGCTGTGAGCACCTGGGAGCTGCTGCCCGCCCACTGCCAGCGAGGCTGGAAGGTCGGAGGGTGCTGGTGGTTTGTATTTCACACCTGCACTGCCCACGGGTCACTTTTTCCCAGCCTCGTTCGTTTGGTAGAGCCCCAGGTTGACTGGCCTGCCTGGCAGACAGTGGTGTCCATGTCAGTGGCACTGGGGCAGGGCTGGAGCTGGGCTGTGACAGTGTCCCAACATCCCAGGGGCATCACCAGGGAAGTGATCACAGCCTCAGTTCCAGGGCAATGTCTTCTCTTGTCCCCTGTGTGCTCAGGGACACTCTGGGAACTCCATGAGGGCTGGCAGCACCCCAGTGGTGGTGGAGTCCTCATCCTTGTCCAAGGAGTGAGAGCATGTGGCACTCAGTGCCCTGGCCTGGGTGAGAAGGTGGGGATCAGGCCCAGCTGGGACTCGAGGATCTGGAAGGTCTCTTCCAACCAAAATGATTCTGCAATCCCCACCCACCAAGTCCTGCAGTCCCAGCCCAGGCAGAAATTTCACAGCAGCCCTCTGGGATCTATCACAGCAGGAACACCACAGTCTGTCAGTGTTGTGCTGGACCTGGGGACTGTGCTCACGAGCCAGCCCAGGGGACACTGCTGCTGTGACTGCCCCAGATTTGGTAACCTTGAAGTGCTGCTGCTGCCAGGAGCGCCAGCAGTGCCTGTGCAAAGCCAGCAGCACTGGGGGGCTCTGTCAGGGTCCTGGTGCCCGTGCCAGCTCCCTGGGGAGCTGCCAAGTGGGACAACACCTGGAAGAAATGGCTCCTCCCCTTCCCCAGGCAGGGGATGCCTGCAGGCTCCCTGGCAGTGCCAGCACAGGGGTGACACAGAGCCCTGCACACACCCCCAGTGCCCCAGAGAGGGGTGAGGGGCTCCTCTCTCCTTTCTGCAGTTCAACCCTGCAGTTAAACCTGCTGGAGGCACAAAAACATCACCTTTCAGGAAAACCCAACATGCACAGGTATAGAGAGGCAGCCACAGGGAGCTCCTGCTTCCCACATGGGAGGTCCAGGTGAGGAATCAGCTCCCACTGCCCAAGGACAAGGGGCAACCCCCAGTGAGGGACGAGGTGAATAAGGAGAGTCCCATGCAGAGTAATTGGCTCGATGGTAATTAGCTAATTATTCCCCCTGTCCCATCTAAAGAGGATGGGGTAGTGGCTGGGAACTGTCAATGCTGTTTCCAGGGATGGCACTCACCTTCATGTTCTGCCTCCCCATTCCCAGCAGCTTTCCGGTGCTAAGGGCAGGGCAGAGCTGCACAGAGGGATCAGAGAATGATGCTCAAAGTAGGAAGCTTCAATAGCACCAAAAGCCCATTGCAGCATCCTCTGCCAGGCAGACTCCAGACTGATCCCATCCCAGCTGTGCCAGAGCCACTCCTGCAGGGCCACTGCGACCCAGCAGAGTTTGGGAGTTTGGGGTCTCACCACTGTTCTGGCGGAATGTTTGGGACAGCCTTTCCAGGGCCGTGTGGGAGGGCAGAGCAGTGTTGTGTGATGGGCTGATGTCTGAAGTGTCCCTCTCCTCCCTGTGTGGTTCCCTCCACCGTGGCTGAGCAGGGAGTGGGACACAATTCCCGTGTGGCAGTGCCCCCTGCCCACCGTTCCACGCTCTCCTGCTCAGTGTCCTGTGCTGGCTCCCACCCTGCAGGTGGATGCCATCCTGGGGGAGCAGCCCGAGCTGAAGGAGAAGCTGTTCACGGTGCTGAAGCAGTACGCGGCCGAGAGGAGGGTGGAGTGCCTGGCCCACGCCCTGTGCATGGTGCTCACCCACGAGTCCCACCGGCCCCTGATCGACAGCATCAGGTACGAGGGGCCACCCCCGCGCTGCCCTGGGGCCACCAAACCACGGCTGCCTGTGCCTGCTCTGCCGGGGGAGCGGGGCTGAGCAGGGCTGGGCACGGCGGGCTGGGAGGGTCCTGCAGGGAGGGGGTTGGGAGGGTCCTCCAGGGAATGGAAAGGATTGGGAAGATCCGGAAGGGAAGGGAAGGGAAGGGAAGGGAAGGGAAGGGAAG
>JANPWX010000033.1:6726287-6765909 GCA_024734555.1 Trochalopteron elliotii
ATGGCTCCCATGCCTGGGCATGATTTGGAAGGGAGATGGGGTTAGCTGCAGAACCACTGGAGATTCTCCAAAAGCCTGGCCAGAAAATAATCTGTGTTCTGCAGGGTGAGAGCTGGTGCGGACGAGGGCTCGGCCAGCACTGCCAGCAGCTCTGGCAGGGGGGGCCTGGGGGGGTCTCTGCTGGGGCCATGGGCTGCCTGGGGTGCCAGGGAGTGTGATTCATCCCGGGATGCCCTGGCAATGCTCCACTGGGGCTCTGGAGCCCCTGTGCCATGGGGGTGTTGCCAGTGCAGCCGAGCTGCTGCTCTTGGGCAGTATGGCCGGAGCTGGGGCTGGAGCTGCTGCTGGCACAGCAACACGTGGTGGGATTACAGCCAGGCTGAGACCATGGCCATTAGGGAATCAGGTCTCCATCTGGCCTCACTCCGGGCCCAGCTTTCCAATTCCTGCTCTAATCAGAGGAATTGCAAGATATTACAGTTTCCATAACAACATCCCCGTGCAGGGTCTCCGCTGTGACCCGGCCATGGGGAGGGTGGCAGGAGTGGTTTGGGGGCCCTGGCCATGCAGTGTCTCCCTGCTGTGACTGCCTGTGGGTCCCCCAGAGCCCCTCCATACCTGGCACAGCCCCCTGCAGGGCCAGGGTGCAGCAGGGACTGTCAGCTGCCTGCAGTCACCTTGTCCAGGTGCCCATGTCCAGCCTGTTCTGTCCCCACTGAGCATCCTGGAGGGGCCCAATCTGCCAACAGCTGGGGCTGGGGGGAGGGATGGATGGCACCAAGCCAGGCCTGAACCATCACCCCAAACTAAATCAAAAAATAAGCCCCCACCACTCACAGTTCAGGAAAATTCTTTCCCCCAGCAAGAGCCATGAAAATACCTCAAATGCCTCAGATATCCCCTTTGTCATCATCCCTGGGGAATTATACAGGATTACATCCCCCCACAGAGGGGATTTGAATAAGTGTCCAAATCTTCTTCCGGATCCAAGCCCCTCTGTGGGGGGCACAGCAGGTTCCCCCCAGGATGTCCATGTCCCAGCAATCCCTGTGTCAGTGAGGAGAGCATGGCTGGACCTGGTGCTGCCATCCAGAGCTTGCCCCATGCCCAGCCTGTGATGCCAAGGGCAGCACCCCGTTATGGCTCCCCAAACCAGGGTCAAACCCCCTGATTGCCCCCCCTGCCCCCGTGGGAAAGGCTAATGCCAGGGCTGGGGCAAGGGGCGCCGTGGCTCTGGCAGCTAATCTGGGTTTAATGGAAATGAAATATTTAGCTCAGGGAAAAGATTTACTGTCTAGTCTTAATGAAATGAAGTCAAGAAAATAAATAAAAAAGGTGCCTTGGAGAGCAGGTTTCCCAGCTGTGGGTGCTGGGGGCAGTGCCAGGCCTGCTGCTGTGCCTGATCCCAGCTGATCCTGGCGTCTCTCTGGTGGCTTTGCTGCCAAGCAAGAGCTGTCCCTGCCTTTACTCTCACTGAAGGTGGTGAGCAGCTCCCAGGAGCTCTGAATTCAGGGGGCTGTGAATTCCTTGGGTGATTCCAGCTGATTCAGTCTGAGGAGGGGTCTGTGCCCTGAAGCAGCACCCAGGGCTGGGGAAGGGCTATGGGGGGTTCAGGCAGGGGTGTCCCAGTTCCAGCACTGGCTCTGGGGTGAGTGCAGTGTGGGGGTGCTGGTGTGACCATTGTGCTGTCCCAGGGCACAAGGCAGCTACCCCGGGCAGCGATGTGGGTGCAATCTGGACAGAAGAGCCCATCAGACCTGCCCCAGCAAGTGTCCTGGGGCTTGTCCTGGGAGATCACCCCCGGGAGGACTTGGTACTTTGGGAAATGACCTACTCGTTGGGCACCCCTGTGAGGCTGTGCCCAGCTCTCCAGGGACTGTTTCCACCCGGAACAGGGACAGTCCTGCACACCCTGGTGATCTTCTCCATGCCCTGAGGAGGAGAGGAGCCCTCGGAGGGCTGGGATGTGCCACTTCTCCCCAGGCTGGCAGTGCCATCAGCCAGGGACTGGCATGGATGCCGGGGTGATGCCAACAAGGGTTCCCGCCGCCGTTTCATGCCCCGGGCAGGCAGCTGTGCCCTGACACGGTCACACGGTGGTGACAGGCTGTGTGTGCCCGTGTGTCCCCTGTCACGCAGGGCCAGGCGCCGGTACGGCCCCGTCTTCCACTGACCCTCGCGCTGGCCTGATTGGATCTTCCCTCTGCACCAGCTGTATTTATTTTTGTGCTGTTGCCGCTGCCGCCTGTCCTCTGCTGTCCCCTCCCCTGCTGTCCCCTCCCTGGGCTGCCCCTGGGCTCTAACGCAAAGTGCTGCGGCTCAGCGTAACCCCAGACCCCCGAGTCAGCACACGGATGCTCCCGGGGCTGCAGCCACCTCTCCTGTGTCCTCCAGCTGGGCTTTTCCACTGTCGGATTTTTTTTTTCCCTTTCTTTTTATCTCAAATGGATTTCATCCCATTTGGCCAGAATTAAGCTCCTGCAGATTTTAATTTGCTGACATTTTTTTTTTTCATCTGCTTGGTTGTGAATAGCGGGGATAATGCACGTGCTGCGCCGGGTCCTCCCCGCTCCCATCCCCTGCCCATATGGCTGATGTGTCTAGGCAAAGTGCACAGTTGTAGTTCTGCCCGAGGATGCTGAAATCCGGCTGCCAGGGGGGAAGATGAGCTGTCTCGGGTGAGTAACAAACGCACCTTTCCTGGGAGTGAGGGAAATGGGTTTAAATCAGGTTAATTCTGGAATGTGGCAGCCCCTGGCACTGCGAAAACAAGGTGTGATGGAAGTTAATTAACTCTTAGCATCCGTGTTGCCTCGGAGCTGCTCCGCTCACGCACTCCGCCAGGCGGGGGAGGCTCTAATTTGGGTTATTCCTTCACCTGCGACACCAGAGCGCGGCTCTGGCCCGCGGGGTTTGTCCCCTCTGCTCCCCGTGCCGGGGCTGGCTGTGCCCCACTCGGGCTGGGGAGGGGATGGGTTATTTTCGGCCGGTCGCGATCTCAGGGGGTCACGTCCCTTGGTGCTGCTCTGATTTCTGAGCTGGTTTCAAACCAGGGCAGAGCTGCGGGTCCGGCGGCGCCCGGTGCTCTGCAGGGCTGCCGGCAGCGCTCCCAGTCCATCCCCGGGCTCTGGGGGCAGGAGTGACCCTCGGGGCCGAGCAGGACACGGGAGATCCTCCTCGGTGTCACGCCGGGCTGTGGCACTCGCTCACCCCCCACGTCCCGGGCACCGTGTCCTTTGGCGGCGTGTGTTTTCCCGGTGGTGCCGTGCCGGGGATGCACCCGCCCCTGGCAGCACCGTTTGGGTTAAAAACATCTGCTTGCAGTAGAATTGGGGGGAAATTCAGACCCCATCCTCCCCTCCACAGTGCTGGGAATTACAACTGGCTCTGATGGTCACACAGCCACCCTCCTGTTAACCTGGACTGGGATGGGGGATCCCACCCGGCTGCATCCTTAGGGGAAAACTCTGTTTGGACCGTGAGATGCTGTCTTGGGTCTCCTGTAAGTCGTGTTGTGCCTCAGGGCTGTGGGTAGGACACTTTGGGGCAGTTTGTTCTTCACTGCTATGGTTTGGCTCCGCTTGCTCCCGGGGAAAAGCCAAAGGGGGCCGTGCTGGGCTGGGCTGGGCTGAGCCTGCTCCCATCGCAGCCACTTCTGATCCCTGACACGGCTGAAATCGCTGTGAAATCCATCGGGGGCTCCCTTATTCCGGGAGAAATTCCACCGAGCCCGTGTTAATAACGCTCCCAACACAATCTATTTGTCTCAGCTTGTTTTTCACGGCAATAAAACTGCCTGGCGTGTTCCCATATTAAACTGCTCCAGCCATCTGTGACCGGCCCAGGATCAGAAATTTCATTTCAGCCACTGGATTTGTATATTATGGATTGTGCTGCTTCCCTGCTTCTCAATCCCCCCCACGTACCCACTTCTCCAAGGCTGGGGGGAGCTTCCCAGCCCTTTTAGATGTGGATGGAGCGTGAGAGAACCCCTGAGTCCCTGATGCTGACATGGACACTGTCCTCCTGTCCACAGTCCTGGCATTCCCACTGGAAACCACCTGGATCACAGGATGGTGATGGAGGAAAAGCAGCTCTTGTTTGCTTCCATTAAAGAAAAAAAAATCCCTAATCTGATGGCCCAGCATATGCTCAACTGCCCAAAAAAAAAAAAGGGAATTAGGGCAGCAGGGAACAAAACGTGTCACCAGTGAGACAATTGGGAGCGAGTTCCTTTTTTATTGGCGGAGTTCAAATAGGTCATGACCAAAATGCCTCGGTGCGAAATCTCCTGATAGGAGATTAAATTCCTTTGGCAAATCAAACTCCGGCTGGGATGCAGATGGGATCAGCCTGGCCAGCCTGCACCCTGCTGGAGTCACAACTTTTATTTTGGGAAGTGGTTACTTAGGATGAGTTTTCCAGTGTCTTAAAGAAAACAGGGGAAGCAGAGTGGAGCTTCAGGAAAAGCCTTTCTGGGGGATTCTTTGAAGGTCTCCGTGTCCCTGGAGCCGTGGGACTGCCTGTCCCTGCCAGGGCAAGGACAAAGCTCGTGGTGCACAGTGTGATTTGGGCACAGGGACACTGGATTTGGGACAGCTGAGGGCACCCTGGGGTGCTAATAGGGAAGGGGACCCCCAGCCAGGCACGGGGTGTGGATCTGCTCCGGGGGGACTGTTTGGTGAATCGTTACTGGAGCTGGAGCAGGGATGTGTTAGGAGAGGGTGACCCTCTCCAAAAGCTGTCAGGGGGTTTTGGGCTGTCCCCAGGGATGAGCAGGGTGGCTGGGGAAGGGCTGTGAGGGGTTCCCAGTTCCAATGCCCCTCTGTGCTCCCGGGCTGAAAAGCACCTTCATTCCTGGCAACTGGTGACAATGGTCCCATCTGTGAAACATCTGCGGCCAGATGAGTGATTGTGGAGCCTCCCAGCACGGGGAGAACGGGAATGGGATCCCAGCTCCTTGCTGCTGCCAGGCTGGAGTGAGTCCTGCTCCTGCACAAGGGTCTGGAGGCTCCAGAGCTGAGGGAGCTGCTGGGGCTGTGACCCCCGTCCCACACACACGGGTAAATGAGGTTTGAGAATTTGGGGTTCATAAGCAGAATTCCTGTTCTGGGAGTAAAGCCTGCAGGAGTTTTCTCTCCCAGATTTTAGCATTTAGCCAGACCAGCAGAGCTTTTCGGGACCGGTTTCCACAGCACAGTTCAGACATAATCCAAGTGTAGCTCAGTGTTTTAATCCACGCTGGGACGTGTTTTTCTGCACAACTGACAGACTCAAGGTCAGGTCTTTGCTGGTTGTTTTGGGGCTAAACCACACATTTTCCATGTCTCCTTCCTTTGCTGCTACCTGGAGGTTGTGTGTGATGTTGGCAGCTCTGGGAGGCTTCACATCCTCTTCATCAAACGCCACTGCTGTGCTTAAAGATGGCGTTATTGAAATTAAAGAAGGGTTTTCTCTTTTATTCCTACTGAAAAGCGCTTTACCCTGGGGGTAAAGGATGCTCCATGCGGGGGTTTGGGCCCATGACTCTCGTCCTGGTCCTGGTCCAGCCCGGCAGCTCCACCTCCCCGCCCCAAACCCGCACCCCTGATGCCGTTTGCCTTTAAGGTTTCTCACCCCTTACTGCAGCACGTAATTTAAACACAAGCACTTTAGAAGTCAACTAATTAGCACTAGGGAGGCATCCCCCCGGAGTTCGGCGCCGAGCCGTGCCCTCCTTTCTGTTACGAGATCGTTCCAGCTGGAAATCACAGCGCCTGCAGTTTTTTAGGGGGAGAGGGAGGGTTGGTGGCTGCGAGCCGGGGCAGAGCCGGGCAGCGAGGGCAGAACTGGTGCCGGAGCCCGGCAGACGCCAGCGGGGGCTCTCGGCCGATGGTGAAGCTGCTCCCGGGGCTGGCAGCGTGGCGGAGGCCGGGCCCAGGGGCTGAGGCAGGTGGAGGTGCCGGCTCCGGCTCGTCTGGCCGCGCTCCCCGGGCACGGCGGGGCTGCCCCCGGCGGGGCGGCTCCGGCTGCCGCGCTCGGGCATTCGGAGCGGCCGCGTCGTGGGCGTGAGCCGAGCCTGAGGCTCAGCTGCATGAGGATCTGAAGCGTCTCCCTTTTGTTCCCGCCGCACCCTGACAAATGGGAAAGGACCGGAGTTTCTCCCGGCATTTTCGGTACGTGTCCCTGCCCCGCTGTCCCCGCGGGTGCCCGCCCGTGGTGTTGCTGGCAGAGCCTCGTGCCCCACGGGCGTCCTTGGGATGGTTCTACTGCCTCTGGGGGCTGTGGGGACCCTGCTGTGCCCCCGGGACAGCCGTGCCCCCGCACAGCCCCGGGACTGCCCCGTGCCCACCGCGGCACCGGCTGCTCGGGGAGCTGAGTGGAGCTCGGATGGGGAGTTGGGGTGGGGAGTGGTGGGAAAAGCCCATCTGGGGCTGCTTTGTCTCCAGGACCGTTGGCCAGCCCAGGGGGAGGAGGGCGTGGGGCTGGGGGTGTGATGGAGCGAGGCCCGCTGTCCCCTCACTCCCCTGGCTGAGTGAACTTGTGGCAGCTTCACCCGCCCCGGCCAGGCTGGAGCCGCCCCTGCTGCCCTCCCAGGGGACACGTGCTGTCCCTCTGAGCCCCAGCATCGCCATCCTGGATGGGACTGTCCCGAGGAGCTCGGTGCCCCTTGCAGGACAGGGGGATGTGGGACAGGGGCTGTCCGGAGCACTGGGAAATGGTGGAGGCAGCTCCCAGCGAGGGTGGGCTGCAGGAATGGAACTGTCTGTGCAGAGCTGGGCAGCCAGTGACCCACCTGGGAGCTGTGCAATGGGAGTGTGGCACAGGCTGAGGGGTACCCAACATGCCAAAGGGAGCCCCGAGCAGGAGCTGAGGGCAGGGGATGGGCACAGTGGCACTGCCACCATGCTGCTGGGCTGCTTTGGGGATGGGATGAAGGTAAAGCAGCCTGCAGCATTTGGGACCTTTCCCAGCCTGGAAAATGCCCTGAATTGACATCCAGGTGTTGGAGCAGACTGAGCTCACCCAAATGTGTGCAGAGGCTGCTGCAGAGGAGGGCTGGTCCCCTGGGGCTCAGCAGCACTGGGCATGGGAGTGGGCATGGGGCTCAGGGCTGGGGGTGCCTTTCCCATCCCCTCTCCATCAGCAAACAGAGCTAGGGCTGACCTGGAGCACTTGAGGAGGAGGAGGAGGAAGCTGAAGGCACGAGGCCAGCACTGTGCGACCCTGCCCCTGCTTGACCTCCACAAACAGGGTGGGCACATCCATGCTCCATGAACCCCGGTGGGATTTGCTGGGAGAGAGAAACCCCAGCTGGGTGCTGCTCCTTGGTGCCACGCCAATGGACAAAGCCAGGTTTATCCCGTGGGATGGCAGGACACTGCAGGAACAGCCACAGAAACTGTTTTGCCTGCGTTGGTGGGATTGTTTGTAGCAGTAGTCAGACCTCTCCTATCTGGGCACTGCTGTGCAAGTCCCAGAGCAGTGCCCCTGCCTGGTCCTGGGCTGGGTCTGGAACTGAGCTCCTCAGCTCAGTGGTGAAGCAGAGACTTGTGCAAAGTGGGACAGCTCTGCTGGAATGAGGAGGGCCGATTTAATTTGGCCAATTAAATGGGATTGTGCTCATTTTGCCTGTGAGGAACCCGGACTTCTCCCTGGTGGGTGCCCAGCCCGGGGCAGAGGCTTGGGGGACCCACATCCTCCCCTGTCCCACAGGGTGAACGATTTATTAGCACAACTTCACTCTTTTCTAGCTGCTGCTTGATCACAAATTGCCTGTGAATTGCACCAATGCGTTACTTATTTTAAATTGCCACCAAATGCTCTGTGTGAACATCTGCCAGCCTTGGGTGCCTTGTGCTCTGTCTTCTCCTGCACCAGCTCTTGTTTTGAGTTCCGCCTTTAGCTGGGGGAAATAGAGATGTCCTGGTCCCAGTACATTTGGGATTTGAAGCCTCCCCTCCTCTGTCTCCACCCAGGTTTTTTGTGTTCCCTTGGTGAAGCTGCCCGAGGGGGCCCTGTGGGATCCCCTGGTGTCCTGCTGGTGCCGCCTCTCGGAGCAGCTTCCTCTGGCTCCTGTGGCACCAGTTTGGCCCAGTTGCTGCTGCTGTGGGACACATGGTGCCCAGGCAGGCAGCCGGGGGTGTGCTCACAGCCCTCGGGGCTGTGGTAACACCGGGCCCGTGTTCTCACACCCCGCGAGGTGCCAGGCGCTGACGAAGCTGCTGAACCTCACGGGATTATTTTGTCTAACGAGCGGCTGCAGCTGCAGGAGTTGCTATAGAAACACCCGGAGATGACAGCTCCTCCAGAAGGCCCTAAATGTGCCAGCAGAGGGTAGGGGAAGGTGAGCAGGTGTCGGGGTCTGGCTGCTGCGACCAGAAGAGATGAAAAGGAAAAGATGAAGTGACTCCCAGGGTTATGCAGCTCACCTCAGCCCAGGTGGGAGCGGTGCCTCCTCCCTCCCTCCTGGGGTCCTGCCATGCACTCCCTGTGCATCCTCTGAGTGTCCTGGGGGTCCTTGCAGGGGCACAAAGGCCACTTGGCTGGTCCTACCAGGCAGAGGGGAGGTGACGTGAAACAGAGCGAGTTCCCAGGGGTGTCCCCTTGCCTGCGGTGTCACCGTGCCCATCCCTGCAGCACCATCACCTCCCAAGGGGCATGAGGCTCCTGCCTGGCACTGGAGGGAGCTGGAATGTGGGAATATTCAAGGCTGGAGCCCAGGAGAGCAGAGTCTGGGGCAGGAGATGGGGACAGACCTTTTGGGGGTCCCAAAATGTGCTGGAGAAGAAGCAGGTCTGGAGGATGGGTCCAATACCATTGCTCCAATGGAGCTCTGCATGGGATGGGGGAGAGATGCAGCTGGTGTCCCTGGTGTCCCCAGCATCCCTGGTGTCCCCAGTACACTCAGTGTCCCCAGTACCCCCAGTGTCCCCAGCATTCCGGGTGTCCCCAGCACCCCCAGCATTCCGGGTATCCCCAGCACCCCCAGCATTCCCGGTGTCCCCAGCACCCCCAGTGTCCCCAGCACCCCCAGCATCCTGAATGTCCCCAGCACCCCGGGTGTCCCCAGCACCCCGGGTGTCCCCAGCCCCGGCATTCACAGCTCTGTGAGGACCGAGTCCACGCGCACACGAGGAGTTCTGCCGTTTCCCTTCCAGGGGTGCCCTGATCCGCAGTTCTGTGCCACAGCTGCCTTGGCCCCGCTCCTCACTCTCCTCCCTTGCCTCGTTCCCCGCAGGATTTTCATCCCCAAGAAGCACCGGCAGCGCTTTGACGAGGTGGTGTCGCAGAGCCTCATCAGCAAACTCTGCCGCTCCAAGAGCGAGCACAGCAACCGCCTGCGCCGCAGCCGCAGCGAGGACCACCAGGAGCGGCTGCTCGTGTCCACCCGCGCCAGCTCCGTGCCCCGCAGCCACGAGGAGCTCAGCAAGAGCCTGCGCAAAACCACCTCGCTCGTCACCAGCAATGTGGCCTCGGGGGCTGCCCGCAGGTAACAGCTCTCCTGGGGCCCGGGTTTGTGTGGATGGAATGCGGGAGGGGCATTCGGTGTGAAACGCTCCTGGGATCAGGATGGACAAAGACCGCCCCCTCTGGAAAGCTGGGCAGCTTTGTGCCCCTTGTCCCACCTCCGGGGCACCCTCTGTGTCCCTTCAGCTCTGCAGGGATGAGCTGTGTGAGGAGCTGAGGTGGGACGTGCAGGCCGAGGGGCTGTCTGCTCCCTGCTGGATGGGATGCAGGCTGTGCCAGCAGGATTCGGGGTACCCAGCTGGGCCAGCAAGATCCAGGATTCCTGGTTGTGCCAGCAGGATTCAGGGTATCCAGATGTGCCAGCAGGATTCAGGGTACCCAGCTGGGCCAGCACAATTCCAGGATTCCTGGTTGTGCCAGCAGGATTCAGGGTACCTGGGCACAGAGTAGACTGAAAGGAGCTTGGAGCCAGGTTTGGGTTGGTCTCTTTTCCCAGAGGAAGTGGCCTCAAGTTGCAGCAGGGGAAGTTTAGTTTGGGTATCAGGGGAAATTCCTTCACAGCAAGGGTTGTCAGGCATTGTCGCAGGCTGCCCGGGGCAGTGGGGGTATCCCCATTCCTGGAAGTGCAGAGGAAATGGTGAATATGGCACTCGAGGACACGGGGCAGGGCTGAACACGGCGGTGCTGCTGGGTCCACAGTTGGATTTCATAATCTTAAAGGTCTTTTCCAACCCTAAGACTCCCTGTTTCTCCGAGCCCGTGTCTGCCCTGCCGTGCCCCAGCAGGTGTCTGGGTGGGAGGCTGCGGGAGGAAGGACAGACAATCCCTGGAGCACAGGGATTAACCCACTTCCCGTGCCCAGATGGCCAGACCGCAGCAGCCCTGGAGAGCTCCACCTGCTGCCCGCCGATCCTGCCCTGGGGCTGGGGAATCCAGGGTGTCCAGCTCCAGTCCACCTTCCTGCCACGATGATCTTCCCTGTGACTTGTCCAAAATCTACTCCCAGCACAGTCTCCCTCCCTGCCAGCACAGGGTCCTCCTGGTTGGAAATGATCTCAGTAATTCTGCCTTCCCCCAGCTCCCTGCGGGAACAACTCCCAGCTTCAACCAGCCTCCCAGCAGGGAGATTTCCTAATGCTCCTTCCAAAATTTCCTAGAGGAATTTAATTCCTCTCTCATCAGCCCACGAGACCTTTGCTCCCTGAACCACATTGTCTCTCTAACTCTCTGTAATAAAGAATCACAGACTGGTTTGGGTTGGAAGAGCCCTTAAAAATCATCCAATTCCAACTCCCTGCCATGGGGGGCTGGAACCAGATGATTTTTAGCTTTTATACATATGTATAAATACATATTCTTTAAATCTATATATTTGTCCCGTATTCCACTTTAAAATCACTTTTGAAAGACACTTTGGTATCAAAGGTGACCTTGCGGGGACATTGGGAGCATTGGGGACTTGAGGACTCAGGAGAACCTGGGCTGACAGGGTTGTGGAGGGGCTGGGGAAGAAAACAAGGGCTGGCTCTTGTACTCTGACCTCCTGTTTGCCTTTCTCACCCACAGAACAGTGCGAGTTTATAAAGGCAACAGGAGCTTTGGCTTCACACTCCGTGGCCATGCCCCGGTGTGGATCGAGTCTGTCCTGCCAGGTAAGAACACAAGATTCAGGGGATCACTTACTGATTGATCTCTGGTCTGAACTTGAAATGTGAAGTGCTGTTTGCTAAAAAAGAGCAAAAGGGACTTTTCCAAGGCTCAGTGATGGAGTTTTTCCAGTGGAATAATGAGCATCTTCAGTACAATTTAGATCGGCTTTACAAATTAGATTGGCTTGTCTTGAGGAGCAGGAAATGTGTTCAGTGACGACCCTGAAAACAACACCAGTGTTCCCAGTGCAGACTGGATGCTGCACCCAGCTGGGTGAACAGTCCCAGCCCACCCAGATGACCCAGATGCAGGGGGTGCCCTGCCTGGTGGTGTCCCTGGGCCCCCATCCCAGCCAGGGGTGCTGCAGCTGAAGCCCCTTTGTCCGTGTGCCTTTAGGGAGCCCGGCGGAGAAGGCTGCTCTCAAAGCTGGAGACAGGATCCTCTTCCTCAACGGCCTGGACATGAGGTAGGAGCTGTGCAGGGCACCCACAGGGCTGGGGGCAGGGGCTGAGCACACGCTCTGGTCACTCTTGGGCAAGGGAAAAAGGAGCTGCTGGCCCTGATCCCCATGTGCTGCTGTGCACAGGGGTTTGCCCTGGGACAGCTCCTTCAGTGCTCCTGTAAAAATCTGGCTCTAAGAGGAGCATTTTGCTCCATCCCTGCCACTCCTCTGAGTTCTCTGATCTCAGTTTATATAATCTGGGTTCTGACTGCAGCCCACCCCCAGACCCCAATTTCAGGCACTCTGAGTTAATCTGTATGTGCTAAACACCTGAGGTTCTGTTTTGGAAAGCAGAGCCCCATCCAGCCCACGAATCACTCCCACAATGGGATCATGAGCTTAAAGCCACGTGGGAATCCCTTTTGTACCCAGAATTTAATTCTGTGTATTGTTTGTACACCAAAGCAACGGGACCAGAGGCACTTGTGCCCCTCACCAGTGCAGGGCAGCAGCCCCTGCATCCTCGGGTGTGTCTTTCTGCATAAAAACCAAGAGCAAAGGGTTAGAGAAGGCTCCAGGACAAGAGAGAGTGATGAATATTTAAAGGTTCAACTGATGCTGCTTCTGTCAGGGCTCAGGTTCTCACGTTTCAGCTGATCCAGCGAACTGTTGGCTGATGCAGCACAGCCAGAAAATAGAGACCGGCTGGAGGATTGTCCTCTGAGCCGTGTTTTTGGCAGGCATTGTCCCAGCCTGGCCCATACCCTTCTCCAAGGGCATCCCAAGATTTTTTTCACCTACAAAATTTCACTTTATATTCACCTTGCATTTTCTTTTCACGCAGAATTAGGACAGGCGAGGGCAGACCTGCAGCGCTGTGTCATTTAAAGGAAAAATCAATTTCTAGGTCTGGGTGTAGCTTAACTCTGCCTTCTTGTGCCATGACACTCCTCAGGGTGCCCACAAGGATTCCCGTGGTTATTCCTTGGTGCAGGCAGAGTGGGGAGCCCACTGATGGGGCAGGATCCAGGCTGTCCCTCGGGAGGCTCCTCCCTGCACAGCACAGGGAAAACCACACAAGGATGGAGAGAATCCAGGGAATCACAGTGGGGCCCAAACCCCTCTGAGCAGCACGAGGAGGCTTTTCCAGGATAAATGAAGGCATTCATTTATGAATATGATAAATGAAGGTGTGTCCTCAGTGCTCTCCTGGGGCTGGAGCAGCTCTGACCGGGCTCTGCTGTGCCCGCAGGAACTGCTCCCACGACAAGGTGGTGTCGATGCTGCAAGGCAGTGGGGCCATGCCCACTTTGGTGGTGGAAGAGGGCATTGTCAACTTCTCCAACGGTAAGAGTGCAGGGAGGAGGGTCTGGGGAGGAGAAACCCCGCGGCAGCTCCCGAATTCCTGGTGTAGGAGGGAATTGCCGGGCGCCTCCATAGGCTGAGCAGGTTTAACACTGCCTGGCGGGATGCTCCTCTCCCCAGGGCACGTGGCCCCTTGTGCTTTGTGGGATCAGGCTGGATCTCAGGCTTGGCTGCTCTCCAGGAGGGCTCATCGTGCTGTGTGACTGTCCTCGGTGTCCCTTGCCCGTGTCCTTCCCGTGCAGTGTGTGCCGTGTCCGTGTCCGCAGTAATCCAACCCTGCGCAAACCCCGCGGCTCCGGGGGCTGTGCTGTGCTCTGCAGGATCGTTATCCTGCTGCAGAGATCAATAATTAATGCTGCTGCTGGGGAGGAGAGCTCAGGCTGTCTGGGGGTGCCCGTGGAGGGCAGGAGCCCCCGGGGACAGCGCCCTCCACAGCCGATCCAGTGGTTTCAGTGCTGCTGCTGAACTGAGCTGTGGTGGCAAGACAGATGCTGGAAACCTTTTTCCAAAACTCCGTGGTTGGAAATCATCTTTGCAGTTTGGGCCATATTGATGGATATATTTTTTTCCTCTATGTCTCATAAACATTTTTGCACTGGGTGTTAGTAGAGTAAGTTTTCCCAAGCTACATGGCCCACCTATGATATGTGCTGGAATAGCAGGCCTGTCTCCACAAATGAAAAACATTCCTTGCGGTAACTGAAAGGGGAGATCATTAAACACAGATTGGACTAAAGAGGTATGATTGCACCAATTAGTCTGATTTTTGTGTATAAAGTGGTAAGGGGAAACATCCTTGCCCAAAGATTGATCTTTCCCTGTATAATTAAAATTGGCACAAAAAGTTATGCTTACAGAACCAAGGATGTCCAATTCTTCAGGTTCAAAAGATGCCTTGGGAAGGTGAGGAACCCACCAGTCCCATGCATCTGTTGGGGACCAAAGATCCCACATGAATGATCCTGTGAGTGTACCTTGAATGGCTCTGTCGATATCCTCTGGAATTGGCCAATTCCAGCAGAGCCTCCCAGGCCCTGAGGAGGCTGGAGGGTCCCTGTGTTGTTGAGCTGCTGCTCCACAGTGCACAGACCTGGGAGTCAGGGACTGGCTCTTCCCTCTGGAGCAGCAGTGGACTTCCCCCAGCCCCACGTTAGAAGACTCAACTCGTTTGTAGGGGCACTCAAAGCAACCCCAGGAGCTCCCTGCTCCACAGAGCCACAGCAGCCTGGCATGGTCTGGGTTGCAAGGCGCCTTAAAGATGTTCTCATTTCACCCCTCTGCCTTGGGCAGGGATACCTTCCTCTAGACCAGGTTGTTCCAAACCCCATCCAACCTGACCTACTTCAAAGCACACAGCCAGTGGCACTCAAACTGCTCCACTGCTCTCCAAAGAAACCAAGGAAAGGTGGAATATTTTTTTTGCAGACTCTGACTCTGCTGAGTCCCCGAGCAGCTCCTCGGCCCTCACCTCCCTGCAGTGGGTTGCAGAGATTCTCCCCTCTAGCATCAAGATCCAAGGAAGGACGTTCACGCAGCAGCTGGAGCACCTGCTGACCCCACCCGAGCGTTTCACCGTCTGCAAGGCGCTGGAGGGCTTCTTCCAACATCGGTAACTCCAGCCCCACCCTCCCCCTGGCGCCTGGCCTGCAGCACTGCCCTGCCGGGGTCCGTGTCAGGCAGAGGCTGAGCTGGGCTGGGAGGCTGTCACACCAGCTCTGCTGTCAGTCACACCAGCTCTGCTGTCACACGGAGCTCTGCTGTCCCTCTGCTCTCCAGGTACCCCAGCCTGTGCACAAGCTCATCTCAGTCCAGGTGTCCAGTGCAGATCCTTTACGTTTTGGTTCCTTTAGGTTAATTTGGTCACCTCTTATCCCTTATCCCCCAGTTCAGGCTGTCTTGCTGCCTGGCTGTCCCTGACAGCCCCAGATCCTGTTCCAGCTCTTTCAGTAAATCTCTTCATGTTCCATCCTTGTCTCCTCACTCTTCCCAAAATCTTGGCTGCAGCATTCCTTGGTGGCTGCACGGCAATGGCTGTGGCTGGCAGAGCCCTCATCCTGCCATGGAGCACATCCCCCCTGTCCTGTGCAGGGATCCAAGCACATCCTCTGGCACTCTCCAGATTTCATCAGTGACCTCGTTTCCTGCCCTTGCTTGGCCTTCCAGCAGTGTTTTATCAGAGGCTGTCACAGAACCGTGGAAGGAATTGTGTTAGAAGAGACCTTAAAAAACATCTTGTTCCACTCCCTGCCGTGGGCAGGGACATCTTCCACTATCCCAGGCTGCTCCAAGCCCCAATGTCCAACCTGGCTTTGGACACTTCCAGGGATCCAAGGGCAGCCACAGCTTCTCTGAGCAACCCATATCAGGGCAGAATTTCATCCTGTTGCTGGCTGTTCTATCCCCATGGGATGGGATGCCCAGACCTGCTATTCCCAACAGCCCTTTTCCCCACTCTACACATCAAAATCAGGTGGAGCCTTTGTCCCCAGGAGCTGCCACCCCAGCCACCCTCCCCAGTGCATTTCTTCCTCAGCCTGTTTACCTGCAGCTGGCTAAAATTCAAGCTTTTCCAGGACTTCTCTCTGCTTTCTGGTGCTCCCCCACCCCTCTTATACATAAAATCCTGGGATCCACTAGGCTGGAAAAGCCCTCTGAGACCTTCGGGTCCAACCATTCCCCCATCACTGCTGACCACCACTGACCATGTCCCCAAGTGGCACATCCACGTGGTTTTTAATCCCTGCACATCTGCAGGGTGTCAAAGTTTTGGTTTCTTTTTTGCCTCTGCCAGAGCCAGGATTGATTGCACAGGAGATGCAATTTCATGTTGGGACTCAGATGTTTACTAATTCTTGTCCATGTTACAGTCTCACAAGCTGTGAGTCCTGCAGTATTCTAACTAGCTAGGTACAAAATGGAGTACTTCTCTAACTCCACAAGGCCTTTTCAAGGACGAATTGTCCAATTAAGAGATGACAGCTAAATTATTTTTACTTTTAACCCAATAACCAACCACCCGTGGCCTGCAATGCGAACATTTTCACCCAATCACAAAAACCACCCAAACCCATGAAGAAGGGGAAATAAGAACTTAGCCTACACCCTAAATCCTCCATCTTGCTTTATATATATTAGTATATATTAAAACCTTAAATCTCAACTTTTCCACCCTGTGATATAACACACTTCTATTCAAACTCCACACCCACAATCCCAGCGCTGTCACTCAATTTTGGAAGTCTTTTCCATGGCCTCAGGTCAAATGCAGTGTTTGCTTGGGGGTCAGTGCCTGTCAGCACAGAAAATCTGAAATTCTCAGTGCCCAGGGTTCCAACAGCAGGGAAGGAATCAGCCCATGCCCAAAGGTGAGGCTGGGAGGCAGCAGAGCCGTGGCTGTGCAGGAGGGATGCACTCACTGCCCAGCCCTCCCCTCCTGTTTTGCAGGAACATCGACACCCTCATTGTGGATGTTTACCCAGTGCTGGACACACCAGCCAAGCAAGTCCTCTGGCAGTTTATCTACCAACTGCTGACCTACGAGGAGCAGGAGCACTGCCAGGAAAAGATTGACAGGTTTCTGGGGTACAAGGCCTTGGCAGGTGAGAGGGAGTCCCTGTGCTCCAGGATGGACACGACGTGTCCTGATGGGTGCTGGGAGCTCAGTCCATTGTGCTGGTGTAGTTTTGTAATGAAACTTCAGTGAGAGATGGTAGCAGAACTCTGGGAGCAAAGGCTTTGGGAAGCTGTTCAGGTCATTAGAGCTGAGGAAATCCAGGAAGGGAGCAGCTGGTTTAAGGGCAGATTCAGATCAGAGAGATAAAATAAGGGTGACACAGCGTTCCTTGGGATGTCACAGAAACATCCATGGTTGGAAGAGGTGGTGCTGCTCTCCCCAAAAAGACACAAAGGCAGTTGGTGATCCCCCTTGTCCCTGTTTCCCCTGTCCCCTCACCATCACCCTCACCTGTTTCTGTGGCAAAAAGCCAGTGGAGGATTGGGGACAGCAGGTTTGAAGTGAAATGTCCTAATCTGTGTGTTTGCTCTCTTAATTGCTTCTAATTTTCCTGTTCTCAGCTACTCACATTAATTAACTTTAGACTCAGCAAAGGTAAAAGAAGTGTTGCTTGAAGAAAGGCTTTTGGAGGAACACAGTGATTTTAGCAGAAAATAGAAACAGCTCCAAGCCCTGGTGCAAATCCTTCCTGTTGTGCATGGGATCCTGTGCTCCATGCTCCTGGATCTGCCCACTGGATTTGCACCTCTGCTTTGTGTGTGCAGAATCACAGCTCAGCCATGGGCTGTGCATTCCCAAGAATTCATGGCCTGTAATGAGTGTATAACCTAAATTCACAGCTGCATTCCAGGAATGCAGAGCAGGAATGCCCAGCCAGGGGAGGAGGGAAGCACGGGAGCAAATCTCCTAGTCCCAGGCTGTTGTTCCCAGCTCCAGGCTGGTCCCTGACCCCTCTCAGTGTCTCAGGTGAATGGGGCAGTCTCTGAGCATGAGCAGTTTTGGTTGTTCTGGTCCTTTCTGTGTGTCTGTGCCTGGAAGCACCATGGCCAGAGATCTCTGGGTTTGGGCTGGTCTTTCCCCTGGGCTCCCAAACTCCTGTGATCTCCATGTCCCAGTGCTGCTCTGTTGGGTCCCTCAGACATGGATGCTCTGTTCCCTCCATCCTGCTGTGAGCCTGAGCCTCTCCCAGCTGCCACCCTGAGCTGCACATGGACAATGCATGGACCATGTGCCCCTTCCAGGCAGCATTCCAGGGCTGGCCCCACTTCCTTCTTTTCCCTTGAGGGCAGGAAGGGTTTCCTGGGACCAGCCCAGCTCAGGGCTGGAGTCTCATGTGGGCCATGAGCTGGTGGATGCCAATCCTGCTGGAAAAATGGACTGGATGTCCCATCTCTGTCCATCCATCCCTGCCCCGGGCTGGCAGGAGCATCTGGAACCTGCTCGGCTCCCTGGGGATGGAGAGAGCAGCTACCTGGGAATGGCAGCTGCTGTGAGTCCCCTGGGCCTGGGGGGCCCTGGGGGGCTCTGGGGGGCTCTGGGGGTACCTGTGCCGGGGTGAGGAGGGCTGGGGAGCTGTGGGTTGAGCTCATGGAGGTGTTTCCTGCTGCAGCTGAGGCAGAGGCTGAGGATCGGTACCGCAGCTCCGTCCGAGGGGCCTCCCTGTGCCGGGGCAGCCTCCGGACCCCCCGCCCTGAGGAGGGGGCAGCAGGTGGGTGATGGGGGGCTGGGACCTGGGGGTTGTGCCTGCAGTGTCCTGCTCTGCCCCAAGCCAAATTCCTGACCAAATTCCTGATGGGAGAAGGTGGAGGAAAAGGTGGAGTTCAGAGTAGAACCAGCACTGAGGCATCAGTGGGAAATCTATGTTTTCAGAAACAGAATCACAGGATTATAGAATCACAGAATCATTTGGGTGGGAAAAGCCCTCCAAGGTAATCGAATCCAGCCTGTGACTGATCCCCACCTTGTCACCCAGCTCAGAGCACTGAGTGCCACATCCAGGGGAGCCTTGGACACCTCCAGGGACAGTGATTCCACAGTGAAAGAACCAGTTCAATAGGAGGCTGCTCGATCATAAGGCTGAATGTTGTTTCCAACCCCTTCCATTACTCAGATGTGAACTGGTCTTGCTGGGGAAATTTTATGGCTTCCCTCTGAACATTCTCAGGTTCCATCAAATTAACAGGGAAAACCCCATTTGTGAAATCCATGTGAGAGAGGAGATCATGGTTCAGGGCCACTTGGAGATTCTTGATGAGCCCCATTTGTGGCACAAGAATCTCTCCCTTCAGCAGACACAGACCTGCCTGTTCCCATTGCTCCTGGCTGATGCTTCAGGGCCCTTGACCCTTGCTCCTGACCACGACCTCCCCATGACCTCCCTAAGGACCTCCCTGGCATGTGGTGTCCCTCAGCTGTCAGGGGGGTCTGAGACATTTCCCAGGGGGAAGATCCTCTAACTTGGCTCTGAGGAGCTTTTCTGGTGGGGATTAGAGCAGGGAGAGCAGCTGACAGCTGTGTGTGCTGGAGGGGAGCCGTGTCTGGGCAGATGTTGGCCAGCTGTGGGGAGAAGCCCTGTCCTCAGCTGCCCTGAGGGAAGAGTGGAGCAGCTCAGAACTCTTGTGCTGACCTTAAACCCACCCTGCACTGCTCCCTCGGGGCCCCAGAGCCGGGAGCTGGGGCAGGGGGGTCACTCCAGGTCCCAGCAAGAGACAGGGGGGCTTTGTGGGTGTGGGGAGCTGGGGGCACAGACAGAGGAGTGACTGCTTTGTCTCCCCCTCCCACAGGCAGTGACACCGTGGAGGTCCCCGTTCGCCTGATCCCTGGAGAGAGACAGGCTGGTGATGGCACGTCCCTCCCGGAGACACCCAACCCCAAAATGGTGTGACAGGGCGAGGGACACCTCTGGCAGGGCTCTGCCCACGGGTGTGGGGTGGTGTGTGCACAGGAAGGCACTTGGTTTCCTTTTCTGTGAACACAGGGCAGCAGGAACAAGGGAAGGATGTGTGTGTGGGTGAATACCTGCAGGGGGCTGTCCCTGCCTCCGAGGCCCTCTCTGAGGTCACCTCCCTGGGCAATTAGCCACCTTTAATGAGGCTGATGTCTGCCAGTGTCTTCCTGCAGCCTCATCAGTGAGAGGCTCTTGGGGGGCTCAGATAAAGCAGAGTGGCCTGGGCTGGGGCGAAGCTCCCCTTTAAAGAGTAAGAGATGGGTACTCATGGGCCAGAAGTTCCAGAACGGTTTGGGTTGGAAGGACTTTAAAGTCCCACCCCTGCCATGGGCAGGGACACCTTCCACTATCCCAGGCTGCTCCAAGGCCTATCCAGCCTGGCCTTGGACACTGCCAGAGGTGAGGCCGCCACAGCTTCTCTGGTCAGCCTGGTCTGGGGGCCCATGGCAGGTTCCTGGGGGCCCATGGCAGGTCTCTGGGGGTTCATGGCAGATCCCTGGGGGGACATGGCAGGTCTCTGGGGGGACATGGCAAGTCTTTGGGAGGGACATGGCAGGTCTCTGAGGTCCATGGCAGGTCTCTGAGGTCCATGGCAGGTCCCTGGGGGCCCATGGCAGGTCCCTGGGGGCCCATGGCAGGTCTCTGGGGGCCCATGGCAGGTCTCTGGGGGGACATGGCAGGTCTCTGGGGGGACATGGCNGGGGGCCCATGGCAGGTCTCTGGGGGGACATGGCAGGTCTCTGGGGGCCCATGGCAGGTCTCTGAGGTCCATGGCATGTCTCTGGGGGTCCACAAGCCCTGTGTGGGTGGGCACAGCAGCAGCTCTCTGTCCTTGCCCAGATGTCAGCTGTCTATGCGGAGCTGGAGAATCGCCTGATCGGCGGCTTCGCCAGCAAGATGGGCAACACTGCCCTGCACAGGACGTCACCCCCCGCCCCCGAGCTGCCACACGCTGCAGGTACCTCTGGGGGAGCTCAGGTGACTGTGGGTGGTGCTGGCAGGGCAGATGGAGGAGAACACAACCTCCTCTTTGGTGCCGTTTCATAAGGAAGCAGTGATGAATGCAGTGCTGGCCCTGCAGAGCTTTGGCTGCTGTGTGTGGGAAGGAGCATCCCGTGGGATCACAGCGTGCTGCTCTGCAGTGCGGGCCCTGCCTGGGCAGCTCCCTTCTCCCTCTCCTCTCTCAGCCTCCTCGGGCTCTGCAGGCCACCCATATGTCGCCTGATGGACACAAAAGAAGGACATTCACACTGTCCAGCTGTGAGACGAGAAAGAAGGTTTATTTTGGGTTTTGGGTTTAAATAGGGTTTGGACTTTGACCAGCGATTGGGGGATGAGGTTGACACCTCTCTGACCCCACTGGTCAAGCCAGAAGTCCATCAGTTTGTCCTTCCCACAAGAAGGAATACATTATTTACAAAACATCACTCTTTGTTTATGTTACAACGCGTGAGAAAACTCCAGTACAGACATGTAAAACATCAAAAGGCTGAAAAACCAAGGCGACACCCATGCAGCGCCTGCCTCTGTCCCGCAGGTGGCCGCAAGCCGGGGCTGGCGTGGCCGGGCGAGCCGCTGGCGACCCAGCCCTGCTACTACCGCCTGCACAGCAGCGTGGCCTCGCCGTGCAGCACCGAGTCCAACCCCTACGTCAGCCTGGACAGCAGCCCGGCCCCATCGCCCAAGCACCGGCAGTACTCGCCGCTGTCACGGAGGAAGAAGCTCTTCACCTTCTCCCGGCCCCCGCGCAGCCGCGACACCGACAGGTTCCTGGACGCGCTCAGCGAGCAGCTGGGGCACCGCGTCACCATCGTGGATGATTTCCTCACCCCCGAGAATGACTACGAGGAGGTGAGCGTGCCACAGGGTGCTCAGAGGTGTCCTGGTGTGGAGCTGTCCGTGTGCGGCCTCAGGGGACACATCCTGGGGCTCTGCAGGTGGCAGGGAGGGGTGATGGCTTGGGAAGGTTGACCTGAAACAGAGACCAGACAGGGCTAGAGGATAAAGTAAATATTTATTGAAAGGCCTCCAGGATCCACCTTGGGCAGGACAAGAACCTGGCCAGGGCTACACCTGAGGTGGACCCAAAATCGTCACAAAATGGACCAATAGTCACGAGGTCTTACGTTTTTATAAGTTTTGGTCCATTTGCATATTGGGGTTTAATTGTCCAATTACAGGTTGTAATTGGTTGTCTGTTCAGGTTGTGAGGTCTCATCCTTCTTGTTCCTCCCTTCAGCCCACCCTTGTTTGTGCTGTTGGGCCTGAAAGTTGTCCTTGGTCTTCAGCAGGGAAAGGATTTATTTTGTCTCCCTGCTCTGTGCAGAGCTGAGTGACACTGAACGTGAGGCTCAGAACTGCACCCCTGGGCAGCACAGAACCTGAAAATATGAAAGCTAAAGCTTAAGGCATCAGGGGCAGGACACACCGGGGCGGTATGGGTGGAGGACGAGGTGCCATCTTCATCCTCTGCTCTGTGCCCCCCCAGATGAGTTTCCAGGATGACCAGGGCAGCTACGTGACCAACGATGTCAGCAGCAGCGAGTACATCAGCAGCAGCGACGAGGGCAGCTCCCTGACCTACTCCACGCTCTCGGACCACATCCCCCCTCCTCCGCTCAGCCCCCCGCCCCCGCCGCCCCCGCTGCAGTTCCACGACCCCCAGAGCGGCTCCACCAAGGCTGAGGCCACCAAGGCCAGCTCGGCACCCGCCCCCAAGTCCCTGGTGAGCCACCTGCACCCCATCCCTCCGCCGCCCCCGCCGCCGCCGCCGCCGCCCGTGCCCTGCGCTCCCCCCCTGCACCGCGGGCTGCTGCACCGCAGGAGCGAGTCCAACCACATGAGCGTCAAGAGGCTGCGCTGGGAGCAGGTGGAGAACTCGGAGGGGACCATCTGGGGGCAGGTATGGCCCGGGAGAGGGGACTGGGGTGAGGCACGGGGGTCCCGGCGGTGCCCTGGGGAGCAGGGAGCTGTGCTGAGGCTCTGCAGGGCTTTGTTTTGTCCTTCCAGCGGTTTGGGCCAAACTGGTGGGGTGGGGAGAGGGCCTGGAAATCCTCTGAGGTGCTGGTTTCAGCCACAGAGCCCTGGGGAGCACTGCCCTGCCTTCAGGGGTTGCCACAGCCAGAAGCTGCCTCCAGATGTGCTCTGCATCTGTGGGGGGTTTTATCAGTGGGAAAGGATGAGGATGGTCGGAGCAGAGTGAGGACAGAGCCCAGGACAGGGGACAGCAGAGGTGAGGGGTGAGACATGACAATCCTTTGGCACCGTGGACATGAAGTGGTGCAGAAGTCTGAGGTGGATCCAATCCCTGCCTGGAGTTTAACTCTCAGCCTCTGCGTCTCTCCTGGCGCTCAGGACATGCCGTATTCCCTGTGCCCTGAGCAGCCGGAGGGGAGCTGTGGGATCATCTTTCAGTCCCACACTCACTTGAAATCCTGCAGGTCCCTCTCCCCAGGGCTCGGGGAAGGAAGAGACTTCCTCACAGTGATTTTTTTCTGTGTGCAGAAAAATTCCTGAAGCTCCTGGAATTCCCATTTTATCCTTCAGTAAAGGGATCACGTCCAGGGAGCAAGTGAAGACAGAGATGCTCTGTAGGATTTCAGCTGTGTCAGGAGCTGAGTGAATCTGACAGGATGGTGCCACCAGCCTGTCCTGGCTCCTTCTGGGGACACGGAGCTCAGTGTGGGGGACAGGGAAGGTGCCAGCACGGGTGGGCACTGTCGGGCTGTCCCTGTGCCGGCACAGCTCCTGACTCCTCCTCCCCCACAGCTCGGGGAGGACTCGGATTACGACAAGCTGAGTGATATGGTCAAATACCTCGACCTGGAGCTGCACTTCGGGACTCAGAAACCCACGAGTAAGTACTGAGCTCCAAAACAGCTCCTGGTACCAGCAGAGACCGGTGCCAGCTGAGAGGAACTGGGAGGAACTGGGAGGAACTGGGAGGAATTGGGAGGAACTGGGGCTCGACGGGCAGCAAGGCAGTGCCTGTCTGTGACATCACCTGTGGCATGAATTTGTTCATCCTCAGGATTTTGTGGCTGGTGGAACAGCGGATCATTAAGGTGGAGATGGTCTCATTATCTCCTTTAATTATCTCTGCTGCCGTGATCTATCTTCTCTCCACATTTCACTGGGCACTGAAACCCATCTGGAGGCTTTCACCAATCGCAGCTCCAGTGCTTGAGAACTCTGGAAATGCTGAAAAAGCCATGAAAACATTCATTCCAAAGAAATCACCCCCAGCAGCATTTTGCTTTTCATACAAACAATCAGTGGATGTCCCCCAAGAGCTGTGATGTGTCTGGGGCTCTGTGCCTGTGCAGCTCCCATCACTCTTCAGCTGGGGTGTCCCACAGACCCACTGGGATCTCCCACCCAGAGGAGTCTTTGGGTGCCACAAACCCAGAGCAGGGTGCAGGCTGGGGCTGTGGAGTGCTGGTGATCCTGGTGGGAGGCATTCCAGTAAAACATTTGGGATGTCTGAGCTCTCCTGCAAGGGCCACACTGCCCAGCTGGCAGTGGGATGAAATGGGACTCATCTCAGGGGACACTGGGTTTTTTTAGGATGTTTCTGAGCAGTCTGGGATTTTCTGTGTGTTTCACCTCTCGTTTTACCTTTTTCAGCTCCGAGTCCTCCATTGGGGAGATCTTTGAATCACAGAATTCAAGGATTCCTGGAGCCATTGCTGTGTGCAAAGCATCCCTTCTGCTCCCTCTCATTCATGGTTTCACTGTTTGCAGGACAGTTTTCTTCCCACTGGAGCCGCCTGAGCCTGTCCTTACCCACGATTAAATCTTTCAGTTTCTCTTCCAGAGCCAACTCTCATGCCTGAAAACTTTAAAAAGAAAGACGTGGTTGAAATTTTGTCCCACAAAAAGGCCTACAACACATGTAAGTCAAGTCCACGGTGAAGGTACCCCCAAAAGGGGCCCACAGGTGGGATGTAGAGAACTGGAAAGGTAAAGGGAAGGAACAGCAGCTCAATCCCATGAGCACAGCTCAGCTGGGATGGATTTTCCTGCAGCCCAGAGCTGCCCCAGACTGTGTTCAGCCCTGGGCAGGGGGAAAGAGGGAATTTTCTGGGGAAGGATGGAGATGGGATGTGCCTCACTGTCCTGGGGAGGGGCAGAGCCTGCAGGGCCCCGTGGGGTGAGATGGGGCAGTGGAGGGGCAGTGCTGCTTCTCCAGGATGTGCTTGTGGTGGGGAGGAGGGTGGGAGGGCTTGGTGGGACCCTGCCAGGGATCCCTCCCTGCCTGTGGGAGCAGGGCTGGTCCCAGCCTGGCGTGTGGGGTGCCCTGGGGGGCTGCAGGACCAGAGCCACCTCTGGGGTGCCAGTGCAGCCTCTGCAGGGTCCCAGGGAGTAGAAAGCCCTCCCTGCCCCAGGGCTGTGCCTGCCTGGGCACCTGCACAAGGCTCACCCTGTGGGGAGGTTGATGCTCCCGTCCTGTCCCTGTCCTGCCGGGCAGTGTGTCCCCAGCCCTGCCACACCCCCGGGGTCCCTTCCCTTCCCCCGGAGTGACAGTGACGTGCGTCCCTCCCCGCAGCCATCCTGATCGCCCACCTGAAGCTGTCGCACATCGAGCTGCGGCAGATCCTGATGACGATGGAGACGGATCGCCTGGAGCCGTCCCACATCAAGCAGCTCCTGCTCTACGCCCCGGACGGGGAGGAGGTGCAGCGCTTCCAGAGCTACAAGGAGAACCCCGGCAAGCTCAGCGAGCCCGACCAGTTCGTGCTGCAGGTGCCCGGGCAGGGGCGTGCTCTGGGAGGGGCTGTGTGTGCCCCGGCCCCCAGGTGTGCCAGCAGCACACTCACACCTGGCTGAGGGGCTGTGTGTGCCCTGTCTGTGCCAGCAGGACACACCTGGGTGACCTGTGTGTGTGCCCTGTCTGTGCCAGCAGCACACTCACACCTGGCTGNCCTGGGTGACCTGTGTGTGTGCCCTGTCTGTGCCAGCAGCACACTCACACCTGGCTGGGGCTGTGTGTGCCCTGTCTGTGCCAGGAGCACACTCACACCTGGCTGGGGCTCTGTGTACTCTGTCTGTGCCAGCAGCACACTCACACCTGGCTGGGGTTGTGTGTGCCCTGTCTGTGCCAGCAGCACACTCACACCTGCCTGGGGCTGTGTGTGCCCTGTCCCTGCCAGCAGCACACTCACACCTGGAGTGGGAGGAGCTGGTGGCACTGGGACACTGCAGGTGATGCTCAGTTGATGCCTGAGGGGTCTGGCAGTTCCCAGGGGCTGGTTTAGAACTGCAGAGCCATCATCACGTTTGCTCCTTGGGGACAGCAACTTTCCCCAACTCTGATTTATTTTCTATTGACAAAGTCCCACGCAGATGTTGGTGTGGCAATGCCCATCCCGTGGCAGCAAACCAACCCAGCCACTCCATGTGTGCCACCTGTACCTCCTGCTCCCATGCCAGGGCAGCAGGGCAGGAAAAGCCCCATGCAGGAGGGATTGTGGCTGTGGGGATGGTGACCCTGCCCTCCCGCTGCCCCAGATGCTGTCGGTGCCCGAGTACAAGATCCGCCTGCGCAGCCTGCACTTCAAGACCACCCTGCAGGAGAAGACTGAGGAGATCAAAGCCAGCTACGAGTGCATCTGCAAGGCCTCCCTGGAGCTGAAAAGCAGCAAGAAGCTGGCAAAGATCCTGGAGGTCAGAGTGGTCCCTTCTTCATGTAACATGTCACCAAAGGCCCTCAGCATTCCTGAGGAGCACCCACAGGGAGCTCCAGCCCCAGGGGTGTGTCCCACATTTGGGCAGCATTCCAGGCTGGTCCCTGTGCACCCCCACAATGCCTGTCCCCCTCAGGAGGGGTTTTTGGGGTCCTGGGATGGGCTGTGCCTGGCAGAGAGAGAACAAATCCCACTGCAGTTCCTCCATGACCCTCCTGAGATGAGCTGTCCCAAATTGCCGCCGATTCATTTGGTTTTGCTTTAAAAAAAAAGCAGGTGGGATAAATGAGGTCACTGTGTACTCAAAGGCATTTGCAGATGAGTGATGGAACTCCTTAGTGGCTCCTGGCCAGTGACCCCCCAACAATTTCTTAAATCCATGGGGACAGTGTTTTTCTGCACATTAATGGGTGGTGAACAGAAATTCAGAGTCCCAGGAGCTGGGAGATGGGAGGACACAAATGCAGGAGGTCACCAGCCCCTCATTCCCTGGTTTCCTCTTTCCAGTTTGTGCTGGCCATGGGAAACTACCTGAACAACGGGCAGCCCAAAACCAGCAAAACAACAGGCTTTAAAATCAACTTCCTCACTGAGGTAAGGAGAGCCAGGCTTGTTCCCTGCAGGAGACTCCCTGGGAGCTCCTTGTGTCCAGCAAAGCTGTTCCCATAAGTGACCCCAGGCTGTCACTGAGGGGTAGAGGGGGCTGGATTGATCCATGGAGGGACTTCAGAGAGATTCTGCTGTGAGTTTGGTGCTTCAGTGCTGGGAATCCTGCCCACTTCAGGGCCCAGGTGTGGCTGGGAGAAGGTCCTCACCCCACAGGGGCTGCAGAGAGGGTGGGGACAGGGGGAGAGCCCTGCCCAGCAGGAGGGGGCATCTCCACACCACTAATGTGGGCACACGTGGTGTGTAAATATTAAATATCAAATTTAACCATTAACCAGGGCAGTGGGGGGCTGGGCCAACTCTGAGTGTGTGTGAGCCCCGCTCCCTCTGCAGGGGGGCCCTCACTTGTCCTGCTTTGCTGCAGCTGAACACGACCAAGACTGTCGATGGGAAATCCACCTTCCTGCACATTCTTGCCAAATCCCTCAGCCAACACTTCCCAGAGCTCCTGGGCTTTGCCAAGGACCTTCCGACAGTGCCGCTCGCTGCCAAAGGTAACAGAACTCGTGTTCCCTCACTGCCTCTGGGTCTGGGCTGAGTCTGGGCTCAGCCAGGAGCTGCACAGCCTTGGCAGGCACAGAGTGGGAGCCAGAACAGGTGAGGAATGGTCCTGAGCAAGAGGAGAGTGTTAGAAAGGGATGAGCTCAGTGACAGTGAGGTGCCACCCATCCCACGCTGCTGCACTCGGCGGTGCCTGGATGAGCCTCTGTCCCTGCTCTTCTATTCCCTCCTGACTTGAAACTGAGATTCCCCATTTCAGAGACATCTTGGATGTGCAGAGGAGGCACAGGAAATGGAAGTGCCAGCAGATGGTGTGGCCCAGCCTCCATCCAGCTGTGCAGGTGCTGCTGTAGGTGCCAGCATTGCACTGCCATGGTCACCTGTGGTGCAGAAAGTGCAGCACCTTCGGGGAGGGGGGTCACAGTTCAGTCACAGCTGTGTTACGTTAATAAGGACCCTACAGCTCCATTTTCTGCAATGAAAACCAGTCACACACCTGCTGGAGTTGTTCTCCATCCACTGGTGGTGTCACCAGAGGCTGGTCAGGTGTGACACAGGCCCAGGGCAGTGCCTGTCCCTGTGCTGGCACTGCTGGGGAGCCTCCAGTGCTGGGCCCTCACAACTAGGACACTGAGGGGCTGGAGCATGTCCAGGGCAGGGAACGGGGCTGGGAAAGGGAATGGAGCCCCAGGAGAGGCTGAGGGAGCTGGGGAAGGGGCTCAGCCTGGAGAAGAGGAGGCTCAGGGGGGACCTTGTGGCTCTGCACAGCTCCCTGACAGGAGGGGACAGCCGGGGGGGTCGGGCTCTGCTCCCAGGGAACAGGGACAGGAGGAGAGGGAAGGGGCTCAGACTGGGCCAGGAGAGGTTTAGGTGGGATTTTTAGGGAAAATTCCTCCCTGGAAATGCTGCCCAGCTCTGGCACAGCTGCCCAGGGCAGGGGTGGAGTCCCCATCCCTGAAGGGATTTCAGAGCCGTGTGGATGTGGCACTTGGGGATGGTGCTTGGGTTAGTGGTGGCTTTGGCAGTGCTAAGGAAACAGTTGGACTGGATGACCTTAGAGGGCTTTCCCAACCTAAATGATTCCATGATTCCGTGATTTTAAATGATGCATTGAATCTCCACAAAGCATGAGCTGTATTCCCCTTGCACACCATCCCCTGCTGTTCATGATCAATTCCCTTGGGAATTAGTACTCCAGTGGATAAATAAAGGAGCAAATTCCGGCCTGGAGCTGTAAATTTCCACTTGAGAAAGGTCTGTACCTGGAGCTTTCCCAGCTGGAATTTGTATCTGGCCTAACTCTCAAATAACCCTTCCTTCACTGGAGGCTCCCAGCTGCCCAAACTCCTGCCACTGTGTCCCCTCCTGTCCTGTTGTCCTGTGTCCCTCCTCTCCCCTCCCAGCTACCTGGGTGTCCATCACCATGAGTGTTCCTTGTCCTTGACATGTTCCAGGCTCCTCTTAACACTCCTGGCTTCTCTAGGTGTGAGCACCAAGAACTCCTGGTAACCTGCTGGTCCCAGCAGGACAGTCTGGCTGTCCTCCCTGCCTGGACAGCAGGATATTGGTGCAGAGCAGTGCAGACAGACAGACTGACCCCCTGACCCCTGGCCACGCTCCCCCTCTGCCATGGGAACAAACCCAGACCTCCCCATCCCAGCCCTGCTCACCCCACTGCTCTCCTGCAGTGAACCAGAGGACACTGACAGCTGACCTGAAGGACCTGCACACCACAGTGAGTGACATCCAGAAGGCCTGTCACAGCATGCCAGCCACCCCCGAGGACAGGTTTGCCATCGTCATGACCGTATCCTTCTGGGAGAGGGGAAATCCCCCTCCAGTGAAACCCTGCTGTGCCTTGGGGGCTCCTTGCAGAGCCAGGGCTGTGTCTGGCACTGTCAGTGCTGCTGGGAAGCTCCTCCAGCTCTCAGCCAGGGTTTGATGGTGCCCCTGTGTGGCACAGCCCCAGTGCCACATGCCAGGGAACGTGCTGGGACACCTGTCCTTGAGAGCTGTGCTGAGCCTGACAGCACCTCCACACGTGCCAGCACCTCCACACATGCCAGCACCTCCACACGTGCCTGAGCAGCAGCTCCCTGCTGCCAGCTGGGCTGGAACCCAGCCATTTGATAAGGGATTTCCATTTGATAAGGGATTTGATTGATAAGAGATTGTGATCCCTACCAGAGCCATGGAGCAGCTCTTTCTCCTTAAGCCAATTCCTGCAGTCCTTCCTGGAGAGTGCCCAGCCTGCCATGCGCTCCCTGGATGACCTGCAGCACAAGGCCATGGAGGAGTTCAGCAAGGTGTTGTCCTTCTTTGGGGAGGACTCAAAAATGACAACTTCTGAAGCCTTCTTTGGCATTTTTGCAGAATTCATGAGCAAGTTTGAGGTGAGTTGAACCTTTCCAGGGCAGCCAGGTGTCTCCTGTGGAGTGTCAGTGAGGTGTGTTATTTGTGTGTGAGTGGTGGGAGCAGGATGGGGTTTTGTGAGCAGCTGGACCTGCGTACGAGGCAATTTTTCTAATGCTGATAAGGTGCAATTTTTCTAACACACAAATCAGGGTGGGACACTGAGGGAGGCCTCAAGCACAAACCCCAGGGGAGAATGATGTGGTTGTTCATAGAATCCTGGAATGGTTTGGATTGGAAGGGAGATCACCCCATGTTCCACCTCCTGCCATGGGCAGGGACACCTTCCACTATCCCAGGGTGCTCCAAGCCCTGCCCAGCCTGGCCTTGGATGCTTCCAGGGATTCTCTGGGCACCCTGTGGCCAGTAACCTGATCTCCCTCCTGCCACCGCAGCCCCAGACTCAGCGCTGCCCTTTCTGTCCCACAGAGGGCTCTCAGTGACGTGCAGGGGGGCGAGAGCCAGCGCAGCCCCAGGATGACTTCTCCCCTCGCCTGGTGACGGCCCGAGGCCACCCGAGGTGCAACAATTCCTTGCCAACAAAGTGCAATTTGCTCCTGTCCAGTCTGGTTGTAAATACGCTGCTGCCACCTGCTACCACCCAGCAGAGTCAGGGACAGAGGGCTCGGGGCAGGTGGCCACAGAGAAGGCACCGCAGGTGACAGAGGATGGCATGAGGGTGACACCAAGACAAGCCCTGCACTGGTCCTGACAGAGCTTCTTCCTTAGCACCCTGCATTTCCAGGGGGTCACTGAGCCAAGGGTCTCACATCCCTCTGGTAAAACCCCACTGTCCCACGTTTCCCAAACACCTGTACCTGGCATCAGCAGCTGCTGGAGACCTTCCCCACATCCCCACAGCACTGCCCGAGCATGGGGGGCTCTGCCCAGGCAGCCCTGGGCTGGGGGACAGCCCAGCCACAGAGTCCCTGGGAAGCCAGAGCAGGTCAGCAGGGAGGGGAGCACAGGGGGATGAGCAGGAGCGAGGCCACCTCCAGCTCCTCTGGGATCCTGAGGATGCTGCTGAGTCCTCCCCAGTCCCTGTCCAAGCCCTTCTGCCCTGGAGCAGAGCACGTGGGGCTGGAGCTGCACCTGAGCAGAAGGTAACAGTGGAGCAGAGGTGTCCTGGAAGCTTCAATCCCCTTGCACTGCCAGCCAGTGCCAATGGAAAGCAATGGGACCTTGCAGAGCCCTCCTGGCACATCCATGTGGTCCCAAGGACGGATCTGATCCTTCCCAGCTCACGGGTCCTTCCTGGCCCTCAGCTCTGCTTTAGGCTGTGCCAGAGGCTGACGGATCTTGAAACCGTCCCAGAGTGTAACACCATCAGCACGAGGTTCTTGGAGCTGGCCAGCAGACAGCCCGGAGCATTTTGATGCCTCCTTGGAAAGTACAGCATCCCTGAGAGCCTAAAAAGGAGCAGGAGTCCTCTGCAGCCCCAGGTGCTGCCCCGAGGCAGGGCAGAGGCAGAGGGAAACACCCCCTGCCCTGCTCCAGTCTGGAGTGCTGAGAGCCCCTTCACTGTAGGAATTTACTGGTTTTCATGGGGAATAAATATCCCAGGGAACTCCAGAAGTGTCCATGGCCACTTCCCAGTGTGCACACCCACCTCCCACCTTGCACACCCACCTCCCACCTTGCACACCCACCTCCCACCATGCACACCCACCTCCCAACGTGCACACCCACCTCCCAGTGTGCACACCCATCTCCCAACGTGCACACCCACCTTGCACACCCATCTCCCAACGTGCACACCCACCTCCCACCATGCACACCCATCTCCCAACGTGCACACCCACCTCCCAGTGTGCACACCCACCTCCCAATGTGCACACCCACCTCCCACCTTGCACACCCATCTCCCAACATGCACACCCATCTCCCAACGTGCACACCCACCTCCCAATGTGCACACCCACCTCCCACCATGCACACCCACCTCCCACCATGCACACCCATCTCCCAACGTGCACACCCACCTCCCACCTTGCACAGCCATCTCCCAACGTGCACACCCACCTCCCAGTGTGCACACCCATCTCCCAACGTGCACACCCGCCTCCCACCTTGCACACCCACCTCTAGTGTGCACACCCACCTTCCACACCCACCTCCCAATGTGCACACCCACCTCACACCATGCACACCTGTCTCCCACCCTGCCCACCTCCTGATGTGCACACCCACCTTCCACCCTGCACACCCACCTCCCAATGTGCACACCCACCTCCCGCCCTGCACGCCCCTCTCTCCCCACGGCCTGTCTGTCTCAGCTGCCCGCATTCCCCCGCGCCGCCCCCGGGATGCAGGGACAGCATCCCTCGGCCAGTGCAGGCGCCCGCCAGCTCCCGCAGCAGCCGCACCGTGCCCGCCTTGGCGAGCATCCTCTCCGTGCAGATCGCGTCCATCGCCTTCCGATCCCGACCCGCTCCCGCAGCCCGGCCCCGCAGCAAACGCAGTACAGGTCACCCCTCCACCCGATGCCAGAGCAAGGGCTCGTCCTGCAGCCGCCGCTCAAGGACACACTCACCGACCGGTGCATTATTTATGGGAGACCTTACCGCCCTCAAATCTCCGGGTTTTGGTATTTTTTTAAACCCTGCTGTAGAAAGTGAAGTATATTTTCACAAGTGTTCTCCGTTTATACAGCTTTAAGTGCCAGGTAGTGGGTAGCTTTGTGTTCCCAGAGGTCCAGGACAGGGCCACGCTCCCTCTGCTCCTCTTTCCCTTTTGGATGTTGCACACTGCATTCCGTTGATTTTTTTTTTTTTTCTTTTTTTAAAACATATCCAATATTTAAACCAGCGGAGGTTCTTTTGAAACTGTCCTGCCAGAAGATGCTGTACATAGATTTTGCTACATGTCGTAACTTTCTGAAATAGTTAGAACTCCAATCCCTTTGGTATTTTTATGTGAATATTTTCAAAGAGCCAGAACTTCTGGTGATATGATTTGATAATGGGATGATGTATATTCCCAGTTCAGTCTCTACCCAATGCCTATGTGCTATTCCTAAAATAAAGCTACTGCCTTCTGCCTCCCGACTGCACAGACCTCTGTCTTCTGTCCAGAATTGCTGCTGGTGATGGTGGGAGGAATTCTGCATACGGCACTTCTACACTTGGTAATATTGGCCCCTGACACCTGCAGGGCTGGGGCTGGTATGGAATCACTGCCTGAAGGACCTTCCTGCACCACAGCATCCAGGCTGGAGGGATCCAAATGAGCAGCAAATTCTTAAAATAGTATGGATTTTTAACTTCAGCCTTCAGAAGAAAACATTTAGTGAACTGTATGAGGCAGGGAATTGTTTCCCTCTGAAAAAGAATTCTTGGCTGAGGCTGAATTTACGTCCCGGGGCAATTTATCTCCCGTGACACTTGGAGCAGACAGATAGAGAGCAGCTCCCTGTCAGGTGCTGTGGTTTAGCTGGTTCACAGCAGCCTCCTGGAGTCCTGGGAGCTCCCTGGGGCTGGAACACTCCGTGCAGAGCCACCCACAGTGTCCCTTGCTGGGCACGTGCACCCCCTTCCCTGCAGATCAGAACCCACCTGCACAGGATCCCGAGGGATGTGCTCCAGGGAGGGTGGATTCTGTGACCTCCAACAGTCCCATGCAACCCAACTCATCCTAAAATTCCATTTCAAGTGCTCAAGCTGCTCCTCCTGCCCCCCAGCCCACCCACCAGCCCCAGGGGCCAGCCCAGCATGGCTGTCACAGCTCCACTGCCCGGGCTGAGCCCATGAACCCCCAGGGAATGATGTCCTAGGGCCTCCATGCTCCACATCCCACACAGCAGTCACACCATTCCCTGCACACTCCCCTTCTCCCGGGCTCTGGTAACTTTTTTGCAGGCATGAGGGAATTCCTGCCCGGAGCCGGCACCTTTGAGCCTCACACAGAATTCCTGTGTCAGCCCTGACCACGGGATCATCCTCACAGGAAAGCCTGTCCTTGGGAAGGAAATAACAGCTCTGGCAGCAGCCAGGGCAGTGCAGGGAATGCAGCCGTGGCTGCTCCTGCTCCAGGGGTGCCACTTCCATCCTCTGACACACACTGGGGAATTGTCCCTGAAAATCCCAGCTCACACTCCAAAGCTCCAGGGATTTTATTCTTTCCTGCAAGACACAGAGGAGAAAAGACCTCAGAGAGGAAATGAGCAGCTTGAGAACAGTCACGGTGGATCACAGCTGGACACATTTGTACCAGGCATCCCCAAGGCAAAGTGGAACCACCTGGGCACCCTCCCTCTAAGTACCTTGATTGTGGCTTGAAGGGCCACTATCTGGAATTATTCTCCAGTGCCATGAAAGATGCCAAAGGGACAAAGAAAGATCCCAGCTTCAGGCTGAAGGACTGTAAGTCAGGGGGGAAAAGGTGGCATAGACTGGGAGGCAGCACAAGACACCTGGTGCTGCATTTGCACCCCTTGAGGATCCACATTTAGGAAAATTTGGGGTTTCTAAATCCCAGCAGATCAAATTAATGCATCTCCAGTTGCAAGATTCCAGGGGTTACAGTTATGTTCATCAGAGCTGTGACTGGGAAACAATGAGATAAAATACAGACACTCTTTTTTTTCATGGAACTATCAAGTTTGCACTGGAAGGGACTTGGAAGATGATCCACCCCTATCCCCTGCCATGGGCAGGGACACCTTTCATTACCCCAGGGTGCTCCAAGCCCCATCCAGCCTGGCCTTGGACAGTTCCAGGGATGGGACAGCCACAGCTTCTCTGGGCACCCTGTGCCAGGGCCTCCTCACCCTCACAGGGCAGAATTTATTCCCAATATCTGAGCTACCCCTACCCCTGGCAGGTTAAAACACACCCTTAGAGTGTTACCTACCTACCTGTAAAACCCCTGTTGGTAACTTCAAGGCTGGGACAAGGATTAGGCCTGTGGGGGCACAATGCCCATTCTCCATCCTCTCTCCAAGCTCGTGGGTCACCTGCCCAGCAAGGGGCTCCTCAGCAGTGCTGCTGGGGGTCTGTACACACACCAGTTCCAGGAATTTGGGAGCTGCTTCTGCCATGGGCACTGTGCTGTGAGGTCCCTCTTCAGCATCTCACTCTGTGTGTTTTGGCCCTGATGGTTTGTCAGGGTTTTCAGACAGATGATGCTGAGGACAAGCCTCTGGCCTGTTCCCAGGGAGGTTCTGGTGTTAACCTCCAGCCCCAGCAGCGTGTTACAAATCCCAGCCCACGGATGGATCCTGCGCTCTGGAAGGCTCAGGCACAAACACAGAGACAGGGCTGGCTGTCAGCTCCTCCCTGTGCCACGGGCTGTCAGCTCCAGAGGACATCAGCCGGGATTTTTTATTGTTCTGTGTCCCTTGTGTAGCCGCATAGATTGCTTAAGAGAATGGCACTCCGTGGAGTTTGACCCGGGAGCCCTGATAGTGAAAATAATGCACTTCTCACCAGAGCCACGGGAGACCAAAAGAGTAACTTCGGTCAATTAGTTTAACTTTGACTATAAATATTCCTTCTCATTCCTTGTGACCCTGTTAACAGCTCCGCTGGCAAACCCCGATTCTCTGGCAATATTTAAGCTGCCTGTCAGTTGGCAGAGCCCTGCTGGTGCCCGGCGCGGGGAGCAGAATAAGACCCGGCTGAGCGCAGTAAGTTTCCCTTTCAGCTTCTACCTCGAGTCGGGAGCTCCGTCGGGTTCGGGGCTCTGCTGGGCTGCTCTGGGCCCTGGCGAGCCGTGGCGGCTGGAGGAGGTGGACGAACCTGGGAATGCTTTAAAAGAATCCCCAGAGGAGGAATTTAGAGCGCCGCGGTCCCGCCGGGTCACTCGAGAGCCACGTGGGCCGCGTCCCCCGGCGCTGCTGATACAGGGCCGGCTCCAGCAGCTTCATTCCCATGCCACGGATGTTCCTTCCTCACAATCTCTGGCGAGGAAAGCGCCGCCGCCTGTGCCAGGCACCGGGGGACAGCGGGCTGTGAGCTGAATTCACAAAACGGGCAAAATTTCCACTGGGCCACGGCGGAGCCGGGATCGGGGAACGCGCGGCGTTGGCCGGGAGGAGCCGGAGCGGCACCTGCGGCAGGGCGGGGATGTCCCTGCAGGGCAGCCGCCTTCCCTCCTTCTGCCGCGGGCACGGCAGGTGCTGCAGAGCTGTCTCCGTGTCCCTTCGGAGGGATAGACAGACATAGGGACAGACCGAGCCCTGTCCCGGCCGCGGGGCTGAGCCCCGGCCGAGCCCTGCTGTGACCCCCGCTGCACCCGGGTGATCCCTGTGCGTCCCTCCCAGCTCAGGAGATCCCCTGGTTCTGTGATCCTGTGGCTCTGCTCCACGGCTCCTGAGGTGGCCAGTGTCCCGGGATGGAAGGAGCCGGCGGTGCCAGGGGAAAGCTGGAGGTGTGGGAGGGGGTTAGCAGCTTCCCCGGGCTGACATACCAATCCCTGTTTTTCCTTTCCTCGTTAGAGGTTAAGCGTGCCAGTAAAAACTCGGCGGCAGCCAAGACACATTGGCCCTTAAAGAGGTAAGATAGCAGAGGTCTGGTCATCAGTGCCCTGCATCCCTGCCAGGCCACAGCTCATGGGGGATCCAGGGGGTTTATAAAGCATGGAAAAAGGCTCTGCCCAGTGTCCCCAGTCCCATGCTGGTGCTGGGACCACTGCCCTCAACCAGATCATGGCTCTCTACCAACTTTGGCACTCGTGCTGGAGGCTGCAGAGTCAGGGTACGACCCCCAGCTGTGGGAAGCAGGTGCTGGGATGGTTCCTGCCACTGGGAACTCCTTATTTATTGCCTGACCTTTGGTAAATGGATGACCCCAGCGGTGCTGCAGGACACAGGGCAGGCCCTGCCCTCCTCAGCACTCCAGCACCTCCATCCTGCAGCTCCTCCACTCTGGTGCTCTCCTGGTTCACCCACCTGGGCAGCCCCGCGGTGCCACTGGGGCAGGAGCGTGGCTGGTGACACTCTGGGGATGTCCTCAGGCCACAGGTGAGCTGAGGGCAGGTTCAGGTGCAGCAGCACACCTGGACAAAGGTGATGTGAGAGCCGTGGGACAGGAGGCTTTGCTCAGAGGAAGAACTTGTCCGACCACTTGTCACACGAGTGTCCGTGCCGGGTGTCCCAGCACCCCTGGCCACACCTTCTGCAGCCCTTTGGCAGGGGGCAGCCTATAAGTGTCCCAAGGCCCAGAGAGGCCAAAGGACCAGGCCAGAGTGCAGGACAGGGACCAGCAGACACCTGGTGACACTGGGGCTGGCTTGGCTGCTGTGACAGCTCCTCTCTGGGGGACCCTCTCCTTGGCTCAGCGGGGTAAGAGGAACCATCCCAAACCTGCTCTGAGGGCTCCTTGGGGACTGAGTGTGGCCACTGCTGAGCTAGGGACTGCCCCAGGCTACCCCTCACCTCCTGTCCTGCTCGCACAGTGTGGCTGAGCTGGGGGAAGGAGGAAATGGGAAGGAACTGCATTAGTTCAAACTCCCAACCAACCTCCCTGCCTGGACCTTACCCTGCCCCTTCTGCCAAGGGATGCTCCAGGGAGCCCTTCCAGGGATCCTACAGTGATGCCACACCTCACCATCAGGTGTTTCTGGAGAAGAAAATGGGGTTTTATATTCCTTGGTGACACGTTGCCAGTCTCTGCTCCTGATAAGGAGCAGGGGACAGTTCCCTGGCTCAGGAGGAGACCCATGGGCTCTGCACAGGGCTCAAGCTCTTGCTGTGGCAAAGGAGGAAAATGCCAGCTCTGCTGGAGCTGTTTATGTGCCATCCCATTCTGCTGGCTTGGGAGGGACACATTTTTGGCAGCAGCTCCTCACTGGGGCCAGTCCTGCCGTGCTGCCACCCTGGGACCCTCAGGCTGTAACCCCCAGCTCTGCTCCTTCCCTCTGCCTGTTCCAGCTGCTTTCACCTTCTCTCTAATGCACCCATTTCTCACCAGTTAGAAAACCACACCAGAAATCCACCAACCCACCTGGCCTGCAAAAGCCAGAGACAGGAACCTTCCCCAGAGCTCTGGCACCAGCAGCACCTCAGGAAACCCTGTGAGCCTCAGGGGCTGTCCCTGCCCCCTCACCCATCCTTTCACAGGTGTATGCAGCAGGACAGAGGAGTGCTCAGGAAGCCATGGACCCCACCAGTGTCCCCCCAGCCTCTGTGACCCCCTCGTGGGACGTGTTCCCCCAGCAGACCCTGGAGCCCCTGGACATCGCCGTGCTCGTGCTCTATTTCCTCTTCGTCCTCGCCGTGGGGCTCTGGGTGAGCAGACACTTGTTACAGACTTCACCTGGGCCCTGATATGCTGGAAAATGGGGCTGCTTTGGCCTCAGGTTGTTTTTCTTTGGCTGGAATCGGGCTGCTTTTCACTGGACTCAAGTGAACAAGTGGAGGGGGGAGTTTTACAGGTCCTTGTCCTCTTCTCCACTGGGGAAGTGCTCTCAGTGTCTCTGGGGAGGGCTGTCCAGGCCTGTGTGAGCCAAGGTTTTGAGAGCCCTTGTGAGGAAGAGGCTGGCTGAGTACAAAGTCTTGCTAACAATGATGTTTTGTTCATCCAGGAAGGAATTGCTGTCCTATAAATCACCTGTGCTTGTCCACAGGGGTCCTGACAGCAGATTCCTTAAATTATTAACATGGTCTATATATAAATGAGGGAGAAGGACATCCTTTGGCATGGCTTTTGTGACAGCAGAAGCACAGCCTGGCTGTCAAGTGGCAGGGAGGAATAGCTGCTCCCTTTGTGCACAACTCTCAGGGTAGTGCATGGATCATCCCTGGGGAAGGGGAGCCCATGGAGTGCAGAGCCCAGCATTCCCCGTGAATGCTCCTAATGCCCAGAGATTCCTCAGGTCTTGTCCAAAATTGCTCTCCTCCCTTCCTGACCTGGGGCCATTGAGTTTGCTCAACACAGGGAACATTCCATCGGGGCGCCGAGGGGATGGAAAACCCTGCAGGTGGCTCAGGGCACTCCCTGGGCCCCCGGGATTTTCCAGCAGCAATTGTCCCTCAGAAACCCTTCTCCTCCACCCGGGGGCAGCTCAGGGGCTGTGCTGGGGAGGCTCTGAGCCCGTGTCCCCCTCTGTGCCCACAGTCCATGTGGAAGACGCAGCGCAGCACCGTCAAAGGCTATTTCCTCGCCGGGGGACAGATGGTCTGGTGGCCTGTGAGTACCCCTGTTCTCCCCCTGCCCCTCTGCTGGGGCACAGCCCACCTCTCCAAACAGGAATAAACCAGCAAAAGTCACTCCTGTGTTTTGCCAGTCTTGTATTGGCTTTTTTTCCCCCAGATGTCAGGTTGCAAGGTGAGACCCAGCCCAATGCCTCACAAAACCTGGAGATTTCCAGAATTCCCTGGGGGTCCCCACAACAGACACAGTTTTGTGCCAAGCCTGTGCTTGCTGAGGTGTCTCATCTGGGCTGGGCTGGTCCCTCAGTAGGTGCAGATGGCATTTCTACCTGTTCCCCCCACCTTCTCTGCTCACCCACAAGAGATTGGATGCTTTGGATCAGGATGGTCCTGAACACACCCACAAATTGGCAGTGAATGGTGAAAGAAGCTGGGGAGAGGTGCCAAGGCACTGAACCTGTAGGGAAAAGAAGGTGGCAGAGACTGACAAGGATTTTACATCCTCTGCAGCCAGGAGTGGGGGAACAGCTTCCCTGTGCTCCCACCAGACTGAGAACGATGCCCTGTGCCAGGGCCAGACCTGATTTCTGCCTTTCCTCAGGTGGGTGCATCCCTGTTTGCCAGCAACGTGGGCAGCGGGCACTTCATCGGCCTGGCTGGCTCGGGAGCCGCCTCGGGAATCGCTGCCACAGCCTACGAGTGGAATGTGAGTGAGGCACCGACCGCTGGAGCCCTTCCCGTGCCCTGGGGGGAGCACCAGGGCTCAGCCCCGGCAGCTCCCGCGCTCCTGGTGCTGCGCTGGGAGTCCCAGCTGTGGGACCCCGTGTGCCACCCGAGCACTGGTCTGACCTCCCCCTTTCCCCCTTTCCCCCTTTTCCCCTTTTCTGCCTTTCCCCCC